>VSDK01002799.1:56651-72313 GCA_009767595.1 Symbiodinium kawagutii | reverse complement strand
TGATGGTGATGGTGATGGTGATGGTGATGGTGATGGTGATGGTGATGGTGATGGTGATGGTGATGGTGATGATGATGGTGGTGATGATGGTGGTGATGGTGATGATGATGATGATGATGATGATGATGATGATGATGATGATGATGATGAACTTCTGAAACCGTCTATCTGTTTTGCACGTCCCCAGGCTTCCCAAGATGCTGATGAGGCTGGATTTTGCTCTTCAAAGTGTTCAACAGCTGGAATGCTGCACCCGCACTACCTGCACTACCTGCACTCCTTCAGCACTGGCCAGCATTGACTCCTCCTCATCAGACCTTCGCTGCTGAACTTCTCCACCACAGGAAGAGATCTCAGTGAGGCTAAGCTTTCTCGAATCCGCGAATCGCAAGAATCAGCGGTAATCAACTCAACAACCTATCCAGCAAATATCAAGCCTTGTCTAGTTTTCAGTGAAGATGCAAGTCACACTTGCAGATGTGAGTGCTGCAAAAAAGCAAAAGCCAAGTGGAACACAAAGAATGCAGATGGCCGTCCACTTGGTACCCGCTCTCTTGTGTGTACGTCGAAAAGCGCTTTTTGATGGAGTCCTTGGCAGATGCAGCAAGGGTTTACCAATAACACTTGGAAAACAACACAACTGGAAGGGCAAAAAGTCAGAGAATGACAACAACCATTGTTTTCCCTATTTGTTGTTGGTTATTATCTTCAATTATTGGTTGATTAATATTGACCCATGGCCATGTGCTTGGCCAAGAAGGTCTCCCAAGGTCTCCCACTATGCACCCTGATGCCGCGCCAACTGTCGTGGTACGCAGCTCCAACCAACAGCTGGGTATAGTCAATGCATGCCCAGCCTGGCTTTCCGTTTTGGAAGCCCATAGGAACCATAGCACGAAGCACAAAACAACTCGGTAAGGATCTAACCCCAGGAAGTATCATGACTATCGTCATTGTACAATCATGATAGCCATGCACATGAACCTGGCCATGATCCAATCTTCTCACGGCAGTCTTGCATTGCGGACATGTTCCCATGGGAATGTATGAAGCAACAGTCGCTACAGGTCCCCCGAATGATCCGAATGGGAGGATGTCCTTTCAACCACTTCTCACATTTCTGCAGCTGAGGGTAGGAGGCAGCAACATGCTATTCTTTTGGCGATGCAAATGTGGAGGCTCCCTTGTTAACAAAGAACCGGCTCCCTGGAAGAGGCTCATGAGCTCAGCCAAGCAGCTAGATTGTCATCAGCGCGACCACTGGTTTTTCCGCGCTCAAGTAGGCGAGCCTGGGGGAAGCAAAAACATGGAATGGTAGGTTCACAATTTCAATCAGTATGGAAGCAGCATGTTCGCACCTGCAAATCAACAACTGTCCACAAGCAGCGGCTATCTCACTGCTCACCAATCCATCTCACCCTGCGTACAGTATCTTGAACCTAACATAGGAGCAGTATGGAGCAGTGGCGAATTTCCCTGTCCCTGTAGCCATCTCCCCCTGTCGGGGTTCGAGCTCTCAACGGCAATCAAGGAGCGCCTCCATCACAGCTTCCGAACAATCGAAGAAGATGCAGCACTTCACATCGACCTGTCCCACAGGTGACCACAGGTGACCACAGGTGACCCCTTTGGCGACTTCCAAAGGGCCGCCATTGACCCACCCTTTCTTTCCTCTTTAGGAAGAAGAAAGGCTACACATTTTGGGAAATCTCGTTAGCGCAAATGAATGCAGTGAAGACTCGGAGTGGATTCGTCTACATAGTCTACGAGTCAGGGTGAGGTCAAGCTGAACACCCGCCTTTTTACCCACGATTTCATTCCATCCTTGCAGATTGTCGAAACTCCTGCAGCGACGAATGCTTCGACCACTGAAGGTCCAGCTGAATCGACGACGAGTTAGGTACAGCTCAACATGCTAAAAATCGCTTGCTGCTTCAAGAAACTGATCCAGTCTGGCAGCAAATGGAACATAACATCGGCTATGATCGGCTATGTGTTACAGCACTGTTGCAGCTTGCATCGCATAATCTTCTCTCAAGAACCTCCAGTTTTACCGACTGAAATGAAATTGTTCCAACCTGGGATGAATTGCTTCGTTCAGACTACATCATTTAAGCATCTAATCTTGAGATCACCAGCTGTAAGAGCTGTTTTCTCCTGGGAAAGCCATCAATGAGGTACTTGCCATCTTCCCAGCCACGTTCTTCCATGGCTTTTTGCAGAAGTTGCACTACCTCAGCCAGGGCATTGCATGAGCACATCACAGCGGCCCAACAACACCGCGCTTCGAGGCGATGGCAATGGAAACTGGCACCAGCTTGCCCTCCTGGAGCAGAAGGCAGCTTTTCATCACAGTCCCGGGATGTCCCCACTGTGTGGGGAGCCGTGCGCTGAAACATTTTCAGTGGCATTCAACATCAACGACTAGCACTGCATTCACTACATTCACCACTAGTCACCAGTATGCGCCTGACAACTTCTTTTGGACACTGCCACTTCAAGGAGCACAACGAAAGGACCTTGATGTGGGATTCGATGAGTTCGCCCAGCTCGGAGCCTGGTCTCTTGCGCTCCTGGCTGTGTCTTCTGATCCGATGAGTTCCAGTGCCCAATCCCTGAAGTTGAATATACACTATCTATCTATGCATCTATCTATCTACTTACCTAACCACCTACCTATCCACCTATCTACCTATCCACCTATCTACCTAACCTATCTACCTATCTACCTATATACCTATCTACCTATCTATCCATCCATCCATCTATCTGTCTACCTCATATCACTGTAGTAATTTCATACTTTATACAACAGTGCGGTATCTTCATAGTCTTTTGATATGAGTGTTCTCTCAACCTAAACATGTGCGTTTCTTCTACGCGGCTTTAATCTGGCTTGGAAGCTACAACTGGGCCAAGCGGTGCCGCCCCCAACCTCTCGCAGCAAATCACCCGCGGAAAGATGATGGAAGCCAAATTTCGCAGCAATCCGCGTGCACCTTAGAGGACACCGTGAGAAACAGAATAGCAGGAGAATCACTGAGTCAACCACTAAAGTAATGACTAAATTCAGAATAAGAAGTCACTATTCTAGATCTTGAATTTTGGTCTATATATATATATATATAATCACTACAGAAACCACTAAAATGTCCTTGATCGATTGGATTAAAGCCACCAAAATTGACCATGACAGTGGATCAATCGATTAGATAGAATGGGTGTTAGTGCATCAATTATTGGGACTCGATGAGGTTCAGATTGAGATACGTTTGGAATCGTTGGGATTGGATTAGATTTGACAAGACATTTGGTGGGGTTCCGTTTACTCAAAAACTCCATTTACTCAAACTGGCTTCCAAACTGTGGCAAACTGCAGATTGGCATCCCTGGGCTTCCTCGCTGCGTGCCCTTTCCGGCACCGGGACCACCCAGCACAAAAATGACGCTAGGACCAAAGTTCCTTGCCACAGAATGAGGGCAAGCCCCCTAAGATCCCTAAGGGAAAGCCCCTGGCAAACTGCAAAACCAAAGTGGCAGGACGACTCTGATGGGAGGACTACATCGATCCATGAAAGTATGCCCCAAGAAAGCGCGTGGAATTCCACGGAATCACAGGATGTGTCAAATCATTTCTGTTCCAACATGCTGGAGATTTTGCAGATCCCGATGAGTGCGGCTTCGTTCTTTTTTCTAGGGTGGTTCTTAACTTTGAACCCAAGGTATTGCTATGATTTGCTGTGATTGCTTATTTGATTTTGACAGTGGTCTTACCTCTAGTCAAGAGACATCCAAGCAAACATCTAGAAATTTGGTCTGAGTCTACACTTGGCACCAGCCTCTCGACATCTCTCCAAACCTGATGATGACAGTGATCGGCATCAAGGTTGCACTGCTTTAACTTGGGTGCTGTGCGGGCCAATAAGAGACATTCCAAGCCATCTCAAAATAGTAAACTTGGAAAAAGAAAGAGAAAATGTCTTGCCCGGCACAGCATGTGTGGACAAACCGGCGAGGACGGAATGTCTCACCTCTGAGATAGATACAATCACTGTCGCATTTTTTTTCCAATGAGTCTGAAAACATACAACGTGGACAAAAGCAATGAAGCAACCCACCTGCCAACTTTCGATGATATTGAATGTGGAAATGTTTGGACAGAAAAGCCATCGGAACTATCAAGTGCATCTTTGCTGAAACCATTGCTATGACATGCTACCACCATTGGCTTCTAAACACTTCTCTCTTGGGTTTTCAGGTCGCACAAATCTAGACCACGAGTTTGTCGCTTTCTCCCCATCATGGCTACCCAACCTTCTCCGGGCTTTGCTCTCCATTGATGCGGCGCACCAGACCCTTGAGATGGAAAGGCTTGAGGCTGTCAAGCATAGGGGCACTTGGGGAGAATGAACTGGAGAACTACCAATCAAGTGGAAAAAACTGAAGGCGAAAGGGAATTCTTTGATCGCCATGTCTCTCCTCTAAGAGCTACCTCTACATGATACCTCCCATGTGTCACCAAGTCTCAGAACCTGGAGATGGAACCTCTCCACCACCGGCATTGACCTGAACGTCGGCACAAAAATCAGTGGACCATTTCCAGATTCGATAACTGCCAGTGTTTGAGCTTCCTAGGTCCCAAACTCTTGCTGGAAGGTCACAAATCGTTTTTTGATGGACCTCAAAGCCGCTGTTGCACTTACTGAGAACCCGAGTCAATGTCGCTGATGGCTGATGGTGCAAAAATTCAAGAGGTAGCGCAACAAGAAGTAGTACAAGATTTAGCCATCAAAAACTTAAAACCCAGTCTGAGGGTTTGGCATGGTTTAGCAACAGATGGCAAATGCCATACAATTTATAATGGTTTTGAAGTCTTGCACTTTCAACAGGCTGTTCCCTCCAATCGTAAACGTAAATCCCCCTGCTCCCTTTGGTCAAGGAATCTATGCATTTTCGCAGTCAATTTAGGAAGTTTTGAAGACATTCGACGGAGTTCCTGGCTCTAAGTTGTCATCTGCACGTCCACTGGTCTTACCGCGCTCCACAAGACGAGCCTCCGCCGCCGAGCAATGGCAATAACCCTTTACTTCACAGCATCAGGACGTCTGCACATAGCATGTAGTGAACCGAATGAATTGAACACCAAAGCGCATTCAGGTCGGCTGGAAATGAATAATGCTGAGCCCGGAGTGCTTCTGTTGAAGCTTGGCGAATGATTTGTGGCGCATCAATTCTTGGAACTTCATAGTTCTAGCGAGTCTGTGTCGTAGCTGCCCGGACATAGTCGACAGAACTCCTTCCTAAGATGCCTCCATGGTCTCTTCTGAGAGATCGAAAAAGAGCACAAACTTCACGCGCACCTTGGCCACAGAAATCGTTGAAAAGCGCGAAAAGGATGCACCACAACACTTGAGAACCTGATCATCCATGCTTTGCATCTGCAGACTTCTCATGTCCTGTGGACACAGTCCTGATTGGTTTCCATTTGGTTTCCCATCAGGCACAGGGCATCCAAAAATACACCCAGATACATCCAGGTGCCCGGTCCGCTTCACCAAGGCGCAGTGTTGCCAATGACCTCCTCCCATCCCCGGAGATTGTCGAAACTTCGTGGGAAGCCGTCTACGAGGTACCTCTGGCGCCATGTGGTGCCTCCCACCCAAAATAAGGCAATTTTGTGGGCCTCAAACTGATCTGTTCCGATCAAATCATCCAACTGGTTCTGAATTTTTAGGCACATCTTGCAACTTTGGGAAACCTCAAGCTTTAAATATTGAATGATGACTTGGGACTTGTGGTTTTCGTGTTTCGTTTGATTTCCGACTTTTTGGACTCGTTTTGTTTTCGTTCATTTCCATTTATTCCCGTTTGTTTCCCGCTCATTTAACGTGATGACCTTGGAGTACGCGTAGCAGAACTCATCTTCGACACACTGTGGAAAGCATGCTTTTCTTTTGTGTATCATTACTGGTTGCTACTCATTTGGGACCTGAGGCAACCGACTGAGGTGCCCAAAAAATGTGGATGACATCACGGCGATTTTGAATCTCCAGCTAGTCCTGAGTCATTCTAGTCATTGAGGACCCAGAAAAAACACCCTGAAACAACCGGTTTCTCTTGGCCATATGCATCGATTTTTCAGCCGCAGATTCACCACCATCCAGGTTCACGCAACCCATCGCCCTGCTCACCGGCCACCTTCCCAGCCAAACTTCACCATGGCCTGGACAACAAACCGATTTTGCCCATGGACGTGCAACGCATCCTCCATGAGACGTTTACCTGTGAGTACAGCCGAATGGTGTCGTCCTTCATGTAAAGTGCACGGACCAGAATACAGTCTCTGACTGTACTTGGGCTATTCGTGAAGGCTACGCTGCACTGCATGTCATCCTAAGAAGTTACCATGCGAAGCGGGCAACCAGCAGCCAGGGAAGGTGCATTGCCTTGATGAGAAGACTGGGGGTCTCAATGTGCTGAGGCCAGTGGTGCGCCTGCTTCAACAGTTTGATGGTGATCTCAACTGGTACCAGTTTGCCTTCCTGGCACAGGAGGCTTGGGGCAACTCCAACCCACGTATCAAATGTTGCAGTGTTTCCTCACATCCAGAGATACGCATGCCAAATAGATCGGCATCCACCATGCTCAGGTTCGATGAACCGAACAAGGAGTTCAATCTTGCTCTGCAGTGTTGATTACAAAGCTTGAAAGGACAAAATATATGACCAAATATCACAAGTCACATTTCACTCATTTCACATGACAATCAAATGTGCAACATCTGCAACTGCCTTGATGTAGTTGTTGATGAGCTCCCCGTACTCTGAGCCCTCACGGTTTCTCTCCTGGAGCTGCAGCCCTGCAATGTTCATGCCGTATAACCCATTGATCTCATTTGCTGAAGCAACGAGGTAACCATGATGGATAACAATCATGGTAGAATCAAGACCCAATTCAGCCGCTGAATAAGGTGGGTTTTACATGCTTTTACATGGTTTTACATGGTTTTACATGCTTTTACATGCTTTTACATGCTTTTATATGCTTTTACATGGTTTTACATGGTTTTACATGGTTCTACAGTAGACATTTAGGTGTGGGCTCGTAATAAGCTACCGACATGACCCATCTGCCCTCAATAAGCCACATGAAAAACCCATGGAAATGGTTTGTGAGTTGGTAGCGGCCATTTGCCCTTCAGGTCCCCATGGACACAACCCTTCACCTGATCCTCGATCTGTTCTCTCAATTCACTTCACAAATGGCTGCGAGTCGCCCTATACACCAAATTCCACCTGCCAATGCTCGGAGGCCCATAAAAAAGCCGCCTTTCAGCGGTCCTCTCTGAGGAGGTCGCCAGCACTCAGGTGTGTATAACCAAAGGTCTCCTGGGGTGAGCCATTCTTTGCCTGGGGTGAGCCATTCTACCTGGGGTGATCAAAACATGGACTTGAAGCTGTCCCTGTTGTGATACCCAAAACGACCCTTTGGAGCAGGGGAACTGTACGTCAACTGTGAGGCTAACATGGGAACATCAAGAAATCAGGCATACTAACAAACAATTTCGAAAACAAGATTTCTTCATGGAAAACAAAGAAGGAGCTTCATTGTGAACCCAAGTTGACATCCTGCATGTGGTCATCTGGGCGTCCGCGCGGCAATTTTGGTGCACTGGGTGCCTTTCCCTGCACCAGGCCCACCAAGCACAAAGACCACTGAAGGGCCAAAAAGAACCTGCACCACTGGTGACCCCTTCTCTGCACAAGACATGTGAGATAAAGCTTGTTTAGAAGTGATGTCAGGGTGACTCTAAAATTCAATGGCATGGATGCAACATGATGGGAAGTCCAGTGTCCAACTAAAGTGTGACCCTATATATCAACAAAGACAAATTGAACGTGCCTGCACGTCTCTCCACACTGCATCTGCATCCTGCTCCGCATCAATCCTGGAGTTGCTCGGCCAAACACTTCATGTCGAGCGTATTGTGCCCACCAATGTTTGACCAATCGGCTACGCCTGACTACGCCTTGGCTATGCCTTGCTTTCGCTCCTTCTGACCCGACCTTTCTTTTGGAAGTACTCCACGACAGGCATTGACTCCTGAGCGCAACGAAAGTGGCGCAGCCACAGTCTGCCACAGCAAGAGCCCACCTTGTGGAAGGTCAGGAATCGCTTCCGGATGGACCTGGAGGGACTTAGCACTGTACAACTCATTCAGCAACCATCACCAATGCAGATCAATGCTCATCAATCATCATCTTCCACCACAAAACATTCTTCACCATCGATCATCCATTGTTCACCTCACGATCCAATTTATCATCCATCTTCCATCAATCATCCATTAATCATCCATTGTTACACTGTTCACCATCAATCATCCATTGCTAATGATCCAACAGCAGATGAGATCTGAGATCTTCCGAGCTCGCAGCTCAATGTTGTCATCGGCTCTTCCACTGGTCTTGCCACGCTCCAGTAGTCGGGCCTCCCCACGGCGAACAAGCCACGGTAGAAAAATTGTGGAAGGATGTGGAGGTAGGGTATAGGGTATATCAACCTACCCAAACCTATGGTGGACATGTGTATCTATATGCATTTGTGCAGATGTGTCTGTATATACACATACATGTGTGTATGTTTATACACGTGTATACACGTACGATAGATATATCTATGCTCATGCACATAGATATATAACTCTACATATAACATATATGATTGTATATGATTGTATATAACCTATAATTATGTTTATGTGTATATAGTTCTATACAATCATACACACTTGTATATAAATATACATACATATATATATATATTGTGTGTGTATCAAAAGGCTCCCTCACCTTGTGCCTTCTTGCGGGACCACGCGCCTCCATCACCTGCTCGCTGACATCTAAGTAGAGCACGAACCTCACCAGGACCTTCAGGGCTGGCGGACATCCGCGGGTCGGGCTGTCCCCCGGCCATGACATGCCATGACTACAGAAATCTCCATGCCATGCCATCATTCTCTCACGAAGATCAGCTTCAAGTTGGGCTCAACATGGCTTTGCTTAGCCCCCGCCTGGTCTCGAACGGTCTCCCGCCAAGCTTCTAAGTTGTCGAAGCTCCTCCAGAAAAGAAAACTGCTGCATCCGTAGCCCAGCACTGGCAGCAGCACTAGCAGTCCTTGGGAAACCATCGATGAGGTACTTACCGCCCTCCCAGCCCTGCTCTCGCATGGCCTGGAAGCAAAGCTAGAAATGTGCATCAGCTGTGTGTTTTGGGGGGATTCTCCCAACTCAGATCCTGTCATCGTGGGACAATGTTTTTGTGTCTACTTACCTCTGTGTACATGTCTCGCAGGCAAATTCAGATAGCCATGAAGTTTCACTGCTTTGATCCAATCATTGTTCACAGATCTTTCAGTATCAGGACAGTTCTCAATACTTGTCACGCCTGCAGCAGCAACTCCACAGTGATGCTGGCTGGGACCAGCTTGCCTTCCTGCGCAATCAAAACAGCTTGACATCTGACACAAACCACCTCATGTTTAGCTTTCCAATTCCATCAGAGGCTCCAAAAAAGAAGCTGTTGTAAAAATCTTCAGTTTCAAAGTTTACTCAAACATATGAAAAAATCTAATGGTCACTGGGGTCACCGTGGTGGCTGTAGCAAGTTCTGGCATCTCCTTGATGTGAGCTTCGATCAGCTCGCCGAACTTGGACCCCGGCCGCTTCCTCTCCTGAGGGGAAAGCAAGCTGAAGCTCCCCTTCTTTGTGGAACCGGGACCTCCGTAGCTGCTGACAGCGCTGACCCAAGCAGTGAACCCATCGCCATGACCAGTTCCTAGCCTTAGCCGCCGGAACCCAGCGCCTCCCGTAGCAGGTCGCCTGCGCTGAGGTGCCGGTAGCCACAGGCCTCGTGGAAGGACGCATTGCTGTAAGGTCACTGGTGCTGAGGGAACTAGAAATTGGTGTACATGATCTGTAAATACTTATATAAATATACATGTGTATATATAAACATATGTAATATATATATATATCACTGAAACACGTATGTATATACATATTTATTTGGATATAGATATAGACATGCAAATGACATATGTGATATGTATATATATGTATATAATGTACAAATACATGTGTAAATCATATATACATCACATGGAAAAATTAGGGAAAAAATCAGGGAAGCGGGTTGAAAAGGTGGTATGGAAATGACCTCGAGGGGAGCTGTTCACTAGATTTGTTCAATGCTTGTGGGGAGCCGTGAAAAATCCCACCCAAGAGCCGGGAACTCGTTGCCACGAAGCTGGTTGTAGATGCACAAGGCTCAGCCAGGCTCAGCCATGTCACACGGTTGAAATCAGAGATTTCTAGAGATGGAGTGCCACACTTGCAGAGAACTTCCTTGCACTTGCGTCTGGAGGCAGCTCGAGAATACACAGAGTAACATTTTGTATTGCAGTTGATATTGATTAACTGATATTATATACAGCAATGTAACAGCAATGTGACATTAGTACAATATTGACATTGATGTTACCAACATTTTGTACATTGCTGTTCCTTTTGTCGTCATCAATGTAGATTTTTCACCGACCAATGTGCGGTTGCTGGTGTTGTTATTGCGCTACCAGACCCTTGAGGCCAACACTAGAGCGGCAAAACCATTACAAGCAAACAAACTCCCGAGTAGGGATCCTTTGGCAACGAGCAAGTTACACTTACACTAAGTCCCAAAAAATATTGCCAGGTTGTTGAGGGTATTGTCCTCATGCTAGTGCGTTCATAGATGGCCTTACCCCCTAACCATCTCAAGCAAGAATCGTGCTCAGGGAAAACAAGCCGTCTATTTGTTTTTGCAGTGTGGGGGAGTCGAACAATCCATGTCATGGACATCTCCATCAACTCACTTCGAACTCTGACCCATCGGGATCCTGCAAACTGCTCCCATGTTGAATTGCTATATAATTTTCACAGCTGTTCTAACCCGCAGATGTGCCTCGACAATCCTCCCACACAGGGTACCTATCAGCACAGGACCGATAAGCGGAGTTGCGGCAGCACACGACTCACTCCCTACTGTACACCTCTGATGTTTCGCACAAGTTTCATCCTGCCTTTTCCAGCACCAGGACCCCCAAGGACGAAGACTACAGTTGGTCCGAAGAGGGCTCGAACATCTCTCCAGACCTCTAAGCACCAGGCACACAAGTTCCGCTTGCAAATTCAAGCAGAATCCACTCCGGGAGTTTCAAAACTCCAGAGTTTGCATTTTTTCCACAAAGCCAGGCAGAGATTGAAAGAGGCACAGCTCAAGGAAGAACCAGCCAAAAAGGTTGAAACACGTTGAAACTATGCCAACAAATCAATGACCCAGGAGAAATCACCTTGCCTTCAGCAAAATCATTAGCATAGCCCAATCAAAAGCTGCTTCTTTTCCAACTGCCAACTGCTTGGCCCCAAAGTGTCACGCCTCCTCCACCGCCTTTTCACAGTGGACCTGCCGCAGCAAGTTCTGGGACTGCAGAAAATCCACGACAGGCACCGACTCCTCACAGGAACCACCCATCGCACAACAGGAATGTCTCCCATGGTTCGCTTTCGACTCGGTAGATCACTGATTGGGCTTGGTGGTACCCAGTACCCGTGGTTCACGGATCTGATCGTGAAGAACTTTGAAGAACTGTCCTCTCGTCGCACGAGTTTTAACGTGTGAGCTTTGACAAGTGACCAGGGAACTCTGCCCCACACCTCTCTGCTCCACAGGTGCAAAGTAGACCGCTCTCCAGGAAGTTCAGCTTTTACAGTGTGGTTTCATGGCTACAACAACAATGCTGATGGGTCAATGGATGGTTGGATGGTGAATGAGTGGTTCATTAGTGGTTGATCATGGCTTGATCTTGGTTGCCAATGTTTTACACCATCAGATTCGAGAAGGCCAGTCCCAAGAGTTTCCGATGTATTGACAAGCGGCCTCTTTCACGCCTGCTGGCGTTCATACCAAGCAGTCTTAGACTTTTTGGTGAACCAAACGATTTCAAGCACTAAGCAGCACATAGCCTCTCACAGGAAGGATCCCAACTGACTCAGGGATAGTGATAGCACTAACTTTGCCCACTTTCTGCGAGCTTATGTCTACTAAACCCAAAAATGTTTCCGCACAGTTTCCACAACTTGAAATAATGGCTGTGCTTGCTCCTTGAAACTACATGAGTGGTCACTGAAACTTCATGTGACTCACCCTCGTGGTGGCCATTTCGACCGGTGAAACCTGCAGTGGACTCTGGTAGAAAACCAGCGAGGGAGTGCACAGCAATCTGATTAAACTGCAAGATGTATTTATGTGCAAGATTTCGCTTCAAGCTTGAGCTTTGCCAAACAGCTGACTTGAAGAAAATGCTCAATTTATGAAACTACGCCTGAATTCAACACTTAAGGAAACCGAGGAATTGCCCGCAGATCCGAGAATGGGAGTGAGTAAACATCTCAGGAGACCTTGGGAGTGAGTACAAGCTGCGGAGTAGCTGTAAACAACACAAATTCTGGTCATTTCTCAAGCCTGAAGACATCTGAAGACGGCTCATTGGGTGCTTAAAACTCACGCCGCAATGGGCATGGCTGCCGGAGTTGGTGCCACCTGCCACAGGAGCGGAGCTGGTCCCGATTTGTCAACTCGGCCAGTGGCACCTGTCCTCCTAGGGGTGTCCCTGGATGACTTGACCAACCTAGGAATCTAAGTTGGATAAAAATGGAGCAGTTGCATGGCATAGATGACCCAAGGCCTGTGTGCGTGTGTGCCGTGGTCTGAGGATCCTATGTTTGGTATCATGATCTTATGCTTGAGGGGATGGGTTGCAACTTCTACAAGGAAGCTCATTAACATGACCGTGCCCATCTGCAATTTAGTTCAACACATCTTGCTGAATTTCTTGGAACACCCTGGGATTGTGGCTAGCATTGAGTTCCTCATATAATTGGGATCATATCAAGGCTGTCGGGAATATTGAGCGTTGAGACATGCATTTTGTTGGGACTATCATCCTCAAGGAATTCGCATGCATCATGCTGTATCATCTAAGCAGCTTGGAACTTCCACAGAACTAAGCTGCACCACTCAGCTGCAGCTCCCAACTTGGGAGACTCGCCTTGGACCCGCCGAACAAGGCCCACTTCTTCTTGCCAGGGTTTGAGTCCACCAAGCTCTTCAACTCAGAAGGCACATAGTCCTACCAAAATTCGGCAGAGTCAGGTGAGGATGAAAATCAGGACATCATGTGAGGGTTTCTCCAAATAGGGGACCCAAAAAATGGATGGTTTACTACTATAAATGACTAGTAATGGATGATTTGGGGGTACCCCTATTTTGAGAAATACCTATATGGGGAAAGACCGCTTGAACAAGCGCAGGTCTTAACACCACTTTCACCAGAATGATGCCTCATGCAACTACCCTCTCCTCCGATATGCCCATCTCTTCTGCAGCAATAAAGCACTGCAGGGATGTATCCACGCCAAGACCAAAGACATTCATGAACAGCTGAGCCTCAAATTTCAGCAATTACATCTCCCCCACTGTGATCAAGGACTAGGCAAAATCCGCTTGATACCAATGAAAACCTGTCTTTGTCGCCTTCTCAACTGCTTTCAATGCCAAGGATCCACCATGTAGCCTGCTGCTACATAGGTAAACATCGGCAGCATGATGTCAGCATCAGGATGAAAAGCCTGGCAGACTTCGGTTACAGCAGAGCCGTGCAGAGCTGTGCCACCCGAGCCTGGAAGATGCAGTACCCCACAGCTGCTGTGGAGACCGTGATCACGGTCCAGCCAATGAAGTGTATCACTGTGCCCAAGATGGCCTAGGTCTCACAAGTAAACGTCACCAGTCACCAGTTAATGAAGCCTGTCAAATTCTTTGGATCAAAACTGTAGTCGCGAGCCGGATCATGGGCAAAGGGAAAGACAAAACCACTGAAATCCCATTCTTGAATGCCAGTCCTGGGGTTTCAGCTTTCGCGTGTTTGAAAAAATTGTTCCGACTTCCTGAGTACCCTCAAGTGATACACTGGCATCGCAACCAGGATGCCACCACACCGAATCGCACCATATTCCGCAAGATCAGCTGGAATGCGTTCCTGAGTATTCCCATAGTGGCCAAGAGTGCAACGCTATGGCTCATCTCTCAAAATCCAACGTTGGCATACGCTTTTGACAGGGCCCTTCACTATCTCAGATTTTTTGGGGTTCCTTTGATACGCCGATACGGATCTCTAGAATGTCTTTCCGTGTCCCGTGTCTCTGGAGAAGAAACGTATACTGAAGCAAGGAGAAAGAGAGAGAGAGAGAGAGATATATATAGCAAGAAATTATTTATAATATGTGTGCATACACAGATGCATTTACATGGAGGGACAGAGAAATACACATGAACATGCTTCAGGATGTGAAAATACACACTGTGATAAAGCTACAGAGCCAGGGGCATGTTTGGGCACTCGCCTCGCCTGACTCGCCTGAAGCCCTGTTTGCTTACCTGTCGTTGGTTGAAGACTCGCCTAGGGCCTAGTGTTGCTACTACTTCGGGTATCTCTAAGCAACTGTTAAGGCTTGAACAAGTTCAAAGGCGTGTGATGGCACGAGTCATCAAAGCGAACATTCTGCAGGCATACGAATACTCTCACCAAGCTCTAAAAAGTTGAATAGTTCTCGTCATGAGTTCTCTGCACACACTTGAAAGACCGTTATTCAGATGTTGATTGAATCAACGTTTCAGGGTCGTATGGATCACATCTGTTGTGAATGTCCTGATGGACTAGACACCTGTGTATTGAACACATGGTGCTAAAGGCCTTTCGCAGTAGCAACAGCGATTGAACCAAAAGCGAAACCAGCAGTGGACATTTGATGCTCTTTCTGAATCTATCGAAAAACGGATTGAGATCTAACGGAGTTGCAAAATTCGCAGGTACGTCAACCCAGCGTCCCAGGTTGATATCACTGAATGTCATAGCCGTCTTCGTTGGCTGCAGAACTATGACATTCACTGCAGCCCCCTGCTGAGAATTGTTTCTTCTTGAATTTTGATGAGTCATAATTCTCGACTAAAAATCCTTGGAAACAGGAGTTGACTCACACACGAAGGCCGTGTGTCGCAAAATCGGACTAACA
This sequence comes from Symbiodinium kawagutii, assembly GCA_009767595.1. Taxonomy (NCBI): domain Eukaryota; class Dinophyceae; order Suessiales; family Symbiodiniaceae; genus Symbiodinium; species Symbiodinium kawagutii. The sequence continues at coordinate 57,143 of VSDK01002799.1, read as the reverse complement.
GCAGCTTGTTTTCTACGCAGAGCTGTGTCTAGCAATGCAAAAGTGGAAATCAAAAAACCGGAGATATTGTACATGGATTGGCCGTTCATTGCTGTATGATGAGTGACTTCAATGAGTCGCTCGGAACGGTCTAGCCGAAGATGGGGCTGGCTGAACTACGTCCGGAACATATTCGAGGTCTAAATGATGGAGCTCTATGCCCGGGGTGAGCCTGTATATCGGGCTGTGGAGCTGGATGTCGTCCGAATCAAAAAATTGAGCGTGGATTTGGCCCATCTGGATCCCGCTCCAGTGTGTTCCTAAAGTTTGGCGATCCTTTGGATACTGACGAAAGAGGTGGCCTAGATGCCAGTGAAACGGGGCGTGGTGGCCCTGATATGTGAGCCTCATATTCCTACTGCCCACCCATTGGCCGGTTCTCTCCCATAATACCGTGGAGAAGAACATCTTGATGACATCAAGTCGCAAATTGTCAAGATCTTGGCGATGGAC
>VSDK01002799.1:32510-52878 GCA_009767595.1 Symbiodinium kawagutii | reverse complement strand
ACTGAAAAACATACAAAAGCTGAAGTGTAAAAAGTTCGGAAAGAGACAATACAAAGACAATCAACTCAGGGATAAGCAGGCTGAAAAGCTTTTGATTCAAAAAATCGCTTGACGCTAGGTCTGAGGACTTTCAGCCCTCTGTCTTGGCCTTCTTGGCAGGTTTGACTTCGTCCCATTTTGATCGGCAGTCTGCCTCAGGACGTTTCAATCTTCGGGAAATGACCTGCCAACTTGGTCGGCTCTTGGTGTCTAGCTTGAGACTGACCAGTTCACTAACGGAAGATTCAGACCATGGTTGGGGAGGCTCAATGTCCTCCCCGTCTGGTTCTACTGAAACTGTGTCCACTGGCTTTGCCTGTGGATCTGTGGATCGGGACGGGGCCGGCTCAGCAGGTGAACAAGGTTCGAGATCAGAATCTACTGGAACAGGGGCTTCTCCAGTCACATCACTGGATGGATCATCCTGAAGATGGTCGGGTTGATTGATCCCAATGAACTCAGTCGGCCCATAGGGTATGTCATCTGAATCTGGTTCATCCGAAGGGTCCAAATGAGCTTGTTCCGGGTCATATTCAAAATCTGGTTGGTCATGATAAGACGGAGACTCTTGAGGGCCTTCATCATGTGAATGAAGACTGAAAAATTCTTCATCCGGAATCGGTGGTGCTGAAGGCAATGTAATCAAAGATCTTAATGATAATGGCAATGCTTCCCATGCTGTGAAGACGGTGTGAATGGCATCTTGAATCGAAAGCAAAAACGGCACTAGATCTTGAAGATCATACGTGGGCGAGGAAGTCATGGCTCGCTCTACACTGGAACTCGGAAACTAGAGATGCTAACATTGCAGAATCACCCAAGAAATGAAAAATCGTCAAGAAGTTCAATCAGGCAACTTGAAGCAGCAAACATGGGGAAAGCATGGAAAAATCTTCATTGAAATAAAATCAGCTGTATCCAGCTTCCAAATGAAGTGTTATGGGAGGACACTGACAAAAACGGATCATCATAGACTCAAAGTGCATGCTGGGATTGACATAGGCACTCGCATAGCAGCGGTGCAGATTCTTTTTGCATGATATCGCTCTTATCCATCGGGCAATGTTGCATTGCCAAAACAAGATATGAACTTCGAATTACATCACATAAATTCGAAGGGATCATGTCGGATCCGTCGGGAAGTTCCAGGAAATCAAAAGACTTACAGGCCACTGGGAGTCTTCGCTCCCTGAGGCTTCGCCTCTGTGGGCTTGGATGTTACAGGTGGCCGCCCGGAGGGTCCGCTGTGGTTCGAAATGCGATGGCGTTGATGAAGTGGCTCTTCACAGAGCACACCCACATTTTCCCCCGGCGGTGATGTACGCAGCCTCCATTCCTGGTGAGTTCGATGCAGGGACCCTCTCCTCCCTGATCTATGTTCTGACCAGTTCCCCATCCAAGACATAGGGCGATGATTTGGCTTTCGTTTTTTGATGCGTTCCAAGAACCATGCACTATACGTGCTACCTCCTGGTTGTCATATGAGGGGAGGTAGGAACGTCTGAACCCCAGTCCAAAGAAGCTTTGGCTATCGGGGAAGTGCAATCTGGACGGCAACAACCGGCCCGAGGACAGGATGCTTTGCATCCCACCTATCGTAGATGCATGAGAAATCTGAATGTGCTGCACTCCGTCACTGCCATCGTGACGTGTCGGTGTACGTGTCGCTGGTGGGAGATCCCTTCCCTCTTCAGCCGCCAATGACTTGTCTTTCAAAGTAGGAAGTGGTAACACGTAATAAAAAGCTGATGCAGCTGTTGGATCACCAAGGTGATAGGCCAGGTCATGTTCGTAAAGTTTGAGTTCCCCAAAAAGCCGGGGGTTCAATTGGGCACGGTGTAGGACCTGGGCCAGATACTTGATCATTGAATCTGAAATTGGATGCCCACGATCCATGCCATGTCGAAAAAACGTACGAATTTCTGTCTCTTCAGGTGTGACAGGTGGAACAGGTGGCGGTGGTGGCCTCAAATTCACTGGAAAAGCATTGAAAGGTGCAGTGTTGGTACTATCATGACCACCACGATCAGGAGTTCTTGGGTCCACTGCAGGTGGGGTTGAAGATGCTGCTGCTGCTTGCGCAGTCCAAATCCCATCATCCCACAAACCAGGTGGTGCATCAAAAGGTTCCGGAGGAAAAGCTGGTGAAGGCCGATCTTCCCTGGGTCTGGTTGGTTCTCGGGAATCCCTTCTCCTAGATCGCTCCCGTAGGTCACGGCGGGCTGTTGGAGACCTAGAATCTCTGTCTCTACGACTTCGGTAGTACACTCGAACCCTGCGATGATGACGTTGATGAGTAGACCGTGATGGTGGATCAGCTCGGGCTTTGGCCGCAAGCTGCATCTGATTGGCTGCATTCTCTGAAAAAACTGACGGGCTACGTGCAGCCGGAATCCCGGGGTCTTCAACATGAATTGCAGGTGGTCGAACAGGAGGAGCCATCATATGGACTCCCACATCTCCTTGGCAGTGATAGCCAGTTGTTTGGGACGTGCCGTCACGGCTTGTGTTGAACGTCCCCTCGCTTGGTCAAAATTGCCAGTGATGAAATAAAAATGGTAATTCGAATTCGGATTGGACGCCATGGCTAGGGCGTCTCTAGGTCGAAAAGATTGAATTGGGAAACTCAAGACCATGATAAAAGGATATTGGGTCTTGAAGGCAATGTCCATCATCGATGATGGTTCATCTGTACAAAACTGAAAAATGAAACGTGAACTGAAATTGTAGGTGAAAAGCTTGACTTATACTGTCAGTCCTTCAATACTCAAAGTAGAATTCAAGAAGGATCGTTTAGAATCATGGGAATGGTTACCCGAAACTCAAATGGCGTTTCTCAAATGTATCGTTCAGATTCTTGAGGTGCATGAAACTGTCTTAGAAAGTGTTTTACACTTCTGTGGTTAGACAGAGTGTTGCTGGTTTTTGAGCCCAACCAGGGTGGCATATAGTCACACTGCTCACGCATTCAAGGTAGATAACCCAGGTGCGATTGACATCAAAAGCGAGCAAGGCTCAGAACCACCAGCTGTCCAACGACCCAGGTGCATTCTGGTGGGAATAGACCCACATGTCAACCACCAGCTGTTACTACCACAATTCAGAGTAGTTCAATTCGCCAGGCATCAACCCGGATCACGACAGGACCATGACGGAAACGCTGCCGAATACACACTTGAAAGACCGTTATTCAGATGTTGATTGAATCAACGTTTCAGGGTCGTATGGATCACATCTGTTGTGAATGTCCTGATGGACTAGACACCTGTGTATTGAACACATGGTGCTAAAGGCCTTTCGCAGTAGCAACAGCGATTGAACCAAAAGCGAAACCAGCAGTGGACATTTGATGCTCTTTCTGAATCTATCGAAAAACGGATTGAGATCTAACGGAGTTGCAAAATTCGCAGGTACGTCAACCCAGCGTCCCAGGTTGATATCACTGAATGTCATAGCCGTCTTCGTTGGCTGCAGAACTATGACATTCACTGCAGCCCCCTGCTGAGAATTGTTTCTTCTTGAATTTTGATGAGTCATAATTCTTGACTAAAAATCCTTGGAAACAGGAGTTGACTCACACACACACACACACTGGGTCCATTTGGCCCTTGCCATCAACATGCAGCCCCAAGAGGCTTTGCAGAAGTGCAGAAGTTGGTGCCCATCAGCGCTACCTTTCTCCAGGGCGGATAGCAGTTTGTCAAACCACACTGTCTGCTCTGTCAAAAGTGGTAGAATGAAGCAAAGCCCTATCTATGACTCCTGTCGTTTTAGATCAGTACACAGGAAAATAGAAGAGGCACAATGACAAGAAAGGCGGCTTCCCTCGAGTGTGCCCACACATGCGTGCACGGGTGTCTGATCTTGTGGCCTGAATGTAGGCGTTCTTGTTCAAGAACTTGATGAACTTCCTCACAAAGAAGTTCAGAAACATGCTGCCAGCATGTTACAACTTTAACGAGTGACCAACTCAAGTGCCACTCCCAAACTACCAGAAAGCCCAAGCATTCCAGATATGCATCGTTTCTGCGAATTCTGAAGCCTTCCCACTGGTGCTTGCCATCAGATCTTTGGAAAGCTATGGAGTTTTCAAGCCAAGCTGGGCCAAGTTTCTCAAGCACCCAGAGACAGCACTCAAGGATTCGCAGCAATATGACCTGACATGGATCAACGTGTGCAGCCTTGCAACGCGTTGCAACGTGTGCTGCTCTATCACTTCCAGATGCGCTGCTTTTCAGCATCCCCAGCTGCACAGCTCCGCTGGGAGTCACACCATGACCCTGTTCTTCTGGGCTGCGGCCTAGCGGCTGAATCCGTTGCTTCAGCTACCAGTGGGGCCAGTGAAACCAGTGGGCCCAATGGGTTCTGATAAACTAAATGGTTTTGGCTATCCACAATAATAAATTGATAGATAACATATCTATATCACGGTCAATATCCATGCCCACCGTAATGATGATAATATCTATCTTATGGTCTTATGGTACCTCTATAGTTTCTATAGTCAATCAGTGAACCGGTAGTACAGCCCATGATGAAACAATTCACCAAGGCCTTTGATTCCCGCATAGCACTGAAACCCCCTCTGTCTCAAGAGCTATCAGCTCATCTTCACGACTTGCAGTGGAGACGTGCTATGCGAGGACAAGCAGAGACCCACCCCGAATGCACCATCACATCTCGCCTGCTTCCGGAAGTACTTTGTGAGATACCTTTGGTTGACTCAAGCCCATTTCAATCGATTGTGACAACACGCTTATTGCTTGCGGCGCTGAGATCAATCCCCATGAAGGGCTCACATATCTCAAACATTTCCAGCATTGAAATTCTCAATACACAAGTCTGCTCATTCGAGCGACGCCAATACAACTGTGGGTCAAAACAATCTGGATGAAAACTTGTTGGGTAGCTGGTATTGTCATATCGTTTGATTCTGAGATCTGGATGCACTTTCGCAAGTTTCAGCTTGGTTCTTTACCTGATGAACTGCACCAGCGCCAAGATGAAAGCACCTGGAGTCACCAGCTGCGCAAGAGCACAGCAATTGAATAAAAAGATGCGGCTGAGAAAAGTTCATTGCTTTGAAAGGATCATAGAGAATCATGGAAAAGGGCATTAACATACTGATGTTTGTGAATGCAAACAGTTGCAGCGTATGTGCAACAACACCCTGTCAAACTCTACTCATACTTCCAAAGCCCAGTTTGACTGCACCCTCGGACAAATCCATTTAGCAGGCAGAACATAGCTGCAGCTTCAAGTTACTCCATCCGTCAGAAAATCCAGCGGCAAGAAAGAGTTGAACAAAGTAACCCAACCTGTGTGTGTTTTAGACATTTTGTTGGCAAAACCAGTGGTTTGTGTGGTTTGAACAAAATGTCTAAAAAAGTATCTCAAAAAGCCAACCACGACTTTACCCCGCCCTCGGCTGAGCCGTGCACCAAAGGCTACAGTGCCCAAGTGGTAACCTTGGTGCTCTTGGCACTTGTCCCAGCCAAATTCTTCGACGACATCGCAATCATTGACCAGCCTCATTAGCCATGAAACCAACTCTAGCCAATTTAAATATAGAGCCAACAGCGGTTGGTTCATAAATGAATTCTAAATGTCTAACCATTATGAACCAACAGCTGTTCGTCATCCTTTGCCAATTTCAACCATCACAAAAGAAATAGTTGTTGGGCAAATCACCCAATCGATCTGATGCTACCACCCAGGATGTTTGTAAAAAAAGCTTCCGCATTCAGTCGAGATTCAAAGTTGTTTCTACTGCCTGGAATGAGTCGGAATAATCCCCATCAAATTCTCATTATTGAACCGAGGGTTGGCGGTATGACCACGTGTTAACTTTCAACTATGCTCTCGCTCCCAATGGACTCGATGGAGGTTTGGATGTTGAATGGAGCTGTCCATAAACTAGACCGCTAAGCTGTTCACAAACACTTGTTCAATGAGTCAATAAGCTAAACAATGATGTGTTCTGGGGTATATCCATAGATTTGTCGCTGAAAGCCACAAGATTCATGCGATTTTGATCATCTCTGGATATATCCATTGAGTCTCTCACACCCCGCTGCCCTGCCCATCCCATCGGCAGCTTAGAGCGAAACGGAAGGCGATCCGTAAGGACTGGCGTATCACCGGTTCCTGTTCTGTGCGTGCGGGTGAAATCTCTATGCATCTATGCATGTATGTATACTTATCAATATAAATACATCTGCAGTATCTACATGTGCCTGGGGTCGCTGTACCCCTGGAGAACATCCCAATGAACAAAAAATTGATATTTTGTTAGGATGTTCACCCAGCAAATTTGGTCTATGTTTCATATTCGTACCAGTCAAGCAACTGTGAAACCGTGACAAGATTACAGGGGCAGTACCACTCAGAGTATATCCCAAAACAGCCCCTACTCCAAACCATTGTTTTCGTCCGCAATGGGCCGATGAAGTATTCTTGACAAAACGTGTGGGATGAAACACCCATGCCCATGTCCATCGTTCTGTCAGCATGCACATCAGCTAGAAAAGGTTATGCTTGCTCACCATTCCAGTGACCTAAGCAAGACCTTGAACGAGTGCAGTCTTGCCGTGCAAACTTATCTGTATACAAAAAAATATGGACATTGTACTACATCTGCAAACCACTGAAGTGCAGACAAAACGATGCAGAAATTCTATGAAAGTGTTGTCATTTGCTTTGATCTGTTGCCTTGAGCCCTCTGTCCTTGCCACGACGTTCAGCGAGGGTGAAGAACCATTGTGCACAAGCACCTGCCACAATAAGCCTGAGCTGAGAAAGTTGGCACGAAATTTGCCTTGCTACGGGTCACCATCCCTTGTCATGGCTCATCATAATCTCAGATATACCGAGCAGTCTTATCTCCTTAAACAAGCAGCTGCTTCCATCCTCATGGCTCAGCGGCCATAAATTGTTTTGGTGCATCCGCTGGAGAAGAATTGGTGGGCACAGCCACCCAACCAAACAGCCAGCCAAGCAGGCAAGCAACCAAAGGGGTACATCCAACATCATCCAACCATTTTCATGGTATAACTCGTACAATCGCTATCCCAAGAGGCCTGTCCTGTGGAGAGGTGAGACTGCCACAAGCTAGGCATCCACACTGTCCCAGAGCCACCAGGAAGGCATTGTTCCACAGCAAAGTGAAGAAGGCCTCGGTGAGCTGAAACTTTGCAAGCGCACTAAGATACATCAACCAGAATCGATGGAGTGCGAAGAGAAGGGGAGTTTGGACTGCAGACTACCATTTGAGTCCGCGCCACTCCTCATTAGCATTAGCGCCAACAATGGCTGCTGAAACTTCACCAATCGTCTAAACTGGTAGCAGAAAGCTTGACCTAATGAGCAAACTGACATCATCAATGATAACTGACAAGAACCTCCTAGTAATTCTTAAGTCGTCACTCGCAGAAGTATCCTGGCGCATCCCAGTCACTCCGGCAAACTTCACGTCGAACACATATCGCGGTGGAGAGCAGCGCCAGCATAAGGGCCTAAGCCACCACGGTTTTTCCCTAGCTTTGTTTGGGCTCCGAAAGTTTCAGATTTCGCAGGTAGTTCTACAGAAAACAAAGAGTGGGAAACCAACAAACAATGGTTGGGCACTTGGATGCCAGCAGCACCAGAGCAAGTTTCTAACCAGAGCGGCCGACTGGGCTGAGGTCAGCACTCAATGTTTGAGACATCGCCATAGACGCCAGTGCAGGTATCGTTTGCAGAGGTCAAATCGCCCTGTCGTGCTGTGCAGCTGCGAGAGATCTGCTTGTCCTCTTGATCTGTCTGCATCCATCGTGCATCCTCTGCATCCCCTGCATCCCCTGCATCCATCTGCATCCCCTGCATCCTGCCTCATATTTCCACACAATGCCTGAAGGCCACTTGTCTGTGCAAGCTCCAGGCGTAGTGGCATTCCCTGCCCTTGGCCACCAAGATCACCATGCATGTAATGTAAGACAGGATGCAAGACCCTGCTTGCGCCAAGGTACGCTTCTGTGTAGGTTGCAAAAGCGGTTGTGGGCCTTAGTTTCAGTTGAAACTAAGAGTGAAATGGTGATTTGGAGCCCGGCGAATTTGGACCACAGAGATGTACGTCTGAAAAGAATGATGAGTCATGCAGAATCCAAAATTACCCCCAGCCCCCAAAGGAACACAGTCTGATAGTTGGTGTACAGCTACCATTTTTTGGTTGGTACCGCATTGCTTGGCTGCTTGGCTGCTTGGAACAGCTGACTCAGATCAGCACTTCTGTTCTCCCACCGAGGTCCTAGCGTATAACCCTCAGGAACTTGTGACAGGAGAAAGGAAGCACAAACGATCCAACACATCAACCAGATGAAGCCAATGAGGATCTGAAGCACCTGGTGCCGGCCACAAAATCTCTGCTTTCTGAAATGACAAGATCTCGAGGCTGTCAAACACATCAACCCTTTCCAGCATCATGCACCAATCATGTGCTGTTCTCAAAATGGACTGCCAGGTGACGGGGACTCCGAGGATGGTCGGGTTGTTATACACGAACTGAGCCTTAGCTGCAATCAACATGGTCACACCAATTCTTTTGAAAGAATCTAGTTAAGAAACAAATCAAAAACACCGATACGTTGGCTTGCCTTTTAATCATATATCCTCTCCTCCAAAACCAAATAATAATTTTGTGCCAACACCAGAAATGACACTGCTTCGGCTGGTAGAAACAAACCCAAGAACCCATGCTCACCGCCATCGAAGCCAAGATGCTGCCACCTTGTTGACGGCAACAGCCAATCGGATTCGCTTTTGCAGGAAGCAAACCGCTATGATCTGTGGACAGGGATGCTTGCGCGGAAAGCATCAGCTGCAAATTGGACAAGTTAAATCTCACTCATTGGAGCTGAGAATTGTGAGAGTTCAACCAAACCTTCGAACTTTCTCACTGGAGTTCGACCTCTGGCCCTCCACTGCCACTCTCATTGCAGGTCATTTCCCGAAAATGCAACCGCTACTGCTTTGATAAGTCTAGATTTTGGCTTCTGTAATGCCAGGTTCGTCCCACAACATGAGTCCTCACAGTTGCACCAAAAGATCATCAAGTTTGATGCGGACAATGATCCCAGTGTTGAATAAAACTGCGACCCATCAAACTGCAGTTGGTCGTTTTCAACAGGAAACGGAATCTATTGCATCCTACTACTATCCATGTGCCAAAAATCTTCGCTCCAGTGGTCTCGAGACACAGGACCAACGAAATTGGTTCCCATTGGCAGCCAAGGAGCCCAAATAATTCCCAGTGCCCAAACAATGTACGCCCCCACTTTCAGGATCTCACCTCAGAGAAATGTGGAGTTGTGCATTCGAGACCCATGGCAGCCATTGTGCACATTATGGTTTTGATAACCTACATTGACCTGTTCACTCTTCCATCCCTGATGAATAGCAAACGCAAAAATTGACCATAGCTCATATGATCGAACCGAACAGGTCAAAGGTATCAACACAGGAATGTCAGATACCAGAGTGGAGCTTTGAATGATTTCAGTCAACCGCCTGCAATGGCTTCTTGATGATACTCATTTTTAGCAACTGTCTAAACCAAATGTCAATTCACTGCCTGCACTGGCTCCATGATGTCAGTGCTATGGCAATGCAACGGGTCTAAACCAGATGTCTCAAAAAATCTACGGTGAAAATCGAACAACTTGGACTGCGCCAGGTGCATCTGGTCTTCACCTCTCGCATCCCATGGCTGGAGGTTCCACTTGTTCAAAATCTCTCCTCTCAGAAGAAGCTCTTCCATTGTATGGTGGTGGTAGTAGTAATAATAATGATAACAATAACAATAATAATAGTAGTAATAGTGATGATTCCAGTGATGATAGTACTAGTAGTCATTGAATGGCCAGGGATGCCAATATCTTGTAGAACCACGACCTGCCATCTGCCCCTGTCTCTGCAGCCAGGATGACGTAGGCCCGGGTCTTCGACTGCATAGCCCTTGGAACCTCAAGGGAGTGCAACTCGGAAGTCTGACGTTTCCAGCGGTCAATCTGATTTGGCGACCCAGTTGCAGCTCATCCAAGCAGTTCAACGTTGACAGACCAACAGAAAAGCTTTCAGCTGAAGGATGTAGACAAAATCTTCAGAAGTGGGACCTAGCAAAGTAGAATAAAGTCTATGGTAGAGAAGATCTTTCAGGTCGTGGGAGATTCGAATATTCATTGAGGATCCACACAGTCTGGTAACTTGAGACCGACCTCGGAAGGCCACACAGCGCTCAACTGTAGAGTGAATCAACATCCAACAATTGGCTGCGGATTCTCGATGTGTCTGCTTCTCTGAGAGAATCTTATATGGTGTCAATGGTCATTATCTGCACTTGGAAAAGACATTTCGTTCGAGCTCTATCGGCCTTGGTCGAAGCAAACAAGGTACTCTGCCAATTAATTTGGTGCTGCTTTGAAAACCATCCAGGCAAAAGAACACGAATTGCTTCATTGGTGGTAAATCTGCATGGGACGTATCCAGAGCTGGAGAAAATGTCGTTTTGTGAAAACTGGACAAAAGAGTCCAACACCGACGAAGACTGCAAATAGTTTGGCGGATCAAGGATCTTTTGCACTGAATTGACAGTGCATGTAGAAGGCATAGACCAGATAGAGCGCTGAAAATGCGGTTTCAAACTGTTGGGACTACAGGTTATTTGCACTGGAACTCGTTCAAACATTCTTCGCAACTTTTCACTAGTGAGAAGGAAAACTAGAAGGGAACAAGAACGTTGACAAGGGTCCACCTCTGTGTCTTGTCGCCTTGCGTGTACGTGTCCATTTCCGCGTCTTTCTCTCATTTATCCCTTTATCTCCCTCCTTGTTTTCCCTCTCTTTCGTTACTGTTTTTGCCTCCTCCTCCTCTTCCTCCTCCTCCTCCTCCTCCTCTTGTCCGACCAACATGGGCTTCTCCTGTGTGCTTCTGGTCTGGCCTCTGGTTGCTCGTCCTTTTCTTTCGCCTGATTCTTTTGTCTCCCATGTCTCTTGTCGGCTATTCCTCCCTTCACTTGTTTCCAGCTTGGGTCCCTCTGGTCGAGTCTTCGGCTGCTTCTCTTTCATGTATCTCCTGTGCTTCCCTTCATTCCCAGAACAATTTACTGTGTGTGTGTGTGTTTCTGAATGCTGTAAAGGAATGGGTTCCTCGGCTGCAGTGGCTGCGGTCGAGTCTCCAGCTGGTTCTCCCTTCATCTGCCTCCCATGTCCCTTGCAGGTTCCCGTGTCCGCCTCTTCCGCGTGTCCGCCTCTTCCGCTTGTCCTCCCGTCTTGTCTCCCTGCTTCTCTCTTTTAGTGCTCGTGTCCACATCTTCCTCTTGTCTCTTCTTTTGTTTTTCCCTCTTTCTTCACTTTGTTTTCCATTTTGTCACCCTTTTTGTCTCTCTTCTTCTTGGCTATTGTGATTGCCTCTCTCTGTTGTCTCCCCTTTGTCCCCCTTCTTGTCGCTGGTTATTGTGTCCCCTCTTCCTTGTTGTATTCTTCCTGGTCTCCCTTCCTCGTGGTTGCTCTGTCTCCGTCTTCTTCTTGGCCACCCTTGTCTTCCTAGAAGAGAAACAAGGGGACACCAGAGAAAGAGGAAAACACAAAGGCACCGAGGCCAAAGCAAACATTCCTTAAGGCACTGAGAACGACTCACAGTAAACTCTTTGCAAAAAAAATAAACAAATAAACATAGCATAAAAATCATAAAATAACAAGAGGATATGGTTCCCTTTCCCTTTTCGATGCTTCCGAACCCGTCCAGCGCCATGGAATGGGGTCACCAGTAACTCACGACGCGCATCCAGGCCACTGGATCGCAGAGCTCCCATTTCTTGTTCTTATCCGTTGTGTAACACCTGACATTGGCAGCTCAACTGCTTTCACACTCGGTGGGAAAGGTTGGGAAGGCGTGACTCACCAGTCTTTGTTGGGATGTTCGTCCATTTTCGAGATTATTGGCAATGACTTGGTAATGACCCATCCCCAGTGCACCCCTCATGTTTAGGTCCCGTGCCAAATTGTAGCTGCCATTCCATCTGGGTTTCGACCTCACCCAAAGGGACGACAAGCACATTGTCTGAGAATTCCAAGCCACTGTTCTGCTGTTCTGCAGCAGAATTGCCTAGCAACTGATAGTTGTGAAAAACAGAATCGTCAACACCGATGGAATTGGCCGCAGTAGAACTCCCCACAGGTGCAATCAACCCTCTGCTGATGATGATGATGATGATGATGATGATGATGATGATGACGATGATGATGATGATGATCATGATGATGATCATGATCATGATCATGATGATGATCATGATCATGATCATGATGATGATCATGATCATGATCATGATGATGATCATGATCATGATCATGATGATGATCATGATCATGATCATGATGATGATCATGATCATGATCATGATGATGATCATGATCATGATCATGATGATGATCATGATCATGATCATGATGATGATCATGATCATGATCATGATGATGATCATGATCATGATCATGATGATGATCATGATCATGATCATGATGATGATCATGATCATGATCATGATGATGATCATGATCATGATCATGATGATGATCATGATCATGATCATGATGATGATCATGATCATGATCATGATGATGATCATGATCATGATCATGATGATGATCATGATCATGATCATGATGATGATCATGATCATGATCATGATGATGATCATGATCATGATCATGATGATGATCATGATCATGATCATGATGATGATCATGATCATGATCATGATGATGATCATGATCATGATCATGATGATGATCATGATCATGATCATGATGATGATCATGATCATGATCATGATGATGATCATGATCATGATCATGATGATGATGATGATAATGATGATCATGATCATGATGATGATGATGATAATGATGATCATGATCATGATGAAGATCATGGTCATGATGATGATCATGATCATGATGATCATGATGATGATGATGATGATCATGATGATGATGATGATGATGATGATGATGATCATGATGATGATCATGATCATGATCATGATGATGATGATGATAATGATGATCATGATCATGATGAAGATCATGGTCATGATGATGATCATGATGATGATGATGATGATGGTGATGATGATGATGATGATGATGATCTTGATGATGATGATGATGATGATGATGATGATGATCATGATGATGATCATGATCATGATCATGATCATGATAATAATAATGATGATCATGATCATGATGATGATCATGATCATGATAATAATAATGATGATCATGATCATGATGATGATCATGATCATGATGATGATGATGATGATGATGATGATGATGATCATGATCATGATGATCATGATGATGATCATGATCATGATAATAATAATGATGATCATGATCATGATGATGATCATGATCATGATAATAATGATGATGATGATGATGATGATGATGATGATGATGATGATGATGATGATGATGATGATGATGATGGATGGACATGATTTTCCAGAAGTGGTTTTAGCCGAAGCAGCAGTAGTTCGCTTGCAGCTCCGGGTAAGCTGTCAAATTGTAGCCTCGAGTCAAGAGCGTGCGTGGGGCTACTCCAAGGGGCCAAGTAATCAAAGTCGGCAACATCAACCAGACTTTCGTTGTTGGAGGATCTTTGATTTGCAAGCTCTTTGAAAAATGCACAGTAAGAGTTCCCTCCTGCCTGCACTCTGACTTGAGAGACATCCAAGAGTATTTGCTCTCTATGCAGGCCACTTTCCAAGGCACCAAACAAATATTAACGGCCCATGACACCACAAGGAACAGCTGCAGCATGCAGATGCGTCCCACTTGTGCGGCTGTCCCAGAATAGCTGCAGCTGTGGAACCCACAGTGTGCGGGTCGTCGGTGTCCCATCGCTGGCAGGTGTACAAGCTCCTGGACGCGATCAGCCAAATTTCAGTGTCGCATAGAGGCTGCAAGTCCGGTACATCTTATGCAGTGGTCAGCAGTTGACCAAAATATCTTTTCAGGCTGAAACGCCTCTGGTAAATGCACCTGGCCATGGAAAATCCAGCATTTAAAGCTGCTTTCCAAGGGGTTTTCCCGGAGAAAAATGGTGATTTTCCATGGCCGGCAGCAGACGCAGCAGGCGGAGCAGGCGCAGAAGGCGCCTGGTGTAGCGCTGTCCGCCTCGGTAGTCCTCGCCATTGCCCGTTAGGTCCTCGCTCAAAGTCTCTGCTCCCGACCTGGGCGGAGGGAAACCGCTGGAAACCGCTGGAAACCGCTGGAAACTCGTGGAAACTGATGGAAACCCCTGGGATTGGTTCAACCAACTCAGTCTACTACCGGAGTTCAGCTGGAAGTTTCAAAGTTGAAGTATGTTAAACCCATCACATCTCCAACGGAAAACTCAGCCCCCGTTTTCACACACAAGTTTCTCGACTTCCTGAACACCTCAAGTATTGTCCGACATCAAAGGTCTCTTTGTCACAAGTAGACATTTCCCAGAAAATAGAAATTCCTAAAAATTTCCAGTAGATTTCTCCTTTGCAGTAGAAAGGTCCTAGTAGAAACCAGGAGAGCCTCAGGATCTGCCACACGGATCGCCCTTTGAGATCTGTCCCAGCTACACGGCATCAGAGATCGACACTGCAGCGGTGGTAATGAGACTGGAACCTGACGCCAAAAGGGTCAAGAAACACCTGTGAACCAATGAGGTTGTTTCACTCGCTGAAAAGGGAATCTGTTGCACCACAGGTTCAAACCTCGTCAATGAGGTAACTTTTCACTTGATAAAAAGTGAAACATCTGTGCTGCGACTTTGACATGATGAAACAATCTGGCCCTGCCCCTGCAGCATACAATATAACCGAGCACTCTGGGCAGACCGTGACGTATAACGCCTCTGAGTATCTGCTTGCTTCAACAGTGGGAATGACCAAGCAATAATGGCAGTGTTGGAAGGTTGATGCTTAAACTACCTGTATCAGTGACCTGTACAGGTATTCTGTATTGAAAAGATCCACCCGCCATAGTTGTAATCTTAAACTGTTAAACCATTGGTATCTGTCTTTTATGCTTTGACCACGGTCTCGCTGGTAGTGGGGGTTGCCCATAGCTGTTGCGATGTTAAAACATAAAAAATCGTGATGAGCAACAGTGGTAGCCGTAGCAACGGAGAAACGGTGTTAGCCGTAGCAACATGGCCCACGGATTCACACTCTCTGCAATCTCGAGCCAAGAGGCTTGTGGTGATACCAGTCTCCAGCAGTCCAGCACCACTGCACTGGAAGGATCTAATGTAGACCACAAGACCTCGAGCCAAGATGACCGGGATTCTTGCAATGCCGCCTTGTTATGAAATAAATGATCCTTTGGGATAAAGTGCTTTTGATAGGGAGAGGTGTCTCCGTTTTCAACCTTTGGAGATAGAATAGAACAACCAAATCTACTGTATCCGTCGCCCTTTGTAACTATGGTGATGGGGAGTCCTTTGATCAACAGGGCAACCTTTTATTTCTGGCCACTGCTGCCTGACCCTTGCCTCCAAAGGCAAAGGCGAAGGTGACCAGAAAGACCGAGGCCCAAACCACCTCAGTCACCATATCCAATGATTCACCATGTGTTTTCGTTCTTGATTACGAACTATCGCGAATGAATTGTTAATCGATATGATCATATGTGGTACTGATTGGTTGTGTTGCAATCTGTCTCCGAATCCTGGGTTGAGGAAACTCTACAGCAAGAACCTAATCGGATGCTCCTACCTTTCTCATGCGTGTCTTGTCGTTTCCACTGTAGATACAAAGTTTGAGTAGACAGAAACTCAACTACCATAACCAGGGCCACTTTTTGCATTCCTCCCAGAAACTCTGCCAAAGGCATCCAAGGGACGCAACCCACCAGAAAGCGCAAAAGCACCAAGAAGACCAAGCCGATGACAAAAGAGAAGAAGAACGTCACCTGGAGAAGTCGCAAAGCAAATCATTTCAGCAACTGACACTGAGAAGCTTAGCAGCTCAAGCTCTTGGAGTTGATCTTTACAGAGAGAGAGAGAGAGATCGCTTTTGAAGGAAAAAGAAACATGTTTGCTAAAAGGATGCAAGTGAAGAAACAAAAGCTAGAATCCTTTCCAGCATATCCTGCACCTTTCTGCGAACCTTTCACCTTCAAAAGTCAGATATCTGGCAAGTCGCAACAAAGGCATCCATGGTAGACATCCTCAGATCGAGATTACACTGCCACTGAGCGGTTCTAAAAGGGTTCAGTAGCCGTTGCCCTAAGCAGGGGAATGAAAAGACCATGCGCTGCCTCTGTCTCATCCTAAACTTCCTGAAGATCAAGACAAATGCAATGGCATGTGTCGAACTTCTGTGCTTGGCCTCAACAAGTGTAAAATTCGAACTGGCCAATCCCCTACATCAGCCCAGAATGTGCTGTACAGCGTCAATTCTCCGAAGACACCCGCCTCAGCTTCAATGATCAACATGCAACGAGCAAGGGGATGGATCTTCATACAGGTCCGGTCACTAGTGCCGTCAATCGGCTCTTGTAGGCTGCAAGCTCAAAAGCCCTAAAAAACTGCGGTCTTCATACTGATTTCTCTCTGAAGAAATGTATGAATATATACATATGTCCACATCATGAATTGACAGCTCCACATCCACATTGAAATGGTGAACACCTGCAGCCAGTCCAGTGAGGTGTCAAGGTCTGGACGTTCGCATCCAGCAATCTGAGGGCTTGCTCTCCTGCACCTGTCATATGTTCAGAGTTTCGGGCTGCGATGTCCCAATTCGTTCAGACTTCATCAGCTTTCAAACATTTGTTAAAGCAGACTTCCATGGCTTCGTTTGGATTGCATTTCATGCAGTTTTTGATCCACTTTCTGCATAGGACTATTCATTGACCCACTACTGGCTTCCTGGGCTGTTCGAACTCCCAACACCTCCCATGACCATGCCTGTAAGTACATCAGCAAAGCCCTCGCCGATCATAGCTGCGATGCTGTTGTCCACTTTTGGAATACAATTGCCCAAAGAGCCCTCGCGTATGCAGCACAAGACTCAAGTAGAATGAAGAATTCGGGAATCATTGTTCCACTATGTTCCTCAGTTTCACCTGTGATTTCAAAAGGCATCACAGTCAGAATTGAGAAAACTCAAGACGTACTGCCGAACACCATGGGGCCTCTTTGAAGGCGATCCCAGGAAACGGGATGCAGTAGCGCTCGTGGTAAGGACATGTCTGGCGTTGGCAATTCCACAACTGAAACAGCTCCAGCGCTCAGCGCTTGAAACGATGTGGGACGATGTGGGCTCCCAAACTCATCGATGTCTGACTCACTGTGTGAATGTGCACAGAATGTGTCAAATGTGTCAAGAAAGACAACGGCGACGGTCTTAATCGCTCGTTTCGCTCTCACTGTGGCCAATTTGCTGTTCGCGAACCTCTTCAGACATAGCCATGAAGGTAAAATCATTTGCAATGGTGTCCTCACAGTCAGGACCGGCGGCTAAAGCCATGATGATCTGGCTGACAGCATCCAATCAGGCCACATGCAGCAATTTTGACACTCAAAAATACAGTGACAACAAAATCTAACTCCTTGATCTGCTGCGGTACAGCAGCGTTCGTTGCCAAGATGTCCCACGCAAATTTCCACGGTTGGTTCGGGGTAGGTGAGTACACGTAACTCCTCTTTCCTGCAGGGCAGCTCGTCCCCGTGGCGAACTCGCTGAAGTGGATTTGAGGCTAGGCTGCTTGTGTGCGACGCATCTGTAGTTTCAAAGTCTACCCCCCTGGATGACCAAACTAATCAAGCTGTTGGGATGAGTTACCCAAATTTTTGGATGGTTCTGACCGTTACATCCCTTTGGTCATCACCGGTAAGGGTTGCATCACATCCTGGAGCTCCGCAGTTAGGCCTACACTTGAAGAGTTGACTTCTGGTGCATCGCAGGAAGTCTGAGCCAGGCAAACAGGTACCATGAATTTGGTCATCTCCTGAGCTGAGATGTGGCTGAGGTGCTGATCACTGGAGTCCACTGGTGTTCTTTTCAGCTGTGCGGAGCTTCACTCCAATTGAACCCAACCAAATCACTGGCATCTCAAAGCCAAGTGATTCCAAGGGTCGTTGAAGAACATTTCCGGACCAAAAGACCCTGCATTTGCACTGCCACTGGAGTAGAACTGCATGGCTTTGGAGGGATCTGTGAGCTCAGACATCCTGACGCAGTTCGACATGATTTCATTAGGAAGAGATCCAGTCTGGGCTTGATTGCCTCCTTTTCAGTACATCATGAAACTCATCAAACTGCTTACGGCCCTGGGTTTTGTGGCGATGCGAAACACGCAGCAGTGCAGTGAAGCTCAAGTCAGGCTCCTACAGGTACCACCACTGTCAGCGGTCCCAGCCGTCCTGGAATTTATTGATGAGGCAGCTGTTGCTGGATCCTTAAAGCAAGATGGCCACTGCAGAAAGTGTCCTCCAACTGCCATTGCTATGCAGTCGGGCACTTTGATTATCACAGATGCTGCTAGCAAAAAGAGGCGACAGGAAATTGGGGATTTGGATGCATTTGGTATTAGATCATTAGATGCTATTAGTGCAATGTGCGATGGGCACAGGTTGGATCAGTTGTAGCTTCTGAGAGACGAGAGTGAAACAGTCTCGTTCAGACTGTCGAGCCAAGTCTCGTTCAAATCCTCCAGCGCAAAGTTGCTTTCACAGGCAGCACAAGGTACTTTGCAACAAGCACACATGTACTCTGCCATTTGTTCCTGCGTGCGCGAGTGCCAATATTTTCGAGCTTCATCAAGACTGATTGAACCAGAAGATTGCATGAATCTGTTTCTGTCACAAATTCTTTTGGGACAAAGTTCCACGCACACCATCGCACTGTCTTGGTGAGCAACACCTGCTGTGTTGAAAACATGGAGCTGTAGCTGCACCTCCCAAGAATTGATGTCGAAGCCCAAAACCATTTTGGGTGAACACCTTGCTACGCGATGCCCCTGTCGCCAAGTCACCGTTGTAACCGGAATTCCCGACAAGGCGTCTTCTCCCTTGGCCCGGTGTAGGCAGCCCTCACAAGAGCCCTGACTTCTCTCACCGAGGTCCAGACTGCTGTGGAACAGATCAGCTGTTTCGCGACCTCGTCCACAGTAGCTGTCACGTTGAGAGTCCTGGCTCCATCTAAGGCTTTGAGCAAGATCTTGAACAATAATTCAAACGAAAAACAGGTCTGCTCTATCTGCATCTTGCAGGATCTGGTCTCTTTTGGCAGTCCTAAGAAGCTGTTTTGCTCCCACCAGAGGCTCAAGGTCACAGTAGTCGCCCTTGAAATCTCGCCTTGAGAGCAGGTCTGGTGAGACCTACTGCAGTGACCAGTACTGGCTAACAGAAACTGCAGCTCCGGTAGCCAAGTCTCGGCAAGTACAGCTTCGCTGGCTCGCCGTCTTTCAGGCCAGAGAAGATGATGGCAGCAAAAGCCCCCCAATGCCTCACCACGACGGCACTCGAGTGGCAGCCGACTGTGCGCTGCCCGATCTTTTGTGTGACTTGAGCCCTAGGCATCATTGCCTGCACTTCAACTTCACTGCCATGTCTAGCGTGTGCTGTACTTGAAGATTCCTGTTACGACTGATTCCACTCCCCAACCTGTTTTAAGGAGAATCACACCCTGAAAGAGCCACAAAGAGACCGCTGCACAACTCCGTTGCTGGGCTTCCAACAGTATGAAGATGATGAGGCAAAACAGGTCAGTGCAGTGGCGATTCTTCACTGGACCACCAGAGATATCTTTTCCTCCGCCCTGGTCATCAACATGCTACAAGTGTTGCAAGCAGCAAAGCTCTACCATCGAAACTTGTACGGCAGTGAAACACCTCATGCCCCTCGCATGTTTCGCTGCCTTGGCAAACTTCTCTTGTGCTTTCTGCTCATCCTGCCACGAAACACTGACGGGGAGCTCCAGAAAAACTTGGGTCAAGTGCAAGACTCCATGTTGCGCCACTGAATAATCAGAAGAGAGAAGCGAAAGAAGCGAAAGCACCCAGCGGCGATCAGTGACTCAGCTCTCTGTGGCTCCTCCTTGCTGGCACAACAGCAGCAGCTGCCCATTGGGGTCACGCTGGCCCCGCACCGAAGTTGCCCTCTGTTGACACGTCCTTCGGCCTATGGGTAACCTTAGACACACGGAAGGGATGAGTCGGCAGCCCCTGAGGTTTAAACTGCCTCGTTTTGCTCGCAAACTCAACACTCTTCAGACCTCTTCTTCAGACCTCTTCTTCCG
>VSDK01002799.1:6049-32472 GCA_009767595.1 Symbiodinium kawagutii | reverse complement strand
ATCTCTTCTTCCGGCCTCTTCTGCGAATCTCTTCTTCAGATCTCTTGACGTTTTGATTTCTTCACTCTCTGCCATGCCCTCGCTGCAGCTTAGTCACTCTGCCACAAGGGCACCCAGCTTGTGGTGCGCGTTCTGGGCGCCGTTTGAGCCACCAAAAAGTTGCGGCCAAACTCATTGGCAATGTCTTTTGAGCAGAGAAGAAAACCTACATGCACTGGAATGCTCCTGTACTGGAAGTCTGGTGCCTCGCAATTTTCAAATCCTGATGCCTACTTGAATATCGTATTCAATATTGCAGAATTAATCAGCAGTGGAAGGAGTCATCCAAAAAGATCGGCACCTGTCTCGCCAGTTCCTTGCAAATATCTAACACCGGGGCCAACAAACATGATTCAATGATTGAATCTTCCAGGGAACTCACGGGAACATGGTTGATCAATACAGGGTACCCCAGCTGTTCCCCAAATGACCAAAGTAGTCCAACTGTTGGGATGTTCATCTACAAAAATGTTGGTTCTTGAGTTTGTTACTCTTCACCAATAATAATATGAAGGGTCACAGAGCAAAAGGCATCTGTCGCACGCTCTGTCTGAATCTCTGAGGTCAGTGGCAACGCCAGTCGGTGTCTGGCTAATGTCATGCACATGGACTTGCGATGACTTGTCAATACAAGCTGATAATTTCAGAACACATATATGCAAAATGTGTATGTAGACATTACATCATTTACACAGGGGTTCTGCTAAAATGATAATATGCTCGAACTTATCAATGACAGCACTTAATGATCTTTACATAATATTTTGCTTATGCCATCATTTACTGATTGATGTGCCAAAACACGGCAATCACTTGATGTTTGGGTCTTGGATCCCCAGACATGGCAAGCTGGAGCAGGGCTGCACCTCCTTGAATGTCGCCAAGCGCTTTCGGATGGCCTCGGGATTGTCATCCGCCCTGCCAGGGATCAATGATTGCCATGGAAAGAGGCTGAGCCACTTGGATGATGACATGGTTTCTGGTTGTTTGCTTGATTGTTGATAGGAAGTACTGATGGAAGAGAAACAGCAGTGAAAATGCTCCAAGAAAAATGACAAGCATTGGTGCAAGCCAAAGTCGGCTCACCGAGTGTTTCCGCCTGCCACTGGTCTTGCCACGCTCCAGAATTCTAGCCTAGCACCATTTGATGCCCAAGACAGCGCAAACGAGAGAAAACAAATCTGTCAATGGTAGCTTTCTACAGCCTGACAGCAGCTGCAAAAATGAAGCACAACATTCAAAGCCTCCATGACCCTCTCGGAGCAGTTGAAAAATAGTGCGAACTTCACATCCACCTTTCCTGAAGACAGGTGGCCGTCGCAGACTTGTGGAACTCTGGACTTACTCTTGGGACATGTTTTTGTCCAAAGATGCACTTGCTGCACTTGCTGCACTTGCTGCACTTGCTGCACTTGCTGCACTTGCTGCACTTGCTTTTCTATCGAAGAGATGAACAGTCAGTTCCATTTTCAGTTCGGCCTCCAAGGACCTGCTTCCAGCCCTCCATATTCTCAAAGCTTCGCGGAAAGCCATCGACTAAAAACTTCCCCTGGGCACGGCAAACAAAACGAGACCTGGCTCCACCTGTCTCCTGTCGTCCGCCTGTGACCAGCCGTGCTTCTCCATGGTTTGCTTCAAGAGATTCACCACGATCTCCACGGGAACTAATTTACCCTCCTGGGCAACGAAACAATCGACTCGTGCACGCAGCTTCTATTCCGCACAGAGAAACTCACATGACTCCTGGCCTACCGATGTGAACTTCAATTTTGTTCGACTTCCAATGAAAAGAAGTGCAGTGGAAATCAGAAGTCAAGTTAATTGAAGGAATTGAAGGTTCACATGTTAAGCTTCATCTCCGACATGGTCCAACTTGAGTCGCCTTGATGTAGCTCTCGATGAGTTGGCCATACTCGGAGCCTTCCCGTTTGCGCTCCTGGTGGGGACCCTGCACTGAGCGAAGCAAAGGGACTCCCACGAGATGTGCCCTGAGGATCTCAGTAAGGAACGCACGTAGCCACTGAAGGATTCCAATGACAAGGCAATGATATGGCAATGATAAGGCAATGATAAGGCAATGATGGGAATGCTAGTTTTGGAACCAGGATTCCACCCTTGTTCTCACGACACTGATGACTTGCTTGAGCGAGTAAGCAAACATGATACAAGATCTACACCATTCAGATTGTATCCTCCCAATTTGGCTTCAGTGTGAGCAGCTAAAATGAGCATGAAAACAAACAACAACAAGAGAACACCAGTCATAGCATCAAAAGTGTCGCTTGAGGCATGGTCAAAATGGTGTGTGGTCCCATTTTTTTTGGTGTTACTAGGCACAGCATATCAGCCTGCAAATGATAAAGTATGGTGTGTGTATATATATGCATATACCAATGCTTCTACTGTGCATACACACATATGAACACTGTATGTATAGTATATAGTAGTGACTCTCAAGATCATAGTACTGTGGTTGCATTAACTAGAGGAACTCCACAATCTGGTCACTGCATGTCACCGCCAACCTTCCCCCGTGTCCTCTCTGAGCAAATCTCCAGCACTAAGGTGATGGTAGCCGAAAGTCTGACAAGCCGAGGCAAAAATAGCTGTGGTGGCACAACTCTGGGCATCTCGAATTTGCGCAGGAAATGGCGGACCCCAAACTGACGTTGATTTCAAACTCACTCATGACATGTAGAGACAGCTGACAGCGCCTGCGAAATGCGTTCGCATTGTGTGCCCTTGCCTGAGTTCAACATGTCATCTGGATCGAGAGTTTTGCAATACTACAGTACTCAGAACTCCTCCAACATCCAGATCCAGCTTTGAACTTAGAGTCTTGAGCAAAGGTTCTAGTTTAGAGCCATCATGTGGAATTCCGAGATTTTGGTAATGTTTTACAGCTCTGCACACAGTGAAAAAATGTGGGGCACCACCAGAGCTCTTCTTCACTTCGGTGGTTTCTCTCGGGGAATTTCACAGCATGACTTCTTCCATCGACACTCCCAGGTTGCCTGCACCAGGACCACCGAGGATGAAGACCACAGCTGGCCTCAACAGTGTTGCGGTGTGTTGCTGATCAGTCCCTAATAGCCCTTCAGAATTCCTGAGTTAGCAGGAATCTATACATGTTTAGGGTAGACCAAGGGTGTGCCATTAGGGCAAGGGATTAACTGGTCTCTGTTGGGTCTCCCATCCACAACCAAAATCCTTCAGAAGCCCAACCAAAACTCGCAAATTTCTGGTCTTGGGTTTAATCCCCCTTGTGTTCCTGTTGTGTCTACTTGCACACTCTTGACATATCTCATTTGTGTTGGGGATCTTACAGAGAAAACGAACATTGCAGAAAGTAAAATGGATGCAGATGATCTTAGATACTGTATTAAAACTCAAGCGACTATCATCCCATCACACAGGACTGCCTGAGGTGCTGGGTGCCGCGCTTTGCCAAGACAGGCGCCAGAAGGCTTGTCTGGAAGTAGCAATGAATCCTGTAGGCCACCTCACAATGCCCCAGATCAACAACTAAGACAGGACCTCGTCCCGAAAAGCCCCAGTCCCTTTGAGGCCATGCTGATCAGTCCCTTTCAGGCTCGAGCCTCAAAGATTGTGACTAGCGCTGTTTGCAAGAGGCCAGGTCGGGATATTAAGGATCCGATTGGATCCCGCAATGGCTGGTATAAGCTGCTGCTATCCTGAAAGCCTTGCAGCATTTCTGGGTCTCCCGGCACAAAAACGCACAAAGTCACCAGCGATGCTGGGTGTGACGGTATTCTTTGTTGTGTGGCCAAAGGCTTCCACGATACAGGGCAAGACCTCTGGATCCTGAAACCTAGGCGCAACACATGGCTCTGTCCACCTGACCCAGTCGTGTCTGTCCATTGCAACTTCTTATGTTTCAGACACCGTGTCGGGCTCAGGGGCAAAAACTCGAGTCGATGGCAGTTTGGCGCACAAGTGAGGTGGCTCCCCGTCACTCTGCACTGCACCTCTTTCTGTCGCAACACGCAACATCCACAGAGCTTGGGAGACTGTGGTAGATCTGAAGCTTCCTTGGGAAGCCTTTGAAAAGACTGTCGAAGAGCAAAATTTGAAGAAAACAAACAGAGCACGGCAGGTTACAAGATGTTATAGGTGAGTTATGGTAAGTTTGTAAGCTGGATTACACCTGCCGCAAATGAGGTAATGAAGAAATACCCATGTACAAAATAATATTCAGATGCTCAAATGATGCTCTGACAAAACAAAAATGAACCGACCACCGTGGAAAGAAGCTTCGCTCCAGGAGTCGAATTCGGTTGGATAGCTACAGCTTGGCTGAGCACCGACCAGAGAGCGCGCAGCTCCAAGAGTTTCGACATTGGGATGACCAAGAACTGAATGAATACTTGCAATGTCTGACAGTTTCATGCACTTTCCACATTGCCCACAGATTTCGATAATTTTCAATCTTCGTCAACAAGGATCAACATTTGACATAAGGATGTTTCAGCATATGAAATAAGGATCTTTGCCATACAGTTTAAACATCTGAAAAGTCTCAGGATTTTCCACCAAGAAGTCCCGGAAGTCCGGCCACCGCGGTGCGGCGGTGCTTCCGCAGGATGACGCGCAAGGCATCGAAGTTGATGTTGCTGAAGCGTCGTCGGTTCCTATTGCCTCAAGGACTATGGAGACAGCTGGCTGTCCAAGACTAGATCAATCGATTTTTCAAGTATGCAAAAGAGTATGTTAAAAGAAATAGAACGGTTTCACAAACGAGAATGCAAACGTTAACACCATTCTGTTGTCAATAGTATCGCTCTCATGGTTGGATCCCGACCAAATCATGATCTGTTCAGCAACGTCTTTTGTGTGTTTGGAAACAGATTATTTGGGGGTTGCAAATTAATATCTTCTTTTGTCAATCTGGAGAATTTCAATACAAGTGGCGCTGATCTCACAATCAACAAAGATCAACTGCCATCATTGAAGCATTTTGGTGGATGCAATTCACATGTGTTTGTTTGCTTCAAGATCTGGAACTACGTGTTTTGCAACTCTCAAAAACAACTGACAAAAGAATCCAGAAGTCCCTGTCAGTATCATAAGTGATGATCCTTCAAAGTGAAAGTGCCATGGATTGGAAATTCCATTTCTGTTAATTCAGGGTACGTCATGTAAATCGCCAGGATCGAAACATGCAACAAATGTTTCAAGTGCCGAAGGCTTTAATTTGTTGTATTCAGTTTTAGTCAAATCCATCCGACTTCTGAGCCCCACACCCCGCGCAAATGGAAGCTTGTCCAGTTGCGCTTGGTGCTGGCAGAGTCGGGAAAAATGTTGAAAAGTCCCGAAAAGTCCCGTGGCTTCAGAGAGGCTGAAGGCATCACTTCAAGACTTGAAACTCCAACAAAAATTGTCGGAAAAGGCCAAGGTTGCAGAGTGCAAGTGGAGCAGCTTCCAAGTTTGCTTGTGATTTGTCTGTGTCTGTTGTGTCTGAAGTGTCTTTGGTTCGGTGTGTAAGTCACCAGTCACAGAACATGCTCCCGGCGCTGCGCCTGTGACTTTTGCAGCAGCTCAGAGTAGGAGGACCTGAGATCACCAAGGCGAGCTCAGGAAGCTCAGGAAATGTGGGCACTGTCAGAATTCAAGATTTCCAATGGTACAGGAATTCAAGTACTAGTAATGACTAGTAGAGTTCTCATTGTCTCAAAAGATCTGGTACTAGTAGAGTTCTCATTGTCTCAAAGGATCCACTGCTGATCAAGCGAAGAATACCTTTAGATCCTGAAGTCCCTTGACACTCAAAATCTCTTGGGCCACTGGGGGAAGACACAGCTGACTCTGCGAAATGACAAAACTTCTGAGCTGTGAACACCTGCAAGTGTAGGCCAGATGGCTCCACAATGTTGGGACCTCATCAGGCGGACTGCAGTTGAGGTGCCTAATGAAGCGCCTGACTCTGAAGAAAGGCCTCCATTTTGACCACAGAAATGCTCTCTTTTAGAAAGAACTGCAGGCGCTCAGAGGTGGGCAGGAGATCCCATAGTGATCGAAGAGCTTCTTGGCCTGCGGTTTCCACAAATGGACTGCCTACGATAAACACAGATTCAGACTGACCAACCTTCCTGGATGTTTCAAATTCGGGGAGTCAAACTTTGAAAGAGTTGGGAGCTTTGATATCATAAAACGTTCCGAAATCCAAGAGGCGGAAAGGCGTGCTTGCAAGTGCTAAGTCCACATACACTTCAAAAAACGAATCGCCTTTCAAGATGTCATACCAGTCATATCATATCATGTCTCATAGCATTCTTATCATGTCATAGCATGTCTCCACGTTCCAAATGTCCACCCACAGATGGGCCCCGGAATCCTGGGGTTTGAGTGGAGAGCTCGGTCGAAGTTGTCTCCGCCTCGGTCTGCTAGCCATCCACCAGGTCTCAAAGTCGAAATCCAAAAATGGATGACGAAATCGATGAGGACGGGAGGATGGATCTTAACGATGATGACAATGATGAGAATGATGAGAGTGATGAGAGTGATGAAAGTGATGAGAATGATGAGAATGATAAAGAGTGGTGGGAGTGGTGATAGATAGTACAAGGGAATTTCAACTGCAACTGATCTGCTTACGTGCATGTCTATCACAGGCCAGCTAGGCTCTGAGAGTGACAACCATACAAAACGACCGTGGTCAAGGTACATTGCACATATTGTCAGCCTTCCGGTGAGGTCATGCAGGGTGAAAGTTACAGGTTTTTACCATGCGGCTTTGCTCACAAATGATTTGCTCCTTAAACGTGATTGTTTTCCCCTCCAACAATGAGTGTGAATGCCACTCCACTAGTACGTTTGCCTTCAAAAAAGAAAGACGTCACTTTCGGGTTGCCTCTAGACCGCGTCTGGGTTCCAGGACGGATTTTTCTTGAGAACTCGCAGTCCCTGGCAGCGTCTCCACCACAAGCTTCTGAGTCAAAAGGTGAAGTGGTAATCTGACAACCCGCTTAAAGCCCACAATCCCATTTTTGAATTTTTGCAGGTGTTTTCAACAAAACAAACGACGAGATTGGTTTTTGGCACTTTCACTGCATAGTGCTTTTTTGGGCATCAAAGGGTGTAGTCCGCTAGATTATGTGACAAATTTGACAAGTTGCTTGCAGGACAATGTTTAGGAAACACTGTCTGTTTGTCTTGGCTGGCACTGCTTAGAACAAATGAAATTCGAGCGGCAGGCATCTGGCCATGGGTCAAAGTATGTAATTGGAAGCTTCTATGGAGGTGAGGAATTTCTAGGTCCACCAACACCTTCCATGGTCCAACATTCGGGAGGTGCCCCTGCTGAATGACCTGCACAGCGGCCAAGCCTCTGAGCAGAAGAAGGTCCGGTCTTCGTAGAGATCATCTTGGGTCACCTGGGCCATCAGCTGCTCCAGCCGCTCCAGCAACCGCTCCAGCAACCGCTGAGTCAAAGGCCATGTCCTTCAGCCAGAAGTTCTTGAAACGATAACTCCTTGAGCTCACTGGCAAAACCAATGCAAAAGCAGGATTCAACACCAGCTTTGCAGAAAATGTCGCGGTTCAATGAGGTTCAACAGGGCTCAGGGACTGCAACTCTGCCCAGGGACTCTTTCTTCAGGTTGTCGTGGAAGTACTGCATGCCTTTCTCGGTCTGCAGAACCTGCCAAGAGCCCACTGTGGAGCGCAGCAAGGGGGACTCAATCCTGTACTGTTGGCACTGCACCCTTCCTCCATGATGAAACAACCACATATAAAGCACAATAAATCGTACATGTCGCTGCTTTGTCTTCCTTGCCAATTTCTCTTTTTTCAGTCTACCGTGCTAGTAACGTACAATCTTTGCCACCTTATGGACTCTTTGCCTCTTTTGTCTGAAGGCAAACATTCAGATTGAAGAGACTTAAGGCGACTGTGAGATGTTGAACGAGATTGAAGCATCCAAGCTTGTTAAGCGGCAGCACGGAAGCGCTGACCTGGTCTCTGAGTCGCATCTTTGGTCCGGAACCATTCTTGCGCCAGTCCTCGCGCTGCAAAAGTGGCAAAGGTAAGCACTTCTTTGAAGCCCAGATTTTCAGACGTCTTTCAGGCCACATTTTGGAACTCCTTTTGGAACGTCTTTTGGCACGACAGAACACTGTGCCTGAGCATGAAACTTCATGAAATATCTCCTCGAAAGCGTTCATTTTCTTGTCATCAAAGACCACACGGTCTCGCTTCCGCAGGGTCCTGCACGAGGGAATGTTGGAGTCAGTGATGTTTCAGAGAAATGATGTCGTGGAAGGACCACAAGGGCTTGCTACACCGTGTCACTGGTCGTGTCTCCAAAACTGGACACCACATGTCTTTGGTTTCCCTGGTTCCAAAATGAATGCCAATTTGTGACTGACAAAGGAAGCCAGATTGGCTCAGAATTGAAACCTTGAAGCCAATATTGGAAGTGCCAAGCCGTCAAGCCATGTCAAGCCATGTCAAGCCATGTCAAGCCTCCCAAGGTCACCCCTCTTTTGGAATGTTGCGCACAGCACCCCGTCACCTCAAAGCCCAGGAGGATTTCCCCTCAGTGCCCTGGATGGAGAAGAGCACAGGGACCCTCCTGAGGGCGCTGGCGAATCGCGATGCCCGGGAGCGCTGCTGGTGGCGCTCCTCGCCGAACTCCAATTGGGCGTGCGCGGCAGATCGCTACGCCGCGGAGAAGTGTTCACGTAGAGATCCCCACGAGGCAACTGGCGCTGATGGAAGAACTGGTTGGTTAGGTGTCAAGGTTGATGAATGACTGGCTGGTTGATGAAGTGGTGGATAACTAGTTGATAACTAGTGAATATTGAATAGTGAATCATCGCTTGCTTGATGAATGACTCCTTGCTTTCTTCCCACAACCTTTTTTTATGCAACCCAGCACCCTAACAGTCCAAGGTACAGTTGATCCCAAACTACAGTTGGTGGACTCTAGAACCCAACCAGTTAGCATGATCCCAAACAAGCGAAAAAAGCGGGCTCTTGTCAACTTCTTCAGCAGCTCAGAGGACTCCCAACTCTGCAGAGACTCTCTTTCATCAAAATGCAGCAGACTGGCTCCTGCTCTGACTCTTTTCACTTTGCAAAGGCAAGCGATGTCAGGCAAAATAGATGTCAGCCACAATGAAAATTGAGAGCTTCATCAAGCACTTTGAGGTGCGACACAAATTAGAGATGCTTGTTTCGATGCTGTGCCCCAGATAGTCCATGCCTGGTGTTGACTGGTCACAGAAGAGCTTGTGGACCTTGTCCCATACCAGTGCCATCACTGGTGAGGAATACAGGTTACAGGTTCTTAAGTTCGTCCGTAGCTGTCCTTCCAAAATAGGTTTCCCATGTGTTTCCCTCTCAAAAATGATCATGTGCATGTGGTTGGGTTGTCTTTTCATTTGGAGGCTACCCTTCATGGATGCAGTGGATGCCACTGTAAGGGCCCAAGTCCCAAGGCTGGAGCCAGGATCCGAGGGTCTGGGCCTAAGCTTCACCGGTGAAACGATTCGCAAGTCACAACGTCACGATTCGGGCTATTCGCAACGGAGTCTGGGCATCAAGCCGAGATGGAGCCGCGTCCCTGGGAGAACCAGCTCATATCACTTATTCAATGCTGAAAATGATGGAATGCTTTTCTTTACATTGCTTCATATGATGCTTCATTTATTTCATTTATGCTTCATTTACTTTATTTCCATCGTAAAATCTTAAAGCTTTCGTTTTGCAATTGCCTGTTTGCACCTTTTGTCCGGAAAACACTGATCTCTTGCAACAAAACTTCCGTAGATTGACTCATAGGATGCCTGCTAAATGTTCTATTCCAAAGCGACGGCAAAGCAATGGCCTTCTCCATGAACGTGGAAGATGGAGAACTGCCACAGAAAACATACTATCCACAGCATTGAAATCGGTCCGCGAGTTCAATCAGAATAGAAAAGCTTTGAAATCTGCATGCAGCACCAACTGCACCAACTGCACCAACTGCACCAACTGCACCAACTGCACTAGCTGCACCAGTATCAATGAGAGTCAAAATGCCGTAGACTATGACCTACCAAGATCTTCCATGACCTCAATCAACTCATCCCAGGCCTTGCTTCCATACTGCAGTAGCTTGGATGCCTCCCACGTGACATTTCTGCAGCCCTTCCATGATCCCCACATGCTTCCAAGCCTGCGCCATCGCTCGAAGTCGAGGTCCACAGCTGGTGGAATTCCTACTGCAGAGACAGCACAGATTCCTAGAGATTCCTCCAGTTGTCCAAGATCCAAACCCTCAACACATCTGTGAAAGCGAAGAGATTTTGATTCACTTCTCAAAATCTTCCCAAACAGCTCTGGACTCCCAAACTCGTTCTCCTTTGTGCAGCCTCTCATGTTTGGGAAGATGCAGCCCCTCATTGGAGCGTTGCACAATCTTGCGTGGAGCTCCCAGCATGCATCGCCACGCCTCCACACGACAAGACCTATTGAACTCCGCTTGCTACGCTGGTCTCCCCAATCTCCTTCGTCTCAAGTCATTTATGATAAATGTGGAGAGGTAAATGTATCACATAAATGAATTGGTTTCAATGTATCACATCTGACCTTTCAGAGAATGCAAAGCACACAGATATAAGACATTTAAATAAGACCCTCACCTGCAGTGCTCCCGAACATCCTGGCCTTGCAAGGACAGCCGGAACAAGCTCTGGCTGGCTCAACAAAAATACTACATCCGATCCGTGACCGTAGCTCCAGCTCAATCTAAGGCAAGTCTAGCGACCCGAATTGATGGTCACCAAAAGCCACTGAGGCTCCAACGAAAGCTTTGGCAGAGTGGCATCAGCGGCACGCACCTGAGGGATGATTTCGCCACTGGTGATGGTACACTAAGAACCTGCCTTAAAACTGAAATCGATCGATTTCACAGAAAAAATCCCATGTAAGGTCCATGAGGTCCATGTTTCCAAAGGAACCGAGCTGACCAGCTCCTCTACTACCATTCCCCTCAAAGCATAACAGGCTGACCATGGCATCGAAAGCTGTCAAAGTGATGAGACATGGAGAATGCATTTCAGTCCATTTGTTGTTCGACAACCTTCCACCCATCCGAAGCTCTTCGTCAATTGGGGGCCCGGGAACAATTGATTTCTCCCTTTAAAAAATAAACACAAATTTTGGTCTGGTTTGGGGAGACTCAAGTAGTGTAATATGGTATCAATAAAGTTTTTTTTTAGTCAGATTGCCTGGCCCATGGCACCTGCCACTCGCGCTTGCCCTGCTCTGCTCTTTGTCTCACCTTGCTACTGTGTGGCAAGCTTTGAGCCTTGGCAGAACCGTCCCCAGGACTCCTAAGGAAAGGTTTCAATAGCAGACAAGAGAAATTCGCTGCTCTCAGGCTAGACTCCATGAGTTCAAGATGATTCAAGTAATCAGTGAATCTGAATGGAGAGCCAGAACCTGTGCTGCAAAGGTTCTAGCTCCAGGCATTCGTCTTGCAGCAACAGAAGCTTCTGCCAGAAATCTAGGCCAATCTCCTCGCACCTCAGGGCAACACGAACAAGAGAAGACAGCACGAACAAGTGGGTCAAAGAAGACGCCCAACAAAATGGACTAAATCTGACATCCTGGAGAGGGCAAAAAGAAAATGATCTTGCAATTAGACTCACAACTCAGTTCACAAACGAGAAGCAGCTTCTCATTACTTCTCATAGCACAGTTTAGGACGTGCCTTGGCCCCAGAAACTCCATTTCCAAAGCTTGGCATTGTCTTGATTGGACCTGGAGAACTGGCCAATGACAACGCAAAGGTGCCATCGGGCAGGGGATCAGCAGGGGCATGGTGATGGCAGCTCTAGCGTCCAGCATTCAACTCGCTGATTGAGAAGTATTAAGCCAGTAGAGATGAAGAACAATAGCTTGATTCAGCATCTATCAAGAGTTGACTGCTTGATACAGTATCTATCAAGAGTTGACTGCTTGATACAGTATCTATCAAGAGTTCACTGCTTCATCATTGATTGTATAGCTCTTGCAGTAAACTTGACCAGCAAGCTGGTTGAAATGGCGCCATCTTGGACTCCTGGCTGCCAGCTCCAGTGCGCGTTGCAGCAAAGCCAAGGGAACATGGGGAACTTGATCCACCACTGGAAGCTCTTCACTGGGCGCCGCCCCTTCCTGGGGAAGACGTTTCACAGACAATGGCAGACATGGATCTCTGCGTAGCCTCATGTTGGGATATGTTGAAGGAAACCGGAGACAGGTTTCATCTTGCTGGAGTCCTATCTGGAGAGTCTCCACTTCTGGAGTTCTACCAAAACGTGCAGACACATTCAAAAAGCTACACCTGTCTGCATCTGCTCAGTATGGGCCTCCAATTCTGCACCTTCTTCGCCTTCCATGTCCATGATCTCTTCTTCGGCCGGATCCTGTTTGGAGCTCTGCGAATGGGCAGGTCACAAATCATGATCCTTTCAGTCCTCTGAGCAAACCCTGCCTATCCTCGTTAAGATGATTTGTGACCCTCCCTTTTCAGACACAATGAGCTCGAAGGCTTGGGAATATCTGAAACCCAAGGTGACCCAAGTCCGCAAAGGCCTCCAGCTGCTCGAGAATCGCATCGGCACTCTGCACAGCATTTTTGGCGATTTCCAAGGCTTCATCATGTCTGCTGGCCTCAAAGGACAACCAGGGCTTCAACCCTATCGCTCGCGGGAATTCTTACTGAATTTGTCCATCCATGCATTCGGCACCTCCAAACATTGTACTTCCATGCTGAGAATGTTTACTGGCTGGGGGGTATCTCTATTCATGAATCCAGTACGGCATTTCAGAAGGTCACTTTGATGAGAAAACCCCACGAGAGGCCTGCGACAATCCGGCACAAAGAAGAACTTGCACGCCAACACCAGCCAGCGCTATCTGGCCAAGGAAATCAACCACAACGTGCAATTGCAATAGGTGGCAATAGGATTGATTGCAAGGGAGATTGGCCATGGTGATTACTCAAGAACATCTTCTCTTTCTCCAACAAGTATCCCTCGCAAAGCAGAGGTTTGCTACACTCCACGCTGGATTTGTTTGCGGGTTGGCTGTAGCTCCAAAGACCAGACTGGCAGTACTGCCGAGTGGTTGTCCATAATGCTGTTGTATGGCCATGCCTTCTGGAAATCTCACTCTTCACCTCTAGGTGGGGAAAAATACTGTATATGTCATAGGCGATCCATATCCAACCTTGTTGCTGAGGAAGCCATGATATCCGCCTATGATCGTTTTCGGGAGCATGCATGGGTTTCCGTGCCTCACAATCTCCCTCAGCCACGGATGCGAAGGCTTGCTCAAGCAACTCTAGGGCCTGGCCAATGACATTGGCTCCAACAAAAGACAAAAGAAGCCAATAAAAGATTAGCTCCTTAAAAGATAATAAAAGATTAGCTCCTTATAGACTTGTAGAAGATAAAAGATAACAAAGAAAAGTTTTGACCCTGCCTCCTCCGTGTGCCCGGCGAGGATCAGATTGGATGCAGCCTGTGCCAGACACACCACCAACGAAACATGACGCGGCTTCTGATCCTAGATAACGACATTGACATCAATCAAGGAGGAATCTCCTTTCAGCCCGTCTTTCACAACTCAAGTTCGACATCCTTAACCATAGAAATGAGATGTTTGTGCTCTGTTCCTATTTTGAACTGTTGGTTCTCCCTTTCGCCCTCTTGTGAGGCACACGTTTTGCCAAGATTCTGTTGGCTATGGGTCAAAAAATCCAAAAGATGGTCAAAAATCGTCTTTGTTGGGATGTTCACCTGCCGGCTCAGTACATCAATAATTTCCCTCGTTGTGTATTGGAGAATTAGACTATCACGTTGCTTGCAATAGCACGCGATTCCTCAATTCAGATTTTATACATTTCAGCTTCGCCTCAGCCAGAGACTCGAGAGAGCTGAACATGGCCTGGTGGAAGAACAGACGCTGAAACAGGTCACAAGGCTGAAAGTCAGAGGTCCAGAGGCTTTTCACGAAAATCAGAATTGATTCTTTAGCAAGATGCGCTAACACGAAGACATCCAACTCGCACCCACTGAGCAACAAGAGACCCGTCATCGTCACCTGTGTATCTGCATTCATCTCCTGGGTCGAACACTGAATTGAGGTGGATACTCCATCAGATGGGAAAAACACCAACTTCGGGGCTGGTTGTTGATACACATAAATGAAGGGGTTGTGACAACAGGAATTTCGTCCCAACTCGACTTGCAAGAAATGTCCTCAGAACTCTGGTTCTGGTTCTTGGCATTTGAAGGTGATTGCATCTCCAGCTCCCTTGGCAACACACTTTTGGCGCTTGGCTTCTTCTGTGATGTATCACTTGTGACGGGTAGCCTGGATTCTTCTCAAGTATGGCACAACTGCGAATCTAGCACCTTGTGTATATCCAACACATGTGACTTTCCTTCGCAGCTTTGTTACATTTTTGGGCCATGTGAGATGCTGCTTTCTCTCCTTCTCTCCAGAAGCAGTACAGAATCTAGAAAGAGTATCTGTGTAAGACAAACCCAGAAGTTTCAATAAAACTCACAAAAAAAACCAATTGCAGAAGGAAACCAAGTCATAACAAGTCCCCGCATCGCCCAGTGGCACGGCTGCTTGGTTCAAGATATCACTCATGGTGCAGACAGAGGAGGGCCGGCGACGCCTCGCGCGTCTCTGGGGAGCGAAGAAAATCATACTTAAGAAATCTTAAATAACAAGTCCATCGTTCGCAAAAATTAAGAACTTCACTAACTGACGAAAATGGTGAAGTTCTTGGCTAAAGATCGACCATCGACAGTTCACTAACTTGATGGATTTGCAGATGCGGCAGTGCGCTTAGGCTTCGGCTCACCAAAGGAGACATGCCTCAGCCGCGGCATGAGTCCCTCAAAGTGACGACTGCCTTCAATGCTTTGTTTAAGATCTAAAATATACACACACACACACAAAAAAAAAAAAAATACAGATGTAAAGAAAAAGATGCTAAGGTCCAACTGCTCCTGCAAATCATCGAGTTCCATTTGGTCGAGGACACACCTTCCAAGGTCCAGAAAAGCTCAGATTTTGATGTCGGAAAATGCACTGTGGAGAGATCTGAATATCTCAACCTTGCAATGCCAGCTGGTTCCTCTCTTTCAAGTTTCAAGGTCTTAGGGCATCAAAAACTAGGCAACCTTTGGCAGATCGTCAGGAAATGAAGAATACAATTGTCCTTTCTAAGCTCAGTAATCAGACTTCAGTCTTTATCAAATTGTGGCGTTTGCTATCTACATTCCGCCAAAGTCTCAGCCTCAGCCCAAATGCCCCGAAGGCAAGGAAAGCGCTGCGTCACACGTGGCTACATGAAATTGAGCTGCTTTTGTGAGGAAAAACGCTCCAGTCTTCCCTGGAGCAGCTGAATCTCTTGTTGGTGCTGTCTGTTGCTTGTTGATTAACCAGCATTGCTACAGCTAGAGTAGATTTCCGAATTGAATTTAGATGCAAGTATCTCCTCTGGACTACACATTGCCCTCTTCGTGCATAGAACCTATATGCTCAGATGAAGCGGCGCAAAGAAAATACTTGCAATGAGGACGACGAAGAAAGAGCAATGACAAGACATCCGACACCACACAAAACTCTTGGATACTCTTGGCCTGTTGAGGGACAACAAAACACACACACACACACACAAATTCTGTGGGCAAAAATCCATGGATTTGGATCCTGTTCTTTGCTACCTGAGAAGACCTTCGGGAGACCTTGGCGCCTCCTAACGCCTCCGAGTGCCTGCTAGTGAGCAAAAAAGGAACGCTGGCACAACATCTCAACATCAATTGACCTCAATTTGCATCACCTCAACATGAAGAAGGCCCTATGGACTGCAGTCACTTGAGCTCCCTGGCTCTTCGCGAAATGCCTCACAAATGAAATGACAAATCTATGATTTGCAAGCAGTGCTACAGTTCTTGGATGCATAAAGCAGCTACGCACTTCGAACCTCTGTGAATCTGGTTGAATGCGCAATGTCCCCTCAGACTGCCTCCACTTGTGAAGGAATACTCGCAAGAGATTCTAGAACCTCAGTTCATCAGCCATATATCCATCGAAGTAGATTGAGCCCAAGTCACAACTTTATGACTTCGATGTTCAGCGACAGAGAGGTCCTGGTTTCACCGAACGAAAATATCTACCAACTAAGACCTCAAAGATGTTCTTGAGCCCAGACTTAGAGTTGGTTCAGTTACCGAAACTGGGATGAAAGATATGAATGTGATTTCAATTAGTTTTCGTTGATCTGCTTTCGTGGTGCAGCATTGCAGGTGCTGTGCAAGTTGACTGATTGTCAGCTGCCGCTTTAATGCCAGGTTGCTGCAGACGCGAGATTGGCTGAATCCAAGGAGCCTGCCATCTCAAGCAAATCTATCATGGAAAACTACCCAAAATTTGCAGAGTCTTCAAGATCCCCTGAGATCTCAGGCCACATGAAGCCTCTTGGGCCATGTTTCTGGAGAACCATTGCAGACCGGCTTCATATATCAAATGAGGCCAACACTATTGCTTCACATTTCCTTGACGAGATTGGCACAACCCCCTGACACAACCTTCACCCCGTGCCTTTCGCAGTGAATATGCTTGTGGCAGTCCCAGAGAAATCTGCTTGTCTAAGTACCTCAGGACAGTGGTAGCGTAACATGGAACTCCATGAGTGGCCCGTGGGGAGTATTTTGAGTGGCAGCGATCTGCAAAACTCAAAGAACACTTTGGCTAAATCCTGGAAGTTTTAAGCCTGTCAACTAAATCCACCCCTTCAAAAATCTGGATTGGGCTGATGGCACACAGCTACAAAGGTGACTGATCACAAATCCAACTGGGAATTCGCAGACTTT
Organism: Symbiodinium kawagutii; assembly: GCA_009767595.1. NCBI lineage: Eukaryota > Dinophyceae > Suessiales > Symbiodiniaceae > Symbiodinium > Symbiodinium kawagutii. The sequence continues at coordinate 15,544 of VSDK01002799.1, read as the reverse complement.
TGGACCTCTGCTACCCCCTTCCCCATCCACAAATGTGTCCTCCACTCCTCCCTCTCGCCTCTGCTTTCTCGCATGTCAGTACTGACAAGTAGCGCCCCACCTGATCTCAGGGAGGCATCAACACTCGCCTGTATCGATAATGATTGCTCACTGGTTCATCAACCGTTGATCCATCTTTAATAGAGGTTGATATTGGTCCATCAATGATCAACCAATCAACCAATGGTTGACAATGCTTCAGGATTCCTTCGATCCTGCCTGCTCTTCCGTGGGAGCTGACGGCTTCACATCAGGACCTAGCTCAGTCGAGCTGTCAAGCGGGTGTTTACCTTTAGCAGCCCTTACCCTGACAATCCCCTTGTGAATTTAATACAAACCCTAGGTTACTCCATTCTGCACAGGTTCTTCCAAAGGGGGTCCCTGACATCTGGAAAAACATCACTGTTGTGTCTCGGATGGTCTGCTCTCAACTCCACGACTCAGCATCTGAAATGGAAGGATTCAGCTCCTGACGTATCAGCCGTAGCGGGGCCTCAAAGTCCACTTCCAAAGATTGAAATCTGCTGAACACAGCAAGTACACCTTCAACTGGCAGTTGTGAGTCCAAACCTTCTCAACGGCCTAACACCTTTGACTGTTCGAGCACGTGTTTGAACTTTATAGCAACTGACTTCCTCAACACAACTGAGGAATTCTGACTGAGGGCAGGGCCATGGGCGATTGCTCAAAAAGTTAGAAATCAAATCTACAACCGGAGAGCCAGACAGAGCCAAAAATAGCAGGGAGGTAATTGAATTCTAGCAGTGGCCGAGGACAGCAGCGGGGCTCACTTGGTCACTCGCCATGACGAACTCAATCGTTGAGCGGTCACAAAAACATTTTTTCAAAAATCTTCGACTGTGTGCGGTTTCCGCAAGTCTAGCACGACCGGTTTGTGCAAGGAAAACACAGTGGCAAGATAAGGGTGAACAACTTGTCTGTGGAGCCTGTTCACTTCTCGCCAAAGAAAAAGTATGGCAAAAAATTGGCCACATACTCATCAAACTCATCCTCAGGGGGCAGCAGCACAGACTGGTTGTCGATGAGCAGCAGCAACAGGTAGAAGAGGAACAGCATCACAATGCCGAAGAGCATCACCAAGATGGTAGGAATGCTGTCCTCCTTGGCAACCACACCTGCCTCCGCATTCAATGGCTTCAACAGGTCAGACAGACCTGTGCGGATGCCATAGCCCTCTGGCAGGGGGTCGCGCTCTCCATAGGGTGCTGTCTGCTTGGCGTTGCCAACAGGGAAGTAGCCCGCTTCCGCAGACACACTCACCTCACGTCTCTGGCTGCCAGGGTTCACGAAGCTCATCTGGCTGTATGCCCACAAGCCCAGGCACGCGGCCACGACGGCAGAAGACCTCGGTAATTATAAATGATGTTCGTTGTCAACAATGTTCCAATAAAATGCACAGTTATGATGCAAAGTTGTGTGCCCAAAAAAACTGAACTCCAAGCAAACCAGCAAACCTGATCAAATATGCTGACAAAGTCGCAAAATGTTGCTCCTTGCCATTGCAAAGGGAGTGCAACTGATGACAGCTTCGAACCGGTTCTTTTCAGTGCTAAAACAGCTAATCAGAACAGGCAGACATCACAGCTTGGCTGTGTCCACGTGCAGCACTGATGTTAACGGTAGTGGGTGCCTCAAGTGTTCATGGTTTCAGTATAATTTATCACAGCGCATATGATATAAATCATGTCATTTCAGAATTGGTATAAAGTTGTTGCAAAGCAAGTTTTAAAAGAAAAGAGGAAAAAGCATGTGACCAGTATGAGATGATTTTCACCCTTTGTATGCAGTATGTTGGTGCATGCGCAGCAAAATCCACAATGTACCTAAATAAAAAGTTGCACCAAACAATTGCATTTATCATGGGAATTTTTAAATCCAGAAATGGAGACATACAACAAATATATACCGAAAGTCCACGATTGTTCATTTTTGTAATTGGGAGATGCACGTTTATTGAGTTTTGAGCGGTAGAAGGTCGGCTTCTCACCATGTCACCATTGACAAAACGTTCGCCCGCAAATTGCAATCATATATGGCTATGCTATTACAGCTCAGACCAAAATCAAATGGGTGAACAAAAACGCAATGACAAATGTTTGTCACTTAGAAATTTCAAGGGCTATACACCTGGTTTAGGGCCACGGTCAGTCATTTGGTCAAAACATATCTGCAAATGAATAGCGGGGTGGTTCCATCACTTTTTCCAAGACAGACAGAGTCCTCGTGCACGAGCATAAGCGTCTCACATGACACCGTTTCAGAGTCACAGCGTGCATGCATGCGAATGCCAAACTATATTTAGATCCATTTTTGGTGACATCACGATCCAAATTGATCCTTCGACCAGACAGAATCTCATTTCTTCATTTTCATTCTGCAGCATTGAGTTTAGTCATTTTCTGCTGCACATGTTCGAGCGCCACCTTTCCCTGATAGATTGGCTGGTTGTCGGGGCGATTTTGCGAGGCATCAAAGCAAGAACCCTTCAGTTCAATGTTTTCTTACCAATTCAATCTTTGTGGCGAGGTCCAAGTTGGAACATCGCCAACCATAGAAAGGGGAGCACAGAGACTCCAAAGCGGACGCTCACATGGCCTTGCCGAGCTGTGCAAGATATTCCTTGTTTCATTGGTCATCTGGAACATTGCTGGAAATACTGGCCCTTTTGCCAACACAGCCAATTTTACCACAAGTGGCAAAGTTCGACAACCGTCATGTACACAATGGGCAAGAGGACCTGCTAAGTAGGCGGCTCTGACTCTGCTGACCACCCTCGAAGAACGGTGATGACGCCAGAAAATCCCGACAGAATTGTGGCCAACTTCTGGAAACCTCAAGGGCTCGGTAACTGCAAACAAGTAGGTCACCCACGATCCAAGTAGATGTTTTTTCCAAGCGGTCGGCTTATCTATGACACAAAAAATGGGAAAGTAATTCTTTTTAAACCAGCAAAACAAACAAAAAGAAACGAGAACCAAGAACCGATCCAACAAACAAAAAATGAGAACCACAGAAAGGAAAGTTCTGTAAGTACAATCACTCTCGACTAGCCAGATGGACACAAAAAGTTTTTTTGCTCTCCATAGTGACCTTCCTACTTGGATACAGGCGCATGGAGCGAAAAATGTAATTTTTGTTTGCTCTTTGGTGCGCTCATTGAGCACTCTCCTTGAGTTGCAAGGAAGCTGAAAGGCACAAAGGCAAAAGGTTGCACCAATTCGCAGAAGGGCCAACGAACCAAGGGAGACAAACACCCATTTCCTACCAAACCAAGGCACCATCTTGGCCAAGTTTTGCAACACTTGCCACAAAGTTCGAAAACTGCGTGAAACGAAGAATTTTGGCCCCGAATTGCAAGTCAAAACGAAACAAGAGAGCGGAGCCAATGCCCTCTCACTATTTGTCAAGGCTACAAGTTACATAGATACATGTTCAGCCCTATCGTTCTTCTTAATGGCACCGCAACGGCTTGACATTGGCGTCAAAGTATCCAACCTAGTTCGCACTTTATGGCCGAGGCATTCATTCCCCACCTGTCAGGTGAGGGTTGTTAGATTTTATCAGAGCTGACTTCTTCTCCTCCTCCTCCTGTCCTCATCCTCCTCGTCCTCCTCTCGCCTCCTCTCCTCGCCGGACCTCAACCACGACCAAGCGCCGCTAGTGGTGGCTGCCGGACCTCAACCACGATCATGTATGTCTACTGGTGGCTGCCGGACCTCAACCACGATCATGTATGCCTATGTCAGAAAGAATGTCATAAGATATGTCAGAAAGAATGTCAGAGAGAATGTCAGAAGATATGTCAGAGAGAATGTCAGAGAGAATGTCAGAAGATATGTCAGAAAGAATGTCAGAGAGAATGTCAGAAAGAATGTCAAAGAGAATGTCAGAAGATATGTCAGATGAGATGTCAGAAAGAATGTCAGAAGATATGTCAGAGAGAATGTCATCAAAGATGTCAGAAAAGATGTCAGAAAGAATGTCAGAGAGAATGTCAGAAAGAATGTCAGAGAGAATGGCAAAAGATATGTCAGAAAGAATGTCAGAAGACATGTCAGAAAGAATGTCAAAAGATATGCCAGAAAGAATGTCAGAGAGAATGTCAGAAGATATGTCAGAAAGAATGTCAGAAGAGATGTCAGAAAGAATGTCAGAGAGAATGTCAGAAGATATGTCAGAAAGAATGTCAGAAAGAATGTTGACATGACAGACTGGAGGGGTTTACGGCGGGGCTCTACAGAAAGGTCGGGGCCTTTTTTTGTTTTCTTTTCCATCTCAGGCGGACTGTGTCTGGGCAACATTGTTTTCCGGATGGCCGGGCAATCAGCCTGATTGAAGGGTCTTCACTGCAAGCACTGCACGTTTCTGCCAACTGACATGTTGATATGCTGTTTGACAGACTGACATGCACAATGACCTGCCAGGTGAAGCAAATGCTTTGGCTCAGGTGGTTCACTGCCATGTTTGGGCATGTTTAAGCAAACCTAATGCTTTGGCTCAGGTGGTTCACTGCCATGTTTGGGTATGTTTAAGCAAATGTGTTGAGAGCTCTGGAGTGTACTTCACACTGCCAACTGACATGTTGATATGCTGTGTGACAGACTGACATGCATAATGACATGCCAGGTGAAACCAATGATCGGCACAGCTAGTTGCATGTCTGCCGACTGACATGTTGATATGCAGACAAAAGTGCAGTCAACAAGCTGATTTAACATGTCATGGTGGGGATCACTCGAAGTAAAGTAATTTATTTCTCTATTTTTCAGAACCCAAGTAGCGATGGCAGACCAGCAAAGCAAATTATCAGTTTAGAGCTGTGGATTGGCATTTTAAAACACTCCGTATGGCGGTACAGTTTTCGACTTTCCACTGATGTTCTGTGCAATTCAACGATTGAATTTTGTTTTTCATTTAATCAACAATTTCCTAAGTGCCATGACTGTTCAGTGTGCAAGGGGGTGAATATTAGAGTGTTTGCATGCCGGATTTTTTGGTATTCCATTATTTTTTAACCTGCTAGTCGTTGAACTCTCCGTCGTGCAGCGCGGCCATGCTGTCGATTTGGTTGCATGTTGTTAACTAATGTGGGGAAGGAGGCGTCTTCCCTGTTTTTTCTGTTTTTCTTTCATTTGAACACCCCGTTGCTTTAGAATTTGTTCCATAAATAAGTGTTGCATTCCTTGGCCTCCTCATTGTTTTCAAATTGTTTCACAAAATGTGTGCAGATTTGCTTTGCATAATTAGGTTTCAAGGTGGATTTCACCATGACATGCAACGAAACAACACTCAGCATGTTTTCAACACTGCATGAACTTGGAATGGTTGGCTGACAGCTGTGCAGACATACACATTCCACCGCGGGTCAAACTACGGCAACGAAAGGATGACCAGCGCACAAGTCGCGGCTCGCAATGACCAATTGCCTACAACACTGTCCCATGTTGCGGTGAATAGTAACAACTGACTGAAGGGAGAAAAGGAGGGAAAAAAACAAAAAGAAGAACTAAACAACAACAACAACAACAACAACAACAACAACAACAACAACAACAACAACAACGACAACAACAAGAACAACAACAACAACAACAACAACATCAACAACAATAACAACAACAACAACAACAACAACAACAAGAACAACAACATCAACAACAACAACCACGAAAACAACAACATCATCAACAACAACAACAACAACAACAACATCAACAACGACGACGACGACAACAGCGACAACGACAAGGACAACGACAAATGACAACGACAACATCAACAACAACAACAACAACAACAACCACAACAACAACAACAACATCAACAACAACAACCACGACAACAACAACAACAACAACAACCACAACAACCACAACATCAACAACAACAACAACCACGAAAACAACAACATCAACAACAACAACAACCACCACCACAAGAACAACAACATCAACAACAACAACCACGAAAACAACAACATCAACAACAACAACAACATCAACAACGACAACAACGACAACAACAACAACATCAACAACAACAACAACAACAACAACAACAACAACAACAACATCAACAACAACGACGACGACGACGACGACAGCGACAACGACAAGGACAACGACAAATGACAACGACAACAACAACAACGACAACAACAAGAACAACAACAACAACAACAACAGCAACAACAACAACAACAACAACAACAACCCGGCGAGTGGTTGCAGAGACGCGCCCATGATGAGGGCCTCAATGGTAATATCGTGATGGATTGAAAAAAAAATGTGTTTTCAACCCTTGTTTCTTTCCGTTCAAAAATTGTGTTCTTGTTTCACCTGCAATGCGATGCCTCAGTCACTTCTTCCAATTTGAAGGTGGTCGCTTAGATTTAATGGCCTGTGCGAATTCAATTTTGTTGTGTTTGCGCACTTTGATCGCTTCCACTTTGCAATTTCGCTGTTAACCTTTGGCAAATACCGCGCACAAAAGACTTATTCCCTTCACAAAACGGCACACAGTTCACTCAATGCAAAGCAGCGCTTCTTTTTCTTTTAAGAATCTTTGGCCGCGCTGTCACGGCTTTGGGTGAGGCACTGGGACTATAAGAGCGCTACATTATGTAGTAAAGATCACTTGAGCAAACAATCTGTGAGTCAATGAAAATCATTGACATGAACAATCCCAAACTGAATAGTGAGAGTAGGCACTTGACTAGTGTCAGTTAACGCGCGCTAAAATGTGGCATGACGAGTTGAGATGGCCTCAGAAAAATTGTTCCAAAAAAAGATTAAAGACCAAGAACCTCTCATGAAAGAAAAGACAACAGACAAAATCAATCACTCCATCTTAATGAAAACTGGTGGCGACACTTGTCGCATGGACACTTGTATGGACACTTGTCACATTCTCTGATCACTTGATGAAGGGTGGGAGAAGCAGAGAAAAAGCAAAAATGTCACTTGGCATGCAACGTGCATTCCTGTGACATGATGTGCATGTTGGCTCTTGATCTCTTGATCCTTGGGCCGCACTGCAGGGCGATGGAATCACATCAAACTTTGTACTGCAGTGCTAAGGACTCAAGTGAAAACAAAAAACACTGCTTGACTGTTCACTGTGTGAATTTGAGATTTACACGCTCTTTCATCTGTTTTGTCTTGTGAATAAAACTTCATCATGCGTTGCATGAGGTACGTCGTTCCGACCACCCATTCAGCTGCGATGTTCTACCAAACGCGCTTCTGCTACCAACTGTGTGAAACCAGCTTTTTCTGCAACAAACGAATGAAAGGCTGACGACAAAGACGGCGAAGATGATGATGAACGCGAAAACCTAGACGAGAAAGTTGACGAAGACGAGGAAGAGAAGAAAGATGATGAAGAGATGAAGAAGATGCAGAGGACGAAGTGGACAATCTGACGAAGAGGGCAGAAAGATCAAAATAATGAGGATCATGAAGAGTATGAAGATTCTGAGAAATCTGCAAATGACAATGAAGATCACTGTGAAGATTACCATGAAGATCACCATGAAGATCATCATGATGACCGCCACAGAATGATGATGATGATGATGATGATGATGATGATGACGATGATGATGATAATGATGTTGATGATGATGATGATGCTGATGATGACGATGATGATGATGATGATGATGATGATAGAGAAAGAGATGATGAAGATGTGAAGATGATGAAGATGAGGAAGATGATGAAGATGTTGATAAGAAAATGATGAAGACGACGAAGAAAAGGATGCTGGTGAAAATGATGAAGATGATAAGGAAGATGCAGATGATGAAGATGAGGAAGATGCAGATGATGAAGATGAGGAAGATGATGAAGATGATGAGGCTGGTGAAGATGGTGAAAGTGGCGACGATGATGAAGATGGTGAAGATGAGGATGATGATGATGATGATGATGATGATTATGATGATGATGATAAAGCTGATGAAGATGAAGATGATGGAGATGATGAACATGATGAAGATGAAGATGATGAAGATGATGAAGATGAAGATGATTAAGACGATGAGGATGGTGAGAATGATGAAGATGATGAAAGTGATTGAGATGATGAGGATGGTGAAGACAATGAAAAGAAGAAAAGGATGATGGAAATGCTGACGATGAAAAAGATGACGAGCTTATCAACATGGAAGACGTGAAGTTCGCTTTCAGAAACCTTTTTTGGAAACAACGCTCAAAAAGAACAGAAGAAGAATAACGATCGCAGTGTACAGCACAATCTTGTGCACAGAAATGCAAAATCCCAACATTTCAAAACTTGATATCTTCAACACCCTTTATGTTTCTCCAAAGGCTGAATGTACGGGTCCTCTTGTGTTTCCTATGGTCTTTTTGCTTGAAGTGCGATACATGATCATGGATGAATGGCCAGTAGCTTGGACAGGAAATTTTGCAAAAAGTTGATGGGCCGGCGTGTTGTCACAGGTCTGTGTGTAAGAGAGAACCGATGGAATTCGCTGGGCGAATTTGATGTCTACGTTGTGGTCGAAGTACGCGGAATAAATGAGCAGCGCCGCCTTTACCATTTTCATCTTCGTCGCAGTGCTCTTGGAAGTCGCTCTCCCTCTTCCTGCTAAGATATGAATGTTGAAGCGGCGGAGGAGAGGTTCCTGTATTTTATAGTAGTGTGTATTTAAAACAGGGTAGAGGGGTTTAAGTATTGGCGAAACCAGCGGAAGAGGCTTTAAACTCCTCCGCGGATTGCTTATCTACAGGAAAATTCATTGTTCTTCCAAGCTAATTTCGCATTTTTCTTGGGAAGACTTGCGGAGGAGGAGCAGAGGAGCAGTGTAAAACACGTAAATTTTCTGATATCTATTCAGACAGCGCTATGAGCATTTGCAACTTTATCGATGCTGTTTCAAGTCTCAAAAACAATATATAATTTTTGAGACCAACCGGTGTACTCCCCCAAGTTCTTCCGGATGAAAATGTGGCTTCAAAATGGAATTTGCTGCCAAGAGCTTGCGATCATCTGTTTCTTGCTGCTTGCCGTTCATCCATCACCATATGTCACGCTTGAAGCAACATATGGCGTTTTTTATTTGTCTGTTTGGTCTTTCGTTTTAGTCCAAGTGGTTGGTGGTCATTGGTCTCTGGGTTCGCTGCCATGGCTCGTTTTCTCTCGGTCGCTCGTTGTCGACAGTGGGAGCCACTACATGAATTGGAAGTGGTCTTGGCGAATGATGTCTCGAGAGAACTTGATGTCTCACATTTTGTGTCACTACATAACAACCACTTGGATGTTTGCTGTGCCACTTTGAGGATGGTGCTCAGGTGGAATGAAGCAGGTACCTCGCAGTCACTTTATGTTCGTCACTTTTCTGGCTTTGTGGAATTGATGAGTGCGGGAATTGTTCCAACAATTGGGGGACTCCCCTGCATTGGAAAGAGT
>VSDK01002792.1:380871-411841 GCA_009767595.1 Symbiodinium kawagutii | reverse complement strand
CGCCAACCCGGGGCGGTCAGGGTGGACCAACGGTCGCAACTGCAAGCCGTACATCTCCTGAGGGCACACATCGTCCGCCTCCAAGGGAGAGGAGTACATGGCCAGGAGAATGAGGTCCAGCTTCTCCGTGTTGCGCTGGTAATGAGCCCAAGCTTGCATCGGGTTGGCACCATGGGGCACCAAAACACCTCGAGAGGTCCACGTACCAAGCCAGGGAAATTTGAACCCACCTCTGCGGGTAGCACAGCGGTCACACGGAAACTCACCACATGCTGCCCTACGGAGCGGAGGCAACTCATCAAACTCCCCCAAGGATGGAGATTGCCAAAGAGCATGGAAAATTTCGACAACACTGACCCAGCACCGAAAGGCTTCACGGAGCTTTCCCGCCTGCAGCAGCTGGCCAACGTGGGTCTTGAAGTCTAGCCAGGCAGCCGCATGCAGGACTTGGACCTCAGTAGCCATTGCATGGTCAATGCCCGGACGATCAGTCGACATGCAAGGTCACCCCTTACACACCAACCACGTGAGGTCGCCCCTCACTTGTCCACCTACCCAGGTCACCCCTGGGGAAAAGAGAAAATGAATGCTATTTTGGGTCAACTCCCAAGCTTGAGCCAAAATGGTGCATTCATTTAGAAGTCTTATAGATGACACATGCACACCCAAAGCCTGCCTAACTCAATGCATGCATAGCTTCGAATCAACCATAGTTGATATTCATCAAAGGTTCAATATCAGCTTCGAATCCAGCCACTCGCGGTCCGCAACCATGACACCAAGAGGCCAGGCCGTACACCCCCCCAAGGACCATGCGGCAGAAAGCCGCATGGAACTCGTTGCTATGTCGTTACTGGCGACTCCTGGTAGCCCCTTGAAAAAGGCTAGCAATGTACTGATTCCTATTGCTGCCAACCATTACTACCATCTGGTTTCACCACTCCCTGGAGCTCTAAATCACTCCCCCTTTAAAGGGATTTAGGGATACCCCTGGCTCCAAATCGCTCCCTGAGAATCACCAGCTAGCTATTGCTGCCAACCAGTAGAGTTGTTGGCCCGGCTTTGCAGAGCGCTCCTGATGAACGATCTTCCACTTGTCCGCCTGCGCATCGAAAAAGATCTGGTGGCAGTTTCCGTCCTCGCAGGGTTGCTGAAAACTGCAGCATGGAATGGCCAAACACCTTGCGATATCTTACGATGGGCAAACGGGAGATGGAACAGAACCACAACAGGATTCCCCAATGACTCAAATCACGAAGAGACATGGCTTCTGACTTTGAACAACGCACTGCAGTGTGGCAAAGCAATGCTTCCTTGGTATAGAGGGATGGGTCTGAAAGATGCCCCCAAGATCAAACATCCACGGCACATTTGCTTGGTTTTGTGCGGTGAGTAGAAGCCTTCAATAAATAATGATTCATTGATAATGGGCATGTGATAGCTAATGTTGCTGGTTGAGATAGCTGTTACAATACTTTCATGGTTCCGGTTCAAGATATATTATAGTAAGGTACCTTGAAATAGAAGATATTGAGACAATTTCCAATATAGAAGAGAGTAAATTTCATCGTAAAATCGTACAGGGCTAAATAGAAGATATACCAAGGATGCTGATGTGTTTTTTTCGTAAAATTGGCTGGGGTAAATAGAAGATATTGGCCACAAGGCAAGCCAGGTATAGATAGAAGAAATTCTTTGCGGAGCGGCAAAAGATCTGGTCGTCTATACTCCGTCCAGAATCCTGCATTTTGCTGAAAGTAGCTGAGCTTCTCTGTTTCTGGATGGGTTTTGGAGGTATATATTCTATTCAAAATGGCTCTTGTGAGAACATCTCCGGAACCGTGCAGTTTGCTGAAAGTGAGCTGCGTTTTTCAACCTGTGGACGGGTTTTGGAAGAACATCTTCTCTTTGCCATGGTTTTGGGGGAAACGCCTGCGGAACTGTGCCTTTTGCTCACATTAGCTGCGTTCTTCTGCTTTGGGACAGGGGAATATCTTTTATTTAACGGTTTTTGGGGAACACCTCCGGAACGGAACCGTGCATTTTGCTGAAAATAGGTGTTCCCTTCTGCTTCTGGACTGGTTTGGGGGAATATCTTCTATTTAACATGGTTTTTGGGGAACACCATGGAACACCTCCAGAACCGTGTTTTTCTGAAAATAGGTGTTCTCTGCTGCTTCTGGACTGGTTTTGGGGAATATCTTCTATTCAACATGGTTTTTGGGGAACACCATGGAACACCTCCAGAACCGTGCATTTTGCTGAAAGTAGGTGTTCCCTTCTGCTTCTGGACTGGTTTGGGGGAATATCTTCTATTTAACATGGTTTTTGGGGGAACACCATGGAACACCTCCGGAACCGTGTTTTTTTGAAAATAGGTGTTCTCTGCTGCTTCTGGACTGGTTTTGGGGAATATCTTCTATTTAACATGGTTTTTGGGGAACACCTCCAGAACCGTGCATTTTGCTGAAGATATGTGTTCCCTTCTGCTTCTGGACTGGTTTGGGGGAATATCTTCTATTTAACATGGTTTTTGGGGAACACCATGGAACACCTCCGGAACCGTGTTTTTCTGAAAATAGGTGTTCTCTGCTGCTTCTGGACTGGTTTTGGGGAATTTCTTCTTTTTAACATGGTCTTTGGGGAACACCTCCGGAACCGTGTTTTTCTGAAAATAGGTGTTCTCTGCTGCTTCTGGACTGGTTTTGGGGAATTTCTTCTATTTAACATGGTCTTTGGGGAACACCTCCGGAACCGTGTTTTTCTGAAAATAAGTGTTCAATGCTTCTTCTGGACTGGTTTTGGGGAATATTTTCTATTTAATTTGGTCTTTGGGGAACACCTCCGGAACCGTGCATTTTGCTGAAGATAGATGTTCCCTTCTGCTTCTGGACTGGTTTTGGGGAATATCTTCTATTCAACATGGTTTTTGGGGAACACCATGGAACACCTCTAGAACTGTGCATTTTGCTGAAGATATGTGTTCCCTTCTGCTTCTGGACTGGTTTGGGGGAATATCTTCTATTTAACATGGTTTTTGGGGAACACCATGGAACACCTCCGGAACCGTGTTTTTCTGAAAATAGGTGTTCTCTGCTGCTTATGGACTGGTTTTGGGGAATTTCTTCTTTTTAACATGGTCTTTGGGGAACACCTCCGGAACCGTGTTTTTCTGAAAATAGGTGTTCTCTGCTGCTTCTGGACTGGTTTTGGGGAATTTCTTCTATTTAACATGGTCTTTGGGGAACACCATGGAACACCTCCGGAACCGTGTTTTTCTGAAAATAGGTGTTCTCTGCTGCTTCTGGACTGGTTTTGGGGAATATCTTCTATCTAACATGGTCTTTGGGGAACACCTCCGGAACCGTGTTTTTCTGAAAATAGGTGTCCTCTGCTGCTTCTGGGCTGTTTTTGGGGAATTTCTTCTATTTAACTTGGTTTTTGGGGAACACCTCCGGAATTGTGCATTTTGCTGAAAGTAGGTGTTCCCTTCTGCTTCTGGACTAGGTTTGGGGAGTATCTTCTATTTAACCTGGTTTTTGGGGAACACCTCCGGAACCGTGCATTTTTCTGAAAATAGGTGTTCTCTGCTGCTTCTGGACTGGTTTTGGAGAATTTCTTCTATTTAATTTGGTTTTTGGGGAACACCTCCGGAACCGTGCATTTTGCTGAAAGTAAGTGTTCCCTTCTGTTTCTGGACTGGTTTGCATGGTTTTTGGGGGGACACCATGGAACACCTCCGGAACCGTGCATTTTTCTGAAAATAGGTGTTCTCTGCTGGTTCTGGACTGGTTTTGGGGAATATCTTCTATTTAACATGGTCTTTGGGGAACACCTCCGGAACCTAGCATTTGGCTGAAAATAGGTGTTCCCTTCTGCTTCTGGACTGTTTTGAGGGAATATCTTCTATTCAAAATAGTTTTTGGGGAACACCTCCGGAACCTTGCATTTTGCTGAAAGTAGGTGTTCTCTTTTGCTTTTGGATGGGTTTTGGAGCAAAATCTTCTCTTTGAAGGAGCAGCACTGAGCATCAAGGAGCAGCATTCAGCATCACGGAGCAGCATCGCTGGGAGCAGCAAAGAGCAAGGAGCCGCAGCAGCACTGCAGCAGCAGAAGGCATCCACAAGAGATCAGAAAATGTTCAAGAAGCTTTTCGAGTGCATCCAAGGCTGCGGCAAATGTGAAACTCACATATTTCAGCAAAGATGGACCAATTTGATCATTGAACGAATTCAAATAGATCCTTTCGAATAGAAGATAGGGCTAAGAAGTCCATGTCAAGTAGAATTAGAAGATATTCAGTCGGGGCGAGTTTGGCCAACAAAAGCATCTCAGCAACGCCTGAGCAACAACGGAGGTTTCTGGACCCCAACCTACAGTCCATCGAAAAATGTCCCTGTAACAATTCCCGGGTATATATTCTATCCTAATTGCTCTGAGTATAAGTTGCGGTGAGGGGAACAAACGTGGCAGAGCACCTGAACTCCGTTCCGCCGCTGCAAAAAGACTGCCTCTTCCTAAAAAAGGGTTTGGAAGCCACCATAGATAGAAGATATTGAGAGTCAAAAGTAGTCTCCGAACGATAATTTGACACAAAATTGCAGGGTTAGATAGAAGATATTGATGGCATTTTGGAGCACATTCGTTCCACCATAGACGGAAGAACGCGCATAGAAAATATTCAAATAATTTCTTCTATCCCGAGGCCCAAGACTATACCTCCACAACGCTCAAAACAATTATGGTGGTTCTTGATGTTTCACGACGGTGACTATTTTTTTTGCCTGATGTAACGGTGACTAATGATTGCCCAATCATGGTAGAAAAAAGTCGATGCTGGTTGATGATGTTTCATACCCGTAGTGGTGAAGGATGGCTCACACAAGCTTAGAATACTTGGATGTGTGGGTGAACCAATCCCAAAAAAACAATGATAAATGTCACCCCTGCGCAGTAAGGGGGTGCACATCCAAGTAGGAACAACCAGGGACCTGTTGCAGATGCGTTCTGCTGCTTGGAACCCCCTGCAACCATCACCAGCGTCACGAGCCATGCTCAAATTCCAACAAATAAACACAAATTGACAACACACACACACACACTGATATATATATATATATTTATTGATTTATATAACTGACAGATCATGGAATATGTACATCTGAAAATCAACGTGGAAAATGGAGACTATGTTCTCATGGACATGATTTGCACACCACGTTGGTTCACGGCCACCTTGCCCCGTTAACCGTCCTGCTGTTTGTACCACGCCTTGCGGCCGTGGTTGCAGGTGGGTGGCCGTTTGGTTGGTGGGCCATGGCTGATTAAGTTGTTTTGTGAACATGTACAACTAATTAGAAATACTGGTTAGATATACTGGTTAATACTGCTTGATTATTGTGGTGGCTAATCGTTGGCCAGTAATAATTCTTCACCTTTGTTACTAATGATGTTGACTCTTTTCAATATTGGCTCGCAAACCACGGGTCGTCGGCTTCATCACATGGGAATGCCAGCCAACAGAAGATCGTGTTGACACCTGACCGCAGGTGCTTGGATGCACGGATAAGATAGCTTCCAATGGTCATGAAGGGTTCAAGTCATGCCCGTGCGGGGTGGTTGACTAGTGACTAGCTATAAAGTAAGAGCAGCAAGTCCAAACAGAAATCCTGGCAGCCATGCACATCCATCATGACATGTGCAGTTGTCACCGCTACAAACGCTGCAAGCATGTAACCGCCAGAACATGCACTTGCATGCATGCATACAACAAAATTCAACAAACACAACATGTGCACATACACGTACACATCAAATAAAAAACGACCTCATTCAGGCCAAACACATGTAGGTCAAAATAGTGTAAATGGTCAAATGTTGGATGATATCTGGGTGTATCCCTATGGCTTGAGAAACCAATCTGGTTTCCAATCGCGCCGCCCCAGTGGTGCCTTGCCGTTCTTGGCGCCAACCCGCTCGTAGGTGCCTCACACGAACTGAGCAAGCGTCACTGGTTGGTTGGTGAACCATCCCTCTGAAAAATATGCTTGTCGATCAACCAACCATTTGCAGTATTGATACTCAATCAGCCAACCATGTATTATTGGGGAACATAAAGAATGCCGATCAAACCACCAACTAGAATGAGTGCATCGACATCAAAACTGGACAAGTTGCCGAAACATATATACGTCGTATGGCTCTCATGATTCAGCGCTTTACAGTGCCACAGAATCGAAGGAAAAGTTCTAAATTACAGATTCACTTGAGAAAAAACATAGACTCAACACTCTTGGTGCTGATTTTGTGGCCAAGTCGACCTGCCAAAGCCTAAAACAACATCTGATCCACCCAAATAGTCTGACTACCACGATTAGTGATTAGTCATACAACTACCAAGGGGCTTGCCCGAAGGAACTATTGTAAACACTCGCAACTGAGAGCAGCATACAAGTGTATCTGCCAACAATATTGAATATCACTTGTTGCCCTATACCGAACGTATTGTTATATATATATATACACATATGAAAATGTATATATAAATATACTATACATATATCACTTGTTGCTCACGTTGATTTGGCTACGGATTTTTCTGCTGCTGCTGGGTCAACCCGTTCGCTTCCAACAAGACTGACCGAGACCATTGGTCAGCTGATGCACCCCGAATGTGTCTAGCTTTGCGTGAGATTCAGCTTTTCCTTTGGGGAGTCGTTGAGGTGAAAACCCGATGATTGTTCAAAATATGTCCTTGCTGATTGTTCAAAACAATCATCATAGTTTTTTTGGGGAGTCGCTGAGTTCAAAATTAAGCAGCGGTTGTTCAACATTATTTGTGGATTGTACGGTTAGAACCCAATGATTTGTTGGTTGTACCTCTGATCCCTCAATATTTATCATCCCAATTGTTCGGTCAGTTGCATGCCCCGAGTGCTTCTAATGAAACATAGTATGTACAATGTATATGTTGTTGCTGGCTTTCTTAACACCCCAGTTTACTCTGTTGTTGCTAGTTGTTGATGGCTCTTGAGGGTAAGACCCCTACAACAAAACCATTGTTTGGTGTACCTAAAGAACTGTGATTCCAACATGGTCACTGCTTATGTGCCCATACGTGCTTCACTGCTAGGAAACATGTTTTTCGGGCTCACGGCAACCCCAACTCCCCATGTTTGGCATTTTGATGACGTGTGATATCAAATTCTCCATGTTTGGCCAATCTGTGATATCAAATTCGGCCAAAGGAGTCAAATCTGCACATGCCACGTGCATGCTCGAGATCCTATCCCTGGCACCACGAAGCTCCCCCTTCAGCCAGGTACCATCGGCAGATCCCAAACCGTCAACACAGATGGCCCAGCTGCGGTCCTGGGCAAAGAATGATCATGGATTCCCTGGGGGGTTCCACCACCATGAAGGCAAAGGTTGATCCTTGTTGGTCGATTAAACCCGTACACTCCGGCAAACTAACCTGGAGGTGGAAAATTCACCATTTAAAGTGGTTTTACCTAAAGAAACGCTGATTTTGAGCGTCCAGGTTAGTTTGCCAGAGGGTATTTGAACAATACTTTTTACGGTGAATAATAGTGGTGAGTGGTTACTAACCGGTGAATTATGGTTAGTCTCTCTCTCTCCATAATTATGGTTAGTAGTGGTAGTGGTTGATGATGGGATGAAATATGTGTGTTTGTGCGTGTGTGCGAAGCACCGTGTCCATGTTTGCATACATGCATGACATGAGTATTGATTTGTATGTGTTTAGTATTCGCGCACATCAATACAAGTATAGTATGTATTGTCGAAACTAGTTGAACACATACATAAATACATAAAAATAAATGAATATATATATATACACATATATCTACGCCTGCCTGTGTGCATGTACAAATGTATCCTTATGTGTCTGTGTGTAATGGAACCAGCCATGAGCGGGTCAGAATTTGGAATGGTTGGCGATACCAATGACTGATGGTTTACACCAATCGTCATCCAAAAACACGCAATCTTGCCGAGAGACCACTCGCAAACTGACAACCAATGGGTGAATCATGCGGTATATATTCCTTCCAAACATCCCCGAGAAGGGTCATGTGAAGATATTCCTGAAGGGAAAACGTCAAGAAATTGGGAGCCACACTCCTTCACCCAAAAAAAGCTAATGAACATCTAGAAGTTCTCGTTGAACATCTTGCGCCATGCCAAAACAACGAATCAAAAATGGGTACATGCAATTGAGGTGCATACACAATTTTCAAAACACTTCTTTGATGGGAGTGGCGCGAAACAGGCCCAACTGGCAACCATAGTACGCAAGCTCGTTTCAGTATCTCCTTGCAGGTCCACCAACGCGCTCCCTCTGACTTTACCACGGTTCTAACTACCAAACAATGGGGATGACATGTTCATAGTGATGCTCCAGTTGAGCAAAACAGTTTTGGTGGGAACTGGTTGCAAGGTACTAGGATGTTCACTCAGGTTGGCAAACGACTGGCATATGCACAAAAACACGCTCTACTCCATGGCATTGTACTGAGGCATTCCCTCTGCCCACAGCTTATCTGCTCGGTGGTGGTAAGCCAACCCTGGGGAAAAGCAGGTAAGCAACTAAGCAATCATCCCAAACATTGAAGAAAACAAAAACGTCTAAAACAACCAACCGCTTATAGGCCCGGGAGTTGGGACATGGCCATCGTTTCCCAATGTTTCCCAGGCATCACTACTTCGGTGGCTCACTTCAGGTCCGCAGCATAGCGAGCTGGAGCCTCGATCATTGTCTAGCTTATTACAGGAATCAACTGGCTGTATAGTGATATTACCATTGATGACCAATACCAGTCGGATATAACAGTACAAACCAACAGGGGATATAGCATGTTTCTGGTAGTGGCAAATCAATCAGCCTGGATACAATAGGGACAAGATAATGGTGAAATGTCAGTACAGGGTAACAACATCTCTCTCCTGATTCTCCATCAGCTTCCAATTTATCATTGTACAGCCTCTTGATATTGCAATAGGTAGATTTTCCTTTGATAGTTGTTCATTACAATCCTGCGATATCCATTCTATTGTGACGTGCCAACTTGCAACAGTGAATCGACTTTCCTCTCTCTCTCTCCATCGCTATCGGGCCGTGGGTAGACCTGTCCATATCATTTTTTTGTAAATGATCAAGAGATGAAACATGATCAAACAAATAAACCACATCTGGTTGGTGGTTTCAACCCCTATGAACAATATTAGTCCACCAACCAACTGTTAATAGCTACTAGAGAAAATGAAAAAATATTTGAAACCATCAACCAGACATGGCAGCCCTTGCGAGAGAACGACAACTCTTAAGCCATCTTATCGACCATGGCTGGTGAACGGCTGGGGCCAGCTCCTAGCACAGCTCCATTTGGCCCAGCATCACTCTTGGACATCTCCAAGTGCTTGCGGTTGGCTACGAGCCTGGCCATCTCTGGCTCCGCATGTGTCACAAACAATAGCAGGCCCGCACGGCAATGGTAAAAACATGGTGCGTGATTAACGGTTGATGGTTAAGCAAGCCTATGCTTCCAGCTACCATTGTAGCAGGTAACTGGTTTCGACCAGCTTGTTGTTGGCGGTTGGTTACTTGGTATATCTTGCTGTAGTGGTAACTGGAAGCGTAGGGTTGGTTCACGGCCGCAAACGTGGACCCGAAAACCCTGAAAATAGCGGTGGCCACTAGTTCCGGACTCTTGCCATCAACGAACCCAGCGATTTATCATGAAATCCATTGGTTCGACCTCGGTGCTGGCATGGTTCCCCTTAGCTCACGCTGGGTCAAAATGGTTTCATCAGCTCACGGGCTGGTGCTTGGGGCGCCAAGTTGATCAGTGTGAATTTGTCTGATGTCAAATGATGTGATTGATATGGCTATGGGTCAATATTATCAATTAATGATAGTGGATAATAACCTACTAAGGAAACCTATGGTTAATGATAGGGGAACCAGGGGTACCGGGTTTTGACCCACAGCCATATTTAATGCAAAAGCTGGACAAAATCAAGCGCTAGTTCATTTAATAAGGGGCATCCCGAAAAAACCAAGTGGTTTCCTATTAAAATCGCATCATTTCAATTCGTCTATGGTTGAATAATCCGGGGTTAGCATGAACTGATAGGATTGCCACCCCTAGCTGCTACATTGTAGCATCAACCACCATTGACCAACATTAAGACCCATTAACCACATTGAGCAACATTAACCACTATTAACGGTTGTAAAGCTTGGTAGATCCCTAGCTGGTGTCATGATCGACGTTGATCTCAGTTGGCCTCTACCACTGGAGCCCCCTATTTCGCTGCGGTGAGCCCTTCTGTCGCCTTTGCACGTTGCGCTTCAGACTCACTTCCCCGTGAATTTGGATCCTTGGAGACTGTGGGCACACCAAACATCTGGGTAGCAGGAGGACCCCACTGATGAGTCGACACAACAGGCAAGGAGATGGGGACAGAAATGTGGAGATCCTTCTGGGATGCGTTGATGTGTGGCACCCTGCAAGAGTTGGGTGTTTCGATCAACGATCGAAACACGGGAAATCTCCTGTTGTTTTCTGGTGGTTCGTTGTCCATCCCAAACACTCCCAAGCCAGTGAGACAATCATGCTCAGGTATGGTTGAACGAAAAAACAAATTAGCAAAACCAGCAGTTGTGGAGTACCTTGAGCAGAAAGGAGAGAATGGTACTGTAAGTATTTCATGGCAGCTAGTCCACCTAGTTGGGCGCTGGTGAAGCTGGCTCTCGGAGATGGAACCTGTGGATATGCACGGGTGGTGATGTTGTTGAAAGTAGGCAGGTCGTCAGCATGATTGTAGGTCATTGCTACACAATCATCCCTACTTAGACCCTAGTTTGGGTAGGTGAACATCTCAACAAAGACTATTTGCAAAGCTACATCAATTTGGTCACGAAACACAAGCCAATCTGGCTGCCACCGGCCCAGCATCTAACAAACTAACAATTGGCAGAAGATCCCATTGGCCCACTTTGTGTGTTGGGACTTTCTGCGGTATTATTAACAGCAGCATGTTGGCTGGTCAAGCCCGAAAATCAAGTCATCCAGATTCTTGTGATTCTCATGGTATGCTGCTGGCCATCACTGCCACCAAAAACCATCACTCTCCCAGCCCCTCAACTTGTGACCGGGAGTCTCTTTGTAGATTTGCACCTCAGATGCAAATACGAACTGCTGTTGGCCGCGCCAGTGACATCTACCACTTCAATAATTTGTTCAGCTGCCTGCCTAAAAAATCGCAGCAATTTCCTAGTCATGTGCCATTTCCAGTGGTGAAGCAACCGTTTCAAAAGCTTTTCCAAGCTGCAGATTCTTTTTGCGGATATTCTGTACATACTGCACCCAAGCATGTACAATGTATAGACATCATATAAATCTCTATGAAATCACATGCAAATATATCAAATCGACATTGCCCATCAAAAAATTTCATCTGTAAAACAAATAAACATGATACATTACATAACTCATACATTACATTGTCTCCGTCTTAGTCGGCTTCCATCATAGCATCCCAACTCCTAAGGATCAACCTGGGATTGGTCATGGCTCCCTAGAACATTCAATTTGCCCAAAACCAAGATTGTTGAGATGAAAATACGGTTTCGTTGCGAAAGGTACAACAGCATTTGTATTTAAAACCATCATCTGTTTACACTTGGTGCATAAATAAGACTACATATTACAAAAATATTCAAAGATATGTCGACGTAGTATTATACAATCATATACATATATGTATAGTTTCGTATATGTATAGTGTGCACATACTATATGTCGATGGTGTACTATACAAGCAACGTCTTCACACTTTTTCCGACGTTTCCAGCTGGCTGTGGGTCAAAACCCTGTACCCCTGGTTCCCCTATCATTAACCATTGTTTTCCCTACTATTGTTGGTGGAAATCCCCATTAGTTGGTTGGTTAATATTGACCCATAGCCAGCTAACTCAAGCCAAGCCCAAGCATTTTGAGGCACCCAAACGGCTGCGGCAGCGCGTTTCGGCGCCAGGGCTCGTTGTTGGAGTTGCCGATGATGGGGCAATCTGCTCTTAGGATCCCGTCCGGCGTCCCGGGCCAAGCGATGAAGGTCTTCTTGCCTTGGCGGGTGATGCAACGGCTGGGAAGTGGTGGGTTTTTTAGGGGGGTGAGAGGTGTCTTGTGGTCAACATAAGGCACCTTCAACCCCCAAAAAGCATCCTGGTTGCTATTAGGGGGGAGCACCTGCGCACAGAATGTGTAGGCATAATTCAGGTATGCCTGGGTAAAGTGCCTACAAAAAGGGTCGCCTGACAACAAAAGAACACCTACAAAATGAGATTACGCAGGAAGATTAAGGACTATAAAATGAGGGTGCACATGAACCATTTGACCCCATGCGAGCCAACCAAGCTCCCTATAAAATGGGTTGGTAAAATAAATGACCAGCTTGGAAAACGCATCCAAGCCCTAAGAGAGTCATTAACCATTTTGTAGGGAACAATTCTTCGAACATATGCAAACCCAAAGGGCTCACTCTCCCAACGAGCCCCTCCAAGAATGTCTTACCAGGAGTTTCTCACCAAGAGTGCCACTCCAACAATGTTTTACCCAGAGTAACGGTGTAAGAGTGTCTCGACAAGAGGCAGCACCAAAGCCCAGGCCAAGAGGCAGCACCAAAGGCTTTGGAAAAACACTACTGGAACATTTTCTCCAAAGCAGTTAACACTAAAACGGTCTTGCACTGGTGGCATCGTGGATTCCATCAATGAAATGTGTTCCGCTGGTCTCTCCAAGAGTGTCAGTACCAAGAGTGACTCTCCACTCCAAGAGTGACTTCCGAGATTGTCACTTGAAGGGTTTCAACACGAGAGTGACACTTCAAAAGCGTTGTGTCAAGAATACGCAATGGAAAAATCCTACCGTGTTTTGCTGGAACAAAGTGACGGGTAATGGAGCTTCATGCAATAGTTAGGTACGAAATTCATTTTGTAGTGACGCAAGGTGGCCTCATCATTTTGTAACGTCATTAATTTGATGGGCAGACCTTAGGCACACTAAAATTTCTAGGCCTAGATTCTAGATTGTTTTGCTGGGCCTGCATGATCAATTTACAGCAGCACTTTTCTATAGTACCAAGAGTAGTCAAGAGTGACTCTCCTCTCCAAGAGTGTCTTCCGAGATTGTCACTTGAAGAGTGTCACTCCAAGAGATTCAAGAATTTGGTGTCTCTCCAATAATGTTTTACCAGGAGTTTTTCACCACGGTCATGTCACTGACTCTGAACCGGGATCCTACGGTCATGTCACTGACTTTCAATGGAACAAAATCCAGCACATTTGTTCCTACAAATTGGGTTTGGATCATCCAATGATCAATACATGGGTTTCTGAGT
Organism: Symbiodinium kawagutii; assembly: GCA_009767595.1. Lineage (NCBI taxonomy): Eukaryota > Dinophyceae > Suessiales > Symbiodiniaceae > Symbiodinium > Symbiodinium kawagutii. The sequence goes on along the minus strand of VSDK01002792.1, from coordinate 398,416 downwards.
GTCGATTCATCTTCCCACAAGTTCGAGCCTACAAAATGGGTCTCTGATAGCTGAGCATCCATATGTCGACATACTTGCCCAACCTCATTTTCTACAAACTCCCATGCCCAACGCCAATGTTCTCCTATAAATTGAGCCCAAAACCAGTTTTATAGCTGACCCAAGTGAACCGTTTCTGTGGTGGAAACACCAAGGAGGATCAAAAAGCCACCAACTAGTGATTATGTTGATCAATAGTGGCTTATTTGTTCAATATGTTGATAGTTTTTTTTGCACCATAGGTTGTACAATCAATAGTGGCTTATGCTAAAGAGACATGTGTTGATAGATTGTGGATCAAGTTGATAGTTAAGCAATGTTGCTTCAAAGTTCCCATATGCCATTGGATTATGTTGATCAATAGTGGCTTATGTCTTCCTTTTATGTTGATTGGTTTTTTTGGGCACCAGAGGTTGTGCAGTGGTGGCTTATGCCAAAGAGACTTGGATAGATCGTGTTGACCAATAGTGCCTTATGTTCCAGGTTGTTTTTTGATGTTGATCGGTTTTTTTGGCACCATAGGTCGTACAATAGAAGCTTAAGCTGCACTTGCTGTTTTTTTTGAACATAGGGGACTCGAAACGAAACAAAATCAAATGATTATTCAAATTATATGTCTGAACAAGTGATCGAAAAAAGCAATTGGTTCAAAGTCGCAGTCAGGCACTCAAGAACCTAACCAATCGTCCTCTTGTGAGTTGTGCAAGTTTTTAAGCAGTGGGCAACACTCACATTTTTGGACTTTTGGACTTGTTAGCAAGTGAGACTTGCCACTGAATGAAGTCGGACGCATCGTACTCCAATCAGTAAATATAAAAAACTATGGAGGGTCGTCTTGGACGGAATTGTTGTCACTGAAGATCTTGTTGGCCTCTTCGATGAATGGTAGCCTCTCTTCAAATGATCTATTCAAGAATTCGGGATGAGCAGCAATAGGTGTCTTCGGGCAGTCCAAAACACGTCCCAGAGTCCTCTTGCTTCCCTGTGATGTAAGAAAGAATTTGGATAAAATTTCAGCCGCCTGAGTTCCATGAACAAGGCCAGGACGAGGTTTGATACCCCGCATCCAACTCGAGCAACCCAGGACACCGATCGAATTGTTTCTGTCAATGATTGTTACGTTGAAAATCCTTGAAAGCAAACGTTCAAGAAGCCAGACCAGCGCATTGGTCCAGACCCGGTTTTGCTCCGAGAATTTCTGTGAATGCAGGTCCACACGTTGAGTCTGATCATCCAACACCCAATTGGACCTGCGAAATTTGTTTCGAAGTTTGATGGAATTATGCTGGTTCCGTGGTACTCCACTGCCAGTTGTGAGCATGAAGTCGATGAGTAACTCGGCAAATGAAATATCACTATCTTTGTTGCAATTCGTGGTACTCCACTGAAGTTTCTCACAAGCAACACTCACAAGCAACACCAGAGAGGGAGGACAAAAGCAAGATTGTGTACCAGTCAGCGTCCCAGCATGTAACAAGGCCATGAACCCCTGGGGCATACGACTGCATCAATGGAATCGCTGGAATTTCCAACAACATGGCCCTGCAGGCTGGAGAGGATATGCCAATATGAAGGCTTTATCAGTAAGTTCATGACTATCATGACGCACCCTCCACAATATTCACCATCACTAAACTCCGGTATAAGCATCAGTTGTTCATCCTGATTACATTTATCAAACGTCATTGCATTACCAAACATCATTATTACATTATCCAGTTTGAGGACCGTTAGCGATCGCCAACCTTCTTTGACCATTATCAACACACAAAGTGCGACTATTGACCATCACGAAGGATCATCAAGCAATTTCAACGATAACCATTGATAACCACCCATTTCGAATCACCAATCAGAGTATAAACCATCTCGAACCAACAATCGCTCAGCATCGTATGCAGTCATCGACCACCATGAAGATTATATGGCCGTGGGTCAAAACCCTGTGCCCCTGGTTCCCCATCATTAACCATTGTGTTCCCTATTATTGGTTGGGTAACAACCATCATTATTGGTTGATTGATATTGATCCATAGCCATATATATACCATTATTCAATGAAGCATGGCCAACCATCGCTTACCGTTCTCAAGCTCGCAAGCTTGATTAACAGCGTTCACAGAAATTATCGAAGAACCATCAATCAACCACGAACCACGCATGAACAACCGCTATTAACCATCAACTAACCATCACTTCACCATCCTTAATCAGCGTTAACTAACCACTATCTACCATTCTTATTCATCATGAATTCACCATTATTAGACCATCATCAACCATCATTTGACCAATTAATGGCCCACTAACAACCACCCCCAATCGTCATCAACCCTCCTCAATCCTCATCAACCATCACCACTCCACAAATGAAAAACCAATCGTTTAGCGCATCGTCCCATCGTGTCGAAGTGCCGAAGCTTGGCGCGGCATGTTTGAAGTCGGGGCCAAAGTTGAAGGCAGCTCGGCCCTTGAAGGACACGGCGGGGTACCTCGGATTCGAGGGTTGGGAATGCCCCCCATGGCTGGGTGTGGTTGCACCCGGGTGGTCAAATGGAAGGGTTAAGAGTGGTTAAGAGTGATAAATATAGTGGTGAGAAGGGGTTGATTGTGGTTGATCATGATTGATTTTGGTTAATGAAGGTTAGTAGAGGATGGAAGGATGCATCCAGTGGTTGGCAGTCGATAACGATTGTCAATGATGATAGTGGAAAATAATGGAAAATCACTAGTGTATAGAGAAACTCTGAGGATTCATCAATAATTGGTGGATTTTTCGTTGTTAGATTGCCAAAAGGCAATGGACCTGCCATTGTTGATTAGCCATTCATCAGGGAGCGGACCCGTGACTGGAATTTTCTAGCCCAGCGATCGGCCGATGCGCGATGCGGGATGGCTGGGATGTCGTACTGGCGAGCTGGCTGTAGGGCTGTTGTTGATTTTCGGGGGCCCCCATTGACGGCATTGATTGATTGATCCGCTTCCCACCCCGCAATGTGGAAGTCAATCCATCATCATCATCATCATCATCATCATCATCATCATCATCATCATCATCCAGTGTAGTGTGGCGAATCGCTGTCGTCATTGTCAAGCAGGCAGGTTGATAACTCTGGACTCATGTGACGTCATAGTTCGTTCTACACTTAATCGCTTCATTGCAATGGAATGTTGACCGTGTTAACCAACCACTTTAATCAGCCAGCATTGATCATCATCATTGGAAGAGTCATAGGAGCGAACCCTACTGAATGCTAAGCATGTCAAAAAAAAACGGTCTACATGATAACCATTCAAGTATATCAACCCTTGAGTCCTACAGCCTAAAGCCTAAAGTCATCTATGGTGCTCCTGCTATTGAATGCGGACAGAACAGCCATCACTATCGTTAGCCATGACAATCAACATCATCTGAAATGCAACAATCATTCCTGTCTAGCCAAAGCGTTCTAGATTGCTCGATAGGCCAGCCAGTCATCATCTAGCAACCATATGTGATAACCGTCAGCCGTCATCAAGAAGTAAATAGTTTCAACGCTTCATGACCGCAATGGTTCAACAAGTTTTGCCACTGCGATGATTGATTTTTCATGGCCATTGGCGCATTGTAGGAAAAGCATGGAAAAGCGATCAACCATAATCAATCATCAGCAATGACCATCAATCATCATTGACGATCACCAGCCATCATTGACCATCAGGATCAGTACCAACCATCATTTACCATCATCAACCATCAATACCAACTGTCATCAATACCATCATTTACCATCATAACATGTGAAAAAAACAATATGAAAAAACATGCCAACCATCAATAGCAACCATCGTTTACCATCAATCTCAAGCATCCTTCACCAACCATCTTTCATCCTTAGCCGCCCTGGCCATCCCTAACCATCCTTCACTAACCACCATCAACCCATCCTTCACCATCCTCAACCGTCTCCAGTGCTTCTTCACGACCGCTGCTTGCGCGTCGTGCGACAGGGCGGAGCTTCGTGGAAGGTTGGCGGGTCCGAAGCTCGGCTCAGCTTCGGGGTCCCATTCCTGACGGATGGCCCCGGGGAGCTCCTGTTCGAATGGTTGATAATAGAGGATCATTGGATTTTCTAGGCTTAACTATATGGTTAATAATAGTTACAACCACTGCCACCGCTAGTGATTAATACTAGGGGATAATGACCAACAAGAATGGTTGAACCACTACCCATTGGTGGTCAAGAAGTAATGGTACCCATTCCCAGGATGCTGAGAAAGCTTGGTATGGAGCCTTTCATGGGTTGACAGCACCGTGTCTTAGCTCACCCCTTTTGCCAAGTAGCTCCGTTGGTGGCAAACCACACTTGCCCGGCCTCAAATGCCAAGGTATTCTGCAAGGATTGCACCCGCAGTGCCGATTGGGTATGAGCTGAGGTCATGATGAATGAGTTACAGGCAGGGCCAATTTCATTGCTGGGTTATTTATGCTTGATAATGTTGGCGATGCTAGTGGTGGTTCATGATGGGTTGATGATGGTTGATAACGGTTGATATTGGTAAGTGACGTACCGCCCTGGGTTTTGAATGGTTTGGCCATTTAGCCGGAGATTCACAATGAAATGTAAGGAATTGACTGGTATGGAGCTGGTAGTGAGCCATGCTGGTTTTACCATTTGGCTCGTGACCTCGCGATTTACCATCAAGTCTGAAGGGTTGATACATGTTGATGGATGTACAGGCATACACCGCAGGTATACACAACAAATCACATTTTGACCAGCCAGAGCGAGATTACACAAATTCAACAGAGGCACGAAGCCCTTCGTTGACTACAGGATGCTAGTGGACATGTGACCGTATCAGTGCCCACAACGGATGGCTCACGAGAACCCATTCTGCAAATGGTTTAGGGACTGACCGTTGGAACTTGCAACCGCCTTCCGTGCGATCACAGCTCACACCCTTGGTTTCCTTGTGAATGGATTCGAGGGTACGGTGGTTCAGGAACCAGCCTGAAAACACAGCGCTTTCAGTAACATGCACCTCGCCATCCCATGCAACAAACAGGATGCTGATGGCTCATGCTAATGGCTCATGCTAGTTGATTGTTCGCAATGGTTTCCTTAGACACATGATGTCAAGCAATGCTTGATTGAGACCTTTGTTCTCCTCGATAATTCATGAATCAACTCACCAAATACCGGCTTTCTCCGTCAGTGCTCCCGTCCAAGCAAGCAAAGCCGCTTCGGCCCTTATCCCAGCAATTAGCTTGAGGCTTGAGGTCATTTCAGCGCACTATAGCGTACTGCAACAAATCATCTCCAGCATGAGCGTAAACAAACTACCAACCAAACAAAGCCTAGGGAAAAACATGGAAAAACAAATGTTTGAAACATCTTGAAACCACCAACCAGACCAATATACAACCTGCATCAACTTGCCATGGTGAAGCCATGTCCCATGAACGGCTACCAGCCACCACCACCCACCCACCACCGGTCATCCCAGCGCCCCCCTGAAACGCTGCTCACACAGGGCCCCCCACATCGATGTCCACAGCCACGCTGACCACCACGTTCTCGCTCAGCTGGCGCCCCGAGGATTTCCAGATGCGATTCCAAGCCATCTTGCGACCTGCTGGGGCAGGGGGCACCTGCCAACACCTGGGTAGCTCCAGCCGCCCCAAGATGGCCAACCCCACCAACCAACCAAGTAACCCTCTGGTGAGCCAACATGGCTGGCTGGAAAATCCACCATGTGATGATTTCCAGGGGTTTTCCAAAGAAAATGGTGGATTTTCCGGCCAGCCATGTTACTTCACCAAAGGGTATTTGCCTTGGTGGCTTATAGATTCCTTGCTAAAACGTGATTTTTTAGTGGATACCTGGTAAATTCATCCAATCCCAAAACCACTAAAAATCTGTCAAGTTAGTGGGTGGTTAGGCCACTGAGCTATCCTACTCTTCTTATCCCGTTGATGGTTTCAAGCCCTTTGAAAAAAATTTGTCAACCAGCCATCTGGCAATACTTACTAGGGAAACATGGGAATCAAGCCAACCATGGGAAAAAATGCACATGAAAAAAATGGAACATTTCCAATCATGGGAAAACAAACAAAATGTGGCTGTGGGTCAAAACCCTGTACCCCTGCTTCCCCTATCATTAACCATTGTTTTCCCCATGAAATTGTTGGTAAATCCTCCACTAGTTGATTGGTTAATATTGACCCATGGCCAGTTGGCTGCCCCCAATTACCAACCAATGCCTGCACATCCCAGGCCTCCATGCCACAGGATCGAGTGCTGCCCATCCGCAGCCCAGCCGTGAGCGTCATCACCCACACCCAACAAATGGAGGCCCTTGGTCCTGGGACCGCGGTCCGTGGTTGGTTGGTTGGGTTGGGTTGGTTGGGTTGGGTTGGGTTGGTTGAGTTGGGTTGGTTGGTTGGGTTTGGTTGGCTCATGAATGTTCATTATTGGAGAGGCGTGTTTTTGAAGTGAACCAGCTCGACAATATCATATCATATTGTTTGTGACTAGGTGGCTTTTGATTGTGGATTAGGAAAGCACGCTATAATGCTAAGTAAGATTTAGTGTAAGATTTGTATGCTAACGACCTGCAGGTGAGGAAGTAAGAGGCCAAGGCCATTGGGCAGAGTTGAATTCTATTGCTCAGATCGCCTTCCAGCAGTTGCAAAACAACATCCACGGTCCATGGTGAAGCGCCAGAAAGGACCAGCACTGCTAGTCGCCTTCGGTACCAATCAGCGTTGGGGGGTCAATGAGTGGCGATGAAATGCTGATTTTGAGTACCTAATCTGAACAAACCGCTAGGATTCGTCACCGCTCACAGCCATGTCGACCACTCAGTGGTGTAGCCCAGCGTGGGAAACCCTTAGTGCTGCGAACCCGTCCTGGGAGAGATTTCGAACTGGCTGCTCAGCAAACCCACCTGCTGCTGGGGCAAATGGGTTTGAACCAACTAATCTCATTGTCATAGACCTTCATGGTCAGTGGTTCATAGGTAGTTTCTCAAAGCTGGGAACCCCAAACAATACTGGGTTTATTGCCACAAATGATAATGGATGATTTGGGGGTCACCCCTATTTTGAGAAACCACCCATTCAGGTTTTATGCTGGGATAACTTGGTTTAAACTCGACCTATTAATCTTAGGTTCAATAGTTTCATGATGGCTGAGCAATGGTGGGACCGTAACCTTAGGTTTCACGATGATTTAGTGACGGTTGATGGTGGTGAGCCAGTGGTGGAATGATGGCTAGCAAATGGTTTCAGGATGGCTTCCCGTGGTTGTAGGTTAAGCTTACAAAGGTTGCCTGACAACTCTTCTCCCCTGATATCCTTCGTCAACCATCCTCGACCACTGTTGTCAAGCAGCATCAAGAAAACGTCTACGCTTACGAATTCTTATGATGATTAACGGTGATAAATTATTCAGTGCAGGGCTGCAAGTCCAAAAAACCTATGCCTGGGTGAAGATTCACCAAATACATAGACTAAACATTGCTGGGGCGCGCACAAACCCAATTCCAGGTGTAGTGGGCACCGGCTGCCATGTCCTCAAATGTGGTGAATTTGTCCTTTTTGCCTCTACTAAACAGGCTGGTTGGTTTCATGACTATACATAGATCCCTGACTCATCACTAGGCGATGAACCGCTGGCATATCATCCAACTTTCCGGTCCTAGTCGCGTTGTGCGCTAGTAAGCATGAAGATGTGGAGCAACCAGCCAGCAAATATTGTGAACCATCACTCCCGGGCACTAGTCACATGACCGACCATGATATATCAATATCGGCTGGCCATCCATCACAATATATCACAATCAACAAAAAATCCAATGTATCCCTCCTGCTGCCATGGTTGATCCATGGTTGATACATCCTTAAACCAAACTGTAGAGGAAACCATGGTGAACTGCATGATTACCGTCTCACCATATGACTCAAGCAAAAATAGAAAGGGCGTATATATATATATATGTTTGACAAATATTTTGCTGTTTAAGAATCGTACATCTATAAATGCCCTTTAGAATATGCATGGCATCCACCTTAAAATGGCCGCCTTGCCCCCACCAGGCCATAGAACCAAACCAGGTCTGAACCTGATTTCCCTCCGGCAACCGCCTGAGGTGACTCGCAGCCGAAGTAGAGCTCGACCTCGAAGAAGAACCGACCCTTCTTCCTGGGCGGTGCCGGTGACCCCTTGGGTGAGCGGAACCAGTGGTGTACAGCTGGCTGCTGCATGCTGCTACCAGAATCTCTTGGTCTCAAAATTGGGAACTCTCCAAGTCATCCAAGTCATTAACAGTTTATAGTGCTAAAACCATCCATAGGTCTGGGGTAGGCCTATGAGAAACCAGCCTCTGGGCTAAGTCTCACCATTGATTCGCCCTCAGAGGTGCTCCCATTACTGCGGAGTCAAGCTGGACTTCTGAAGTTGAGTCGAAGTGCCATGCTCAGCAGCATGTTCCTGCTTATCTCTGATCTTTCAATGTCAAAGCCATAGGCTTACCCAGATGCTCCATGTATGCTATATTTACCTACATTTGGGTCATTTTATAGGCAATTGTAGGTAAATATAGCATACATGGAGCATCTGGGTTATGGAAGATCTTCTGCTGATGTTTCGAAGCTAGTTACTTTTTGCGTGTGAAGTCCTTCTGCTGATCCAACTCCATCAACATGGCTGAGAAGGAATCAATCCTCAACCACTCATCCACCATTCATCAACCGTGACCCATTGGTTCCAACCCTTGAGCCCACCCCCCTGGAAAACCTACAGTACCGGCGCCTGCCCCACCCTGCGGGGCCAGGCATCTGTGGCAGGTCAGGGAAGCCCATGGTGACCCAGTCGTTGGTCGTGTCCGCCGTGAGGCCCCGGAGCAGCCGCGGCTGCATGCGCGGCACGTCGTCCAGGGACGTGTTGGCCATGGCCACTTCGACCAAGCGGTGCAGCTCGTTGTCGCTGTACTCCTGGAGACCGTTGGGAGGTGTGGTTATAAGCCCGTGGTTGATTAGTAGCGAATTTGTGGTTGATTGATGGTAAATTGGTGGTTGATTGGTGGTTGATTGATGGTTCATTGATGGTTCATTGATGGTTTGATGGTTAATTGATGGTTAATTGATGGTGAATTGATGGTTAATTGATGGTGAATTGATGGTTTGATGGTTAGTTGGTGGTTAATAAAGGTGACTTACAGTGGGGAAATGGATGATTATTGCTTGTTGGTGCTTGCGAGCCATGATTACTTAGTAGGTACTAATGGTTAATAATGACAAATAGCGGTCAATTGATGGATAACTAGTGGTTAATTGAGGGTGAATTGATGGTCAGTTGATGCTTAATTGATGGAGACTTATTCGTTAATTGATGGGGTGATTACTTGATGGTGATTATTCCCGGGGAGAAGGGACCAAAATGGAGGGTGACTATGGTTGATGGGTGACTTGATGGCTATTGGCACCTGGGAGTGACAAACAGTGGGGAAATGGATGACTAATTGATGGCAGTTCAGGCCGTATCAGCATATTCACACTGGATGCTTATGAAAGAACCCATTCGAAGTCCTCAACTCAAGCTCTTGCGCGTTAATGCATGCACGGCTTGGCAAAAGGCCCCTAACTTAGTGGCTCCCCTGCCATCAAATACCCGCGCCTGCTGGTGGTGGTTGGTTTCCCTCCTTGATGGTTGATGGTCCTGAATGGCCACTCATTATCCTAGAGTTGTTACAATATACAGGCGTTCCCTCAACCGTTGGTTGATCACTGGGAATGCTTGATGCGATCGCCATTGATCACTTTTAGAGTTGCTCAGTCCTAAAAATGCTCAACCATTCAAATGTTCAAATTGTGATCCTGTACAAAAATACTAAAATCCTGAAAGATCATCTTTCAAATCTCAAGTGACCATGTCCCAGTGGATGCTTAGGAGACCCTTGAAGATCCGCGCGGAGTCAGCCACCCAGCACCTTCAAGACATGCGCGTACTTGTCCTTAGGTGCCATGCGCTCCCTGTGGCTTTTGTACGGGCCACCACTAAGGTCATTGACTCAGTGGTTGACCGCTGCCAAGTGATAGTCAGCGGGAAAGGGGCACGAACCCTTGTAGCAAATATTGGGAGACCTTTCTTGGCCATAGCTATTCCACACCCTTGTTCTGTCAGCTATAGTATCTATAGTCTTCCATCATAGTCATGGAGCACGTGAAATTGAAGAAAAAGATTGCACTGAGCTTGGATTTGGAGGACCATCAATCCGGATTGTCCATATCCTTCGCCATATGATTAAAAGGGCTTTCCCAATGTAGATTTATTCTCATCAAGCAAACCCATGAGCAAGCAACCACAAACCACCACTGGTTGTTCTATAGGTCGCCAGCGCTTTACCATCAAAAAGGTCTACGATCATCACCAACAATCATCACCCATCATCACCAACAGGTAGATTCCATTAAAAGAAAACGCAACGTTAACAATCAACCATCTCCTCATCACTCTGTTTCGGTGGACCTTTCCCACAACACTGTCAGTTCCCCGTGTAGATGCCATCCAGTGAGTCGGCCACCATGGGGATGTCCCATAACGTTGGCTTCTGGGCGCCCAAATGCTGTGAAATGAACCATCCCTGGCCACAAATTGCTCGTCAAATAACAACGGTCAGCTATAAACCGTGAAATGGCTGTGGGTCAAAACCCTGTACCCCTGGTTCCTCCATCATTAGCCATTGTTTTCCCTACTAAGTTACTATTGTTGGTGAACTTATCCCTCACTATTGGTTGGTTAACTGCTTGACCCAGCTCGCCAAATGGCCGTGGGTCCATACCTATCGCCATTTCGCATCCCATGGATATGACCAAACTTCACCACCTGCCTATCAATCCCTAACCATCAATTACTGACCCCAACCATAGCTAACCATTAATCATTAGTTCATCATAGGTGAGTTCACCATTAATCCCTATTAATCCCTTTATCTCCATTCGTTAATGGTGGTTAATTGATGGTTAACAAACAATTTCCTTATAATTAAGCATCAGAATCATTAGTTAACCATCATGGACCATCATAGTTCATCATTATTGCTATGATAATCAATTAACCATAAATTAACTACAATTACGTAATTGCTATTTTTAATCCCCTTAGTTGCATCATAGTTCATCATATTACTAGTTAACCATAAACTACGGAACCATAGTTCATCATATTAGCCCCTATTGATCCCTATTAATCCCTTTATTAACCACCATAGTTCATCATCATAGTTCATCATATTAGCCCCTATCAATCCTTATTAATCCCTAATTAATCCCTTTATTAACCATCATAGTTAGGTGGTGAAATAATCATCCCTTTATTAAATCCCTTTATTAACCACCATAGTTCATCATCATAGTTCATCATATTAGCCCCTATCAATCCTTATTAATCCCTAATTAATCCCTTTATTAACCATCATAGTTAGGTGGTGAAATAATCATCCCTTTATTAAATCCCTTTATTAACCACCATAGTTCATCATCATAGTTCATCATATTAGCCCCTATCAATCCTTATTAATCCCTAATCAATCACCTTTATTAACCATCATGGACCATCATAGTTCATCACCACCACCACATAGTTCATCATCACTAATTACTATTACTATATGATAATCATAACCATCATAATCATTAGTTAACCACCATCACCACCACCTTTCCTTCCCTTGCCCTTCCTTCGCTGAACCAAGGCTCCAGCACCGCCAGGCGCGAGCCCTGAATGCCTCCGCTGTCCGTGGCCGCGAAGCTGGCGCGCAGCCGGACGTCCTCACGCACGTGGGGGCACGGGTGGGGCACGGGTGGGGCTGAGGATGGCTTGGGGGGGTGACATGAGGCTGAAATCATGGTGAGATGAGGGCAAATGATGGTGAAATTCAGGGTGAAAGGATGGTGAATGATGGTAATTTGAGGGTAATTTGATGGTTAAGAATGGTTTTAAACAATAGTTGAGTGGGCTGATGTTTCGTGAACAACGGTGGTTGATCAACGGTTTCTGATGGTTAAGTGGTGGTTAGTGATGGTTAATTTATGGTCAGTGGTGGTTGATGATGGTTAATAGTTAATAGTGTCTTTTTGGTGAATTTGATTACCAATGGTGCGGTTTGGCATTCTCGTAGCTTCATGATGCTTCTCGGCAAACAATCACCTGAAAGCAACAGTGGTTGCAGGATATACCAACGATAACCACTGGGAAGGAATAGTTTTTGTTGGGGAGCGTGGTTGGGTAAAAGGTTAGTGAATTTGGTGGTAGACGTCAACGTGGTTAATATGGTGAAGCATGTGGCGCATAGTAAGCAACACACATATCGCCTTGTGGCTGATGGAAAAAGATCGGCTGAACCCTTGCTTTGAACATTCCATAAATTTGAGAGTCAAACGCTTAGATGGTGAATTTTGGGGTGATTGGGGGTTGCTATTGAGGGGTTCGAGTCGTAGGCAGCGGTAAATTGTGAGTAGTGATGATTAGCAATTCGTTCTACATGGGCACCTCCTGGACTTACAAACAATATCAGTGCATAGTGGCTGATCAGGAGATAGATTCTTGCGAAAAATCACCAAGATAGGAATGTCGTAGCGTAGTGTGATGGTCAGAGCTTGCTCCACATCATTCTCAAAGATATGGCGGTGGTACCTCCTGTAGCCAAGAAACGGTCAAATTGAGAGCTGACACTGAAGAAAAAGTGGTCCTGACTGTGGGGTTTCCATCAAGCCAATTGCATCCAACTCTGCAGTTTCCGACTAATGGATGACCAGCTGGCAGCCATGACCAGCTGGCAGCCATGGCCAGCTATTAGCTCCTCCCACCAATAGCACCGGATCAACGGCTCCCGCCTTGAGTACCAGGTAGGAATCGCCGTACCTGAGCGTGTGGAAGCACCCAAGAGCTGACAAGCGGAGGTGTGCCCCCCAGTTCCCATCCCAAGCGCGCGTTGTCAGTGGGAGTGGGTGTCAGTATGAAGGATGGCGATCGAATCTTAGGAATGATTCAATTCATCTGAGACAGCGAAGAGTTCATGAGCATTTCCCACGATTTATGATTTTAAGATCATCAGGTTGCATTGTGATGTATGTATGTTGCAACTTGGTCGTCTCACCGGCAGCATCGAATGGATGAGGTTTGGATATGTCCGATTTGAAAAAATCACCCTGTCCAGCTTCAAATCGGCGAAGGCATATGACTTGCCCTGGCTCACATGCGCTCACATGGCAAATGCAATGCATAGACTAGTTTCATGACATGGGTCAGGCCATCAAAAGCTAAACCCCTCACAAGGACCAAACTTGCGCGACTCCGGTAGTATTGAGCTACCATGCACAAGGATTCGCTTGGAAGGAGTGGATGGCAACCCAAATCCCCCTGCTCACGGAGGGACTAGCGCTTCATCCAAGGCACTGATATGCCGAAGTGATACCACGGTAGTCGTTCATCACACCTCGGGGAGCATACCGGCCTTATGAGGAAATAGTAGCAATTGTAATTAAGGGATATGAAATCATAAATTGTTGGTTTCTTAATATAACAATAAAAACAATCATAATAATAATAACAATAACAACAACTAGCAAACATGTTGTAGTAATACTCACAATGATGAAAACAATACTGGTGGGTTCTTAAAATGGAAGTACCCCAAAGTTCTGGTTAGCTGACTGCTATAAATGTCTAATAGTGGATGATTTGGAGGTACCCCTGTCTTGAGAACCACCCATATACCAACCAAGTGGTGAATTCTTCATATAGTGGTACCCCCAAATCATTCAACTGTAACCATTTTGAATAATAACTGACCATTTCTGAGGATTCCCGATTTCCTGGCAACCCCCATTGGATTCATAGTGTGGCAAAAAATATGTGCATATACTATACACAGCTGTGTGTGCGTGTATGCGCATGTGTGTGGCATTGCCCAAACTCATGGTAAACCCTGCTCATTCACTTCACGAAAGGATTCACAACTTGTTTCGAGACTAGTATGGGTGGCTAATAGATGCTCATAGAGCTCAGCCCAGGGCTCCCGCCCTGTTACTTGGTGGCTAGTCGATATTAATAAAGATAGGTTAGGTGTATGGCTTAGCATGGCTCAACCATGTGAAACCTACTCTTGAACCATACTATTATATAGCCACTAACTCCCATGGTTCCCCATGGAACCATGCCACTGGCAAAGCCGCTAGGTTCATCAGGATGCAGGTTCAGTCAGTTGCCGCCGTGCTTGGATCACCACCTACCTTTGACCATTGCCGGTTCTCTATCACTAGAGCCATGATCAGCTGGTCAGCATTTTTTTCTACGAGCCAGAACTAGCTTCATCTTCATCATCCTCATCATCAATACCCACCGTATTCCCCAGTCTTGCTTCCCATTCTCCCCTAAAGTTATGACCATTAAGAAACTAGAGTTAACTTGGTGGCTGTTAGATCCCTTGCTAAAAGTCTAACTTTTAGTGGTTATATGGTAAATCAAACATTTGCCAAAAAAGCTAAGTTCAGCTAAGTTAAAGTTCATAGCTGTAATCCACCCAGTTAACCATGAGTAAACTACAGCAGTTGCTGATCACCAGCCGTGACCAGCTCCCAAACCTCAGCTGATCCACTCCGAGCGCCGCACCCAGCGCACCGTACTTGCACCGCTCGAAGGCCTTCGCGTTGTCGTAGGCACCGCCGAAGAGATCCGTTTCCCAGTCCTGCGGCCGTTTCCGGCGACGGCGCGGAGGAGTGATGCCGTGACACGCGGCTTCCCCGGGGCGGTGGTGTCAGGTGGATGGATGGTGGTGGAAGTGTACCTGTAGTGGCTGAGAAGGGTTCATGATGATCATAATCATGGCGATCATCCAACAGGTATACCTTGATACTAGTTACAAAAGGATATACCACCTTGCGATGGACCAGGGATCCATTTCCCCCAGCCCTTCCATCTCCGCCTTGCGGATCTGATTCTTGTCGTCCAAAGCACCACAGGAGGTCCCTGTCTCGAACTGGCTGCGGTAGAACCTGAACGCTGGGGGACCTGCAGTTACCACCCCATGTATTGGACTGGTAAGTCCTCCCAGGAGCAACATGTTTTCCGGGTGGCAAGTTCATGGGCCTCCTTTGGGGATTTTTGCTTGCTGTGGTGCCTTTGTGGCGCTAAGCCTCGGTCACGACTACAGACTGCAAAAGTGAAAAAGAAAAGAAAGTGCCAAAAAAAAACAACAACCAACCATGGGGGCAACCAGTTGGTTGAACTACAAGCTAGTTGTGACTGGGGTTGGTTGCCTACTATAATGGTGACTGAAAACTTAGTGAATGACGGTTTCCCCCAACTAATGAAATGATCCCAACTGAGCGCCATTCAACTTGAAGGTGAGCCGAAAATCGACAACTTTGACGCTCAAAACCCAGCCCACAAATACTAGTCGATAAATCATCATCATTGATGGTTGATTATGGAAAACAGCCCCTCGAAACATGGTGTCCAGGTGATCGAACATGGGTTATCCATGAGCCAGTCATATGCAAAAAACTGGGCCCCAAGTGATCAACAACTGAGTAAGCACTGGATGTCCACTGGCAAATAAAAAGAATAACTCACCAATAGTCAATGCTGATTACAATGGAATTGCTAGCAATGGACATGACATAACTGTTGGTTTGGTGTTAAGTTTTGTTCGTCCAATAATTTGGCGAACAATTAACAGTTCCAAATACTAACAGCACTATGGCTCATACGCTCTGGTAAACTAACCTGGAAGCTAAAGATCACCAGTGTTAACAAGTAAAACAGCTATTCATGGTGGACTTCCCACTTCCGGGTTAAATTGCTAGAGAGTAATCACTATGGAATTTCTCATCTTGCATTGTCTTTGGAGGGCCTCCTGCCGCCGGTTTGGTCCGATTTCCACTCCTCAAGTGGTAATCCAAGTCCACCGTTGTCAAACCAGTGAAGTCATTAAATATCAGCATGCTTGATGGATTCTAAATGAATTCAGTCAAATTCTATCATTTCAAGAGCCAATCTGGATTGTAATTCAGTCATTTTCAATGGCGACTCTTCAATGTCAATAATGAATAGAAGGAAGCAATCCTGTAATTCAATGTAATAATAGAAGGATGTATGCCAGCACTTTTCAACACACGACATCATTGGACGTACTGTAGCTATGTTTAGCATCCCAACCATCCCAAGCACGCAGGCATCCCAGCCATCGTCCGCTGCAGGTGCAAGCAGCTCGTCTGTTTCCAAAAAGCGTCCCACGCTATCGATGTGAATGTGAATACCTTGCTGCGAGGCATGGGGAGTCAGAAACATCCCAGCGGTCAATGCACTGTTGGGGGTTCCCTGGCATCCAAATCCGTTTAAGTAATCAAACATGTCGCCCTACATCACCAGGCTCGCTGTTTGAATTTTATTGATCTTATTGAAACAGGGTGAAGGGATATGAACGGACAAGAATCATCGATCACCAGCAAACGGGTTCCAGTATCAGCGATTGCCTCTATCGAAAGAAGCAACTACTCAAAAAAGTACACATGGACAGGGGCCCACAGCCATCCAGCCCATATCTCAAATTTCCCCAGAAAAAAAATCGATCTTTGTCATAGTCCCAACATGTCTCGACCTGGGCTCCCACATGGCGTGGCCCCGCCCCGGAAGAGCCATGCCCTGGGTCCGGCCCCTTCCCAGTGGCACCATGGTGAGCGGGTCCAAGGCGCACATCGGAGCCAGGTCTTGGATCCAGCCCAACACACCCTGGACCTCCTCCTCTCCATAGCCCAACCTCGGAACCAACCGGGACCGTGGCCGCTGGTTCTCCAAGCTGAGTCGCTGATGTGCAAGGTGCGACTAGCCATCATTCACCATCATTACTTGACCATTAATTATTGTTGGCTGTCATCATCATTCGTCATTTGAATCCCCCATAAAAAAAAACGTCAATCCAACCAACAACCCAGCAGTTGCTCAGTTAGATCTCCACCAGCCCCCCGTTGCTACCAACCGTAGCCGGCCACCTAGGCCTCCGCCCGGCTCGGCGCCCCAGGCTTAGTGAAGCGTTCACGCACTTGTGGCAAGGCTTTGTCCTGAGAGTCGGTGATGGTTGATGTGTGGGTTTCTTACAGCAGGGAAGCCCCAAACAATGGCTGCCTTAGTGACTAGTATACTAATTTGATATGATTTGCGGGTACCCCCATTTTGAGAAACACCCATGTGGTTAAATCATGGGTAATTACTGGCAAATCGTAGTTGATGATGGCTTGCGGGCCATCATGTTCAAGCATGGTGAAACATGCTTAGTGAATGGCTAATCATGTTCAAGCATTGTTAATCGTTGTTAAGCATGTTGAAGGATGATTACTACTTGCTAATCATGGTTAGGCATGGTGACACATGGTTAATGATGGTTGCTGATAGCTACTACGCAGGGTCAATACTGGCGAATTAATCACGGCTTCGCGGGTCAGCATGTTGAATGGGGGTGG
>VSDK01002792.1:354732-380861 GCA_009767595.1 Symbiodinium kawagutii | reverse complement strand
TTCAGCATGTTGAATGGTGGTGGGTAATGTGGTCAATCATGGTCAATAATATGATTAAATTGACTAGTGATGGTAAAGAACGGTAAAGCATGGTGAAAAAATGCCCTAGTGGTGGTAAAGAATGGTGAATCGTTTTGAATATCGACCAATAATGGTTGATAGTTGCCCCGAATGGTTTTAAAAAAAAACATGGCTGCTTGAGACCGCTCCCGGTGGTAATTCAATCATGGTTGAATCTGGCCAAGCATGCTCAAAGATATGCTTAATATGCATTCACTATCATTCACTATGCTTGAGAATCGTCAATCTTGTTTTATCATGGTGAAAAATATGGTGAATAAAGTTTTTTTGAATAATGATGGCATATCAGAGCTGATGGGGTTAAGACGGGTGATGTACCGACAGCCATCATCAAGATCACAAACCATCATTCAGCATTATCGACCGCCAACGTAGATCCCCTCTGATGTAATCCGCCCATCAAAGAAAACACAAGCAACCAACATTGACAATGGTTTGCAACAGCCACTTTAATAGTGATTAACCATCGCTGGTGAATATGCTGTGTCAATAGTCAGCCATTATCACTCACTATTAGCAACGGTTATGATCAACCCTTGCGAAGCATTATTTTTCCATCAAAACTTACCAACACAACGAACCACTATCAATCGTCAACCATTCATCGTTATCAGCCATCACTTTCTTTACTAACCACAAACTTAGCATGATTAATGTTGCTTATTAGCCACCGCTACCAAACACCACCCATCGAATGAATCAGTTGTCAACCTTTACGGACCCCCTACCAACCAGTCTTAACCATCCTTTGACCATCATTCAACCACCATTTGACCATCATTTGGCCATCATATCACCACCATTTAACCACCATTTGGCCATCATTTCACCACCATTTAACCACCATTTGACCATCATTTCACCATCATTTCACCATCATTTCACCACCATTTAACCCATCATTTGACCATCATTTGACCATCATTTCAACCATCATTTAACCACCATTTGGCAATCATTTTACCACCATTTGACCATCATTTAACCACCATTCGACCATGATTCAAACCTTTCTGTGAACCATCATCAATCACCAGTTGCCACCATTCACCACCACCAGTCCATTCATTGGCCTACTCGCCGGCTTGCCATTGCGCCAAGCTGCATGGTTCAAGGAGGCATTGGAGCGCACGTTGGACAAGGCAGCACGCCTTGTGGGGCATGACATGGTACCTTGAAATGGCTTAATGATGAGCAAATGATGGTTGAATGATGATTGATGGTTTTAATATGTTCTCAAAACTCTGAACAACAAAACAAAATAAGATATTAGGTTTGACTTTTTGACTTCCTTATATAAGTGCACCCCACTTACAGTAAATGATGTTTGAACAATGGTAAAATGATGATTAAACGATGGTTGAGTTATGGTTGATAATAAATATGCCTGAAGTATTGTAGTTATTTCTGGCCGATTGATGGTTAATTGATGAATCAAGGATGGCTACTTGGCGGAAGTCAATGGTTGAGAAGGGTTCTTTACTATTATGATTCAGACTGGGTACTGTTTGCACACAGGCTAGTATATAATTGTTTTTAATGGATCCTTCCTGACAATTTTTAGAACGAACAACAATGGTAGTCAAAATTGCTGCTGGTGTCACTCGATGTACTTTCAAAGGATAGCATTGCTATACCAAAAAAAGCTCCGACTGGTAAACCAGGCTGTGAACCATGCCTTTATGACGAATGGCTGCGATGTCTTGCATGTTCCATGCAACTTACTTCGTTTCCCAAGGAGTAAGCAATATTTCTACCCGAATTTTTCACCAACAAGTGGGTCATTGGGAAGATGTGAAACCAATGAGAGCTGCCAAAACGATTCTGTACATTCCCGACTTCCATTGACCTATGCCTCTTGCACAGGTTGGTGGCCGAAAAAAAAACTGCAACGGCAAAAATGGCCAAGGAAAAACAACTATCCCTCTTTCGTCGGACTGGAGCCAGTCATTTCATCAAGATTAGAAGAGCGTTTGTAACGAGCCAGCTTCCATTGAAAAATGTGGGTCCAGTGGGCTTCATAATCCCATAAAGTTGCCAGCGATTCTGACTGGCCATTGGTTTGACAATATTGTTGTCAATTCCTCCCTTGTTTATCTCATGCCCATGAACCATTAATGATCAAAATATGCTGTCAATTCCTCCCTCTTCCCACGCAGAGATCCATGCGCCTCTGCCACTGAGATGTTGTTACACAGTTTCAACCAAGTCTTCCAAACATTTCCAAACAACCAACAAGTGTCAAACATGATCAATGAAAATCATTTCAGACCATCATTCATCACCAGTTCACCAGTTCACTTACCATCATCATGGTAACCATCAACCATGATTATCATAAATTATCATGATGAACTTCTCACCTACTTGTCTTGGTGGCTTATAGATCCCTTGCTAAAAATATATCTTTAGTGGTTATTAATGGTAAATCCAGTTGTTTCTTCACCAGTTCCGTTGTCAGATCGTTGATTCCCCCGTCTTCGCCACGGTACTGGCAGGCAGTGAGCTGCTGTACGGCACGCATCTCGCTCTGCGGAAAAATGGAGGCCCAGAAGCCTTGCTGCCTCAGCGCAGCGGACACGACCAGTGTAACTCGAAGCCTGGCGGCCGCGGCATCTGTCCACTGATTTGCCCTCAGTACCTCCTAATCACTGATTGATTTACATGGCGAATTTATTGCTGATCAGTGGGTAATGGCGATTTGTCCTTCACACTGAGTTCAAAATGATTGTCTTGGATACTTGGCATTCCCAGTACGATTGTTGTCACTACCCGGGAACTTGCCCTGATGTACAATATGGCTGGACCAAACCGCTGAATGATTGTCTTCCAATAGATTTTTCTGAATCCGTGGTTGAATATTCTGTGACTCATTTGGCTTCCATAAGACGGGCCCAAAACATGGAACACAAGGGCAGAATGTATTGTACTCATTGATCATCATCATCATCACCACCATCAGCATCATCACAATCATCACCATCATCACCATCATCATCACCATTGTGTACCCTACTGTTGGCTTCCCTATACAGTAGTTAACCCATGAACATGACCAGCACCATTTGCGATTTCTTTGCTGTCGATCATGGGGTCGGTAGGTTGATCACCCCACAACCTCGGACCGCATTTCACCCACAACAGTAACAACACTCGGTTGATGAAGCGTAAACAACCAAATTGGGATGCAAAGAATGCCCTGTTGAATCCTGCTGGAGATAAGTTCTGAGCATTTAGGGAATTCGTTATTTCAGCAACTGGGTGTCTGGTTCCTGCTTTATACATCCTCGGTACAAAAACACAATCAGTCAAAAACAACCACATTCAACAATATGTAAACAATGCAAACCACCAAGAAATCATGCATTCAGTGATATTCCAATCACATGCGCAACACTCCTCAGCCTCACGAACCAATTCCCAATCATCTAATAACCACTTAACAACGACTTATCAGCATCGCTGATCGATTTCCAATCATTAACAATCATATATCATTTATAGCCACTTCATCAACAACTTATTTTCGCGTTATCACCACTGAAGCCTCCAAGTTGAAAATCAGCAGTGGTGATCTGCATCATTTCTTCCTTGCTATGCTGCCAGGTGGCTCCTCAAGGATCCCCACCTCCCGCAGTGCAGCGACGACGTCACCTCGGCGAGAACCAATGGCTGATGGTTGATGGTGAGATCATGCGTTAAAGCTTGAAAAGCCATGAATTCATGGTGGCTGAACCAAATCCCTTGCTAAAAGTCTAACTTTTAGTAGCTATATGGTAAATCATATCCCAAAAAAACCCAAAAACCTCACGGTAGTAGCTGTAATCCACCCAACACCCTGGTGCATTTGCAGCTATTCATGGCTTTTTACCTGCCGAGCTTAATTCCTTTTTCCCTCTGGGTCCGGTGTTGATTCCCTGGAATCCGACCATTCTTTGCACGTTCCGCGCTGGCCATGGAGCACCATGCAACCCTGGCTGTGAGGCAGGTTGGGACCCTGGGGAGTACCCTTGACCCCTTGGCCGCTTGGCCGGTCACCGCCCAGGACTGCCCTTCCGCCAGGCTGCTGTCGTCAGTGTCGCTGAAGATCCAGTTGGGGGCGACCACCTGGCAGGCACTGATGGAGAGGCACCTTGGCCCCTGAGCGCTGCTTTAGATCCACCGGGTTGCGGGGAAGAGGATGCCCTGCGGATAAAAACCTGAAGAATTCCTCGGGAAAGTGGGCTCATGACCACCTGAATATGCGTGGTCGAATTGTCGCAAGATGTCGGTGACATGGCCATTTTGAGGCCACTCCTGGTAGCTCCGGTCCCCTTTTTAAAGAGGGGCCCCTCTCCCTCCCAAGCACCAGCCAAGTAAACCCCTGACGACAGCTTCACAACCATGCCCTATAGGGAAACTCGACCAACGGACCCGCCCAACTGCGGCCTGCTGCTCTTGGTAGGCATCAGGTCCCTCACCGAAACCGAAGACCAGCCTAGGTCTCAAGGTGTGTGAGGTGTCACTGAATCTCAACAGGCCCATGAGACAAGGCCTCCTGTTGAATACTTGCCAGTTGGGATAATGCTAACTTCCATGAATCAATGTTAGCATACTAGTCATCATGCATGTCAATGGAGCATACTTTTCAGTCCACGGATTTTGGGCCATCCGTTTCGCAGTGCTTGTGATCACAAAAAAAAACGCCATGCGCTGTTGATTTGCCCTCGGCCATGGTGAGAGAGTGATATGCTTAACCGAACAATGTTACCCGCTATTGTTTTTAAACCAGGACTTCTCAAAATAGGAGACCCTTAAAAATAGTTGGCTGACTACTGACTACAGATAATGATTCATGATTCATGGATGATTTGGGGGTTCCAAAAATTTTGAGAAACCATCGAATGTACCCCGCTCATGCATGCAAACCATTGCTTCGTGATTAACATTAACTTTTCTCCCACCATCAATACCAGCCATTTTTTGCAACTATCTTGAATTTTCATGAATTGCGGTGAGTCACATGCTTTTAATTTAAAGCATGTGACTCACCACGATTTCAAAATTCTAAGCCTTAAATGACCTTACAACCATGTCACTATCCTACATTGTAAGGTAATGTAAACATGAACCAAAAGGAGACTAGAGAGTCTGCATTTCCACCGTCTCACCGGCGACCTGTACCTTTTCAGGCCGTGAGGATCAGCCCTGGGCAGCTTCCAATCGCCCAACCCCCAGAGGCTCCCGATTGAGCACGAGTCAGCCACTGTCATTGTTGCTTAATCATCAATGAATAGGGTGGTTTCTCAAAACAGTGGACCCCCCAAATCATCCAGTTTCTCAATCATTTCTAATATAATGAGCCACCCGTTTTTGGGCTCCCCAATGAGAAAACAAGTATATCAACCCTTTGACGCACAATGAACCAAGCACTACTGACCATCAATTAACCCTCATTGGCCTAAATCATTGATCATCATTAACAACTCTCAGCTAGGCCCTACCAATCACCATCATGACACCAAGGGCCACCCTCTGCCGCCAAAGAGCCTCACCTGGGCGGGACGAAAACCGGACACGGAGGTGGTTGGTTTGCTTCCGTCGCCAGGCCCCCTGAAATCTGTGTTTCTTCACTGAGACCTGGGTTCATAGGGGTTCAGCCGCAATGATTTTTGGAAAATGAGTGGTTCACTAGTTCACTCATGGTGAATAAATGGTGGATTCGGTGCTTGTTGAAATCGGTTTCCCCCGCTCGAGGACGAACTAACAGCAACCTCTTTTTCGATGAAATTGGGTTCTCTCAGTGGCAGCTCACTGACCGTAACAAGCAACAAATTTTATACAATTCCATGCAAACAGGATTCTAGCTCATCTTTTTCCTACTTGTACCTTACGTCGGGCTCTTGCGGGGTCACTCTAAATTGCGCTTAACCATGGCAAAGGTTTGTAGTGAATATTCATCCTGGTTCACGGTAGGCCCTGCTTCACAAAAAAAAATAAATAGAAACAATTTTGCCAGGTTTTTTCCACCAACCGTTTCTTGCCATTCACCATTATTTCTCCCAAACATTCACCAGCATTCACCAAAGTTCCCCATTCTTTTTTTCCAGCCGAATCTTCAGGATCACAGTGAAAAACGGTGACTTTTGCAGCTTCGGTAGCTTCCTGGGATGCCGCCATGGCTAACCCCCAGCCCAAAACCCTGGGATTCGAACCCCTAAGCGACCCTAAACCCCAGCCCTTCACCATGACAGGGGGGGAGACCTCGCCACGCCCGACCCGGGATCATCTGAGATGCTCCATTGCTGGGCATGACGTTGAGCTCGAGGACTTGTGCCTCCCGGAGGGTCTTGGACTTCTGGCCGTCCTGGCGCGCGCCAGAGGCCAGTGCTGCAGGTGAGGTGGTAATGGTAGGCTTGATGATTCGGCTATGGGTCAATATTAACCAACCAATTTCATGCGGGATAATGACCAACAATGATAGAGGAAACAATGGTTAATGATAGGGGAACCAGGGGTACAGGGTTTTGACCCACAGCCATTGAAGTTCAATGGTTGATGATGAATTAACGGATGAAGATGCTTAATGGCTGGCAATGGTTGATGCATGTTGATCATCAATCATGGTTCATGAGCTGGTCCATGATTGGCAATGGTTCATCTCTGATGGACCTTGGTGGTTAGCAAGCTGATCCTCAGCTGTGATATGCCCTGGCAAACATCATCGACGCTTCCCATGGCCTACCGGATATCCTCAAGAATTGTCAATCATTGTCATCATTTCCACCACTGTTGAACAGAATTGATCCTGATGGAGCCTTTCTTTAACCATCATGCTAATTGACATGTTCAAAGATCATGTGAATCAAACGGCATGAGCCATTATCAAATCAAACATCAAGTGAGCATAATTACATACCCATGGTCAACCATAATTGCATATATAGACTAGAGGATATAGAGGTTTCTCAAGTCAAAGTGGTACCCCTACTTGTCATCCAGTTTATTCACCATTTACAACAATATAATAAGACATCTATTTTGGGGGCCCCCATGTTGAGAAAACACACCGTATACTTACCCATTCTTCACCCCGATAGGCACATCAACCACGGGAGACTCCGGATCTCGATCCTCCAAGTAGTGGTACGACTGCACACGAGCACCCACCTGAGGGCGACGATTCAATGGGATGACAAGGTTGGTTGCTAAGCTATGAGCAGCAGTGGATTGATGGTGGTTTATGATGGTTTAATGGCTGACTAGTAGTCAATAATGGTGAATAGGAGGGGATAGTACCTAACAATGATGGATGATGGTTTCTAATCATTCTAATTCATGTTCATAGGAGCCATGGTACCAGTATTGATAATCCAACATGATGGTAGAAATGTCGCAACCTCATGACGTAAATGATGGGCACCCCCCAAAGTTATGAATGGTTTATTACTCTAAAGGGTTAAGAAACTGGATGATCACTGGGGGCACCCCTATTTTGAGAAACACTCATATAGAAAAACGATGGTAGCACTATGGCTAAAAAAATCGTGAGCAAAATATACTAAAGGCAATGAATGCCAATAATTCTTGGTTGATATGGCTAATCAGTGGCAAATCAAATGGGAAATTAAGTTTAATATGCCAATGTGGTCAACAATGGCTAAGAATTAACTCGGAATATCGGCAATAATGATTGATAATTGTACAGTGAGTGCAATCAAATGTGGGATATTCATTAACCCTCAGCGCTGACATTTGAAAGCCCTTGCTTTGCACATGCTCAGAGTAAGTCATCAAACTTGTGGTGTACAGGCATGATTTGTTTGCCGGAGCATCGTGTTTCCACGTCTTGTATCAATAAACTGGCAGTTTCTACCTAGTCATAAGCTGGTGAATGTGAAGCCCAGCTTGAAGATGGTTGGCGATGCTTGATGGAAAACAAATGCACTGATCACAGCGATTTATGCCAGTACCAAAATGAATAAATTGAATAAACCCTCGGTTGATTAATAGAAGGTATCCCCTGAAAGCCAACTGGTTTCCCGTTGAAATCGTACCCGTCCCAGGTCAATCAACCTTGGGTTTAGCTTCATCCAGGGTCAACCATAGCCATCCACTGGTCCCCTGGTTCCACTGGTTGCATCCCCACCTCGATGATGGAGGGAGCATCCACTCCCCACTGCTTGCGAGCGACCTCGGATGCCCAAACTGCCAGCTTTTGTGGGGGAACCTGTAAAGGCACTTGCATGGTGGGGGGTGGAACACATATCACCAGCTATCACTTACATGTTGGGGGGTGGGTTTGAAACAAATTTGATTGAATGAAATGTTTGGTGCTGAACATTGCAATTCCATGCGACGCTCATGAACGGGTTATTGCTCATCTTCAACGGGACCTATAGAAGGGTTGTCAGTGAAACCACAAATATGCGGCGTGTTCTTGGCCAGCTATTCGGCAATTTTTGTTGCTGCATCGGTAAACCAACCAATTTAGGGTGCCCTTCGTTTTTGGGAATCGCCCATGTTCTGCTTGATGAGCCTGGGTAAGTATGTAGGTGGTAAGTCCTAGGGACCTAGATTAGTGTGCCACTGTTGTAATTAGCGTCATGTAGCGTCAGTCAACGTCTTTTTCAATCACTGGAAAACTCATTTACCCTTTATTGTTCGCTATATCGGATCACGTGAAACAAAGCCCTTTTCGAGGCCATACGGAAGACTCCAAAGGCCCTTGATAGACATTTTTATGGAACCCGGAAACTTATGTTAACAGAACATGAGGATAATCCTTGTTTTAACTGGACCTTGTTAACAGAACTCGTTTTCAGAAAGTCAGACCGTGCCCAAATTACGGTCTGCCCACTTCCAAAGCACTGCTCTGACAAAGCTCATGGGCTCGACCTGGGAAAGGTCACGCTTAGATGTCGTCAGGGCCAGGAAGAAGCTCTCAGCTGCAGCTGGCTCGGAACAGCTGGCTTTCAAGGATCTTTCAAGGACAGCAAGAACTGGCGGATCCAACTTCGCTGCCATTGAGCAGGGTTACCTCGCAGAGTTTCGAAGTAAACTCATGAGTGAATATCTTGGACTCCCGATTGGGCCACGTTCTTCCAAGACAGTTGCCTGGCAGTTGGAGTAGCAAAATGCCACCTTCCCTGACCATCATAATTTCCCATTCAAAGGGGCTTATAAAAGAAATGTACACTTGAGAAGGAATCAGGAGCAACCGCTTCGACCAGAAACTGCACAAAAACAAGACTAGCAACAACAAATGCAGGTAAGCTTGCAGGAAGTTGATATCAACTCTGGTTGATTTCTCCTGGCATATCATAACTGCAACCATCTGCCACACCTTGCCTCAACACTGCTCAAGCAAATTGGCCAACCGGTTCTTTCTGGCTCCAAGCGATCACCAATACTACCCCGTAAGAATAACTACCCATTACAGTAGTCACTATAAGGCCAGTGCCAAGCATTATGGCTAGTCAAGCAACTATCACCACTCACTAGTCGTTAAAAATGGTTTCCGAAAGGGTTAATTCATAAGTAGCCACCAGCATCTTGAGCCTTCGATGAACCGACACTAAACCATGATTGCAAAATAAACACTGATGACTAATGAGCGTATCATTTCATGTTAAGCAACTATCACTCATGATTTAATCCTGGTGAGAAGGACAAATATTGTACCAGGCAAAAGTCACGCATCAACTACTGTGATAATAGTTCATGATTAATCGGTTAGTCCTTGACGATTGCTTTTTTTTTAATGTGTTCTCTCTCTCTCTTTCTCTCTCTCCATCCCCTTCCCGGAGGTTCAGCTACCGCTGAGGGCGAGCTGTTGGCCCAAACAAACAATTGTTTGTGATCATGAATCTTTGTTGCAATGATGAAATGTAATTTAGCCAATGATAAGAGCAAGTAGTTTTAACATAAGCAAGCTTGAATTCATCATCAGTGATAATTTCATTGGCTGACCGTCCATGGTTCCAACATCTAGCGACTGGCGATCAATGAGCAATCATCAATAGAATCAGCAAAAAACATTATCAGAGCCAAATAAGCATTGCTTAATCACCAGTATTGACTAATTGCTTTACATTGATCATTACTGATGAACCAGCATTCATGATCAGTAACAATGACCATTGGTGGACTGACCAGCCGTGATTGTAGACAATTAACATCAACCATTGCTCTTTCTCAAGAACAAGTGGCCAACAATACACAATTTACCACTAACGAACATTGTTCAACTATGAATTGAATCATAACTCATCAACAACTATTGGATATCAATTACTCGAGTTATCATCAATCAACAACTCATCAATCACAACTATTGGCTGTCAATTAATTACACCGAGTAACCATTATAGTTACAAACTAACTATCACTATAAGTATCTATATATTAGTTATTAGTCATTTATACCATCACTACGTACTATTACTATGAGCACCAATCACTTCAGTGACCATCACCCTCCATGAGTTGCACCGCCGCGTCCCGGCATGCGCCGGTAGTGGTGGACCCACCGGCCACGGCACACGTTGTCGTCGGTGCTGGAAGAGCTGTTGAAGTCCACCCATGTGTCCAACCTGGGCACCGCGAAAGATACTGCATGGGATTACTGGTGTTTATTGATGGTTACGAATGGTTACGAGTGGTTTTTAATGGTTTGTTAGTGGATTTTAAGGGCTTTTGAGGGGCTTTTAAAGGGCTTTTAAAGGGCTTTCAATAGTTTTTAATGGTGGTCAATTGCTTTCAGTGATGGTCGATGGTTATTAATGGTCATGAATGGTTTGTGTTAAATTGTGTGTCTATTCATGGTTACTAACTTGATCGTGTTGTCAATATTAAGTTCAATGTTTTTATTGGTTAGATGTTGAAACAGTGGTTAATCATTAATGGTTTGCAACTATAGCATTTTCTATGCCATGGGATTTTTGATGGTTGATGCTGTCGATCAGCTGGTGGGGAGAATAATGGGATATGGGGGTTATAACCATGAATACTGACAAATATATAGGTCAAATATTTAGCGTTGGTTATGATAATATACTGGCTAATACAATGGATGTAAAACAGGTCAATCTCTCTCTCTCTCTATCGCCATCTAGTGTGATTTTTGATGGATATGGTTTAGGTCAGCCATTAATAATGGCGCCATGAATTCAATCGGTTTATCTTCGTGTACCTTCACCTCCTGGAAAGCTGTTTGTCTGATGGTGACCCAGGACCAGTCGTGGGTCGGACCCAGCTGCGAACTTCGCAGCTAAGGCAAAGGCAGAACCAATCATTGGGGGGTTCTCAAGCCATAGGGGACCCCCAAAGTTATGATCAGTTTATTACTCTAAATGGTTAATACTCTTGATAAACCCCTATTTTGAGAAACCACCATATGACCCCGCAAAAAAATAGATAAATCTTCCTTTGGGCCAAGCCTGTTTCAACCATATATCATGCAAGATCTATCTTTGTGCTTCCCCGACTTGCTCAAAAATACATGTGGCATCCCAACCTACCCTTCGTACTCCCCCCAATATTGATAAAATCTATTCAAGTATCAAAAGATTGCCCATTACTATTAAACAACGATCCCCTATTCACCACGAGCCTGCTAATTAACCACTCTCATTGAATATTATCTCCTCTTATGAACCACTGGTTGGTTTCAACCCCTATGAAAAATATGAGTCAACCAACCATTTCTTAATGATTACTAGTGAAAGAAATGTGAATCAAACCACCAACCAAACCATGATACTATTGTTGCTTAATCAATAAACCATGTCTATTGTTAGTACTATCACTTGTTAACCCTTATTACCCCGTTTTTGGCCATTAATATACTTTTTATTTTGTCCATCGCCATCCCGAAGGTTCAGCTGGGCTGAGGGCGAGCAGGTGGCCCAGTTATATACTTAATAGCCTGCTAATTCTAAGAAACCCACGATGTTTTTTTGGCCCGGGCGTCCAAAGGATTTGCCCACAATGGGATTTGTTTTAAAAAAAAATCCTTTGAAAGTTTTCCCTTTGTCAAAAAAAATAGCTGCCACCAGCCCAGCAACGAAGCGTTCGAACTCTTCCAGGGAGACCTTCTGATCGTGGTCCAAGTCCTCAAGCGAGTCACGGGGCCG
Source organism: Symbiodinium kawagutii (assembly GCA_009767595.1). NCBI lineage: Eukaryota > Dinophyceae > Suessiales > Symbiodiniaceae > Symbiodinium > Symbiodinium kawagutii. Next base: position 368,664 of record VSDK01002792.1, on the reverse strand, counting down.
GACCTTCATGGGAACCCCATGGGACCAGGATTCGGCCCTGGACATGACACCCTCGTCTACCCTCACCTGGCAATGGAAAGCCAGCATTTTTCATAGGAAACCCTGGGGAAACCAGCTATAGGTGCTGGATTTTGATGGATTTTCGATTGCCAGGTTAGTTGAATAGAGGGTACTTCTGCCGGTGAACTAGTTGTAGATGGACATCATCTATTAAAAGCCCTATTAGCAAGGTAGGTGTCTTCCAATCGTTACTTTTAGATGTTCTACAATACCGAGGAGAACTACCACGTATGCGGATAAGTAGTTTCCAACCAAAGGGACAAAAATAGTCAAGCATCGAAAATTCGGACAGTTTGAAACACATCGTGGCGTAGCCCCACTGTCCACAAGCCATGCGGCCATGCCAGTTTTTAGAAGAAACCAAGTTCCATCAGTAATTGCCACCATGGGATTCTTCACAAAAAAGTGTGCCATTTGGCCGTAACCAACAAACGTTGGGAACTGCAACCCAGGCGTAGAGCGGGAGGATCCCGTGATGAGTATCTTTCCGTGATGGGTATCTCTCTCTCTCTCTCTTTGGGCTTGCGGCCCCGCCGTCTCAGATCATACCTTGGTCTATGGTAGCGATATGTTTCCAATCATACTTGGCGACTTGTCACCATGATGTCTCTCTATGTTTGTGGGTCCTGGCCTTTTTTTCTCGTTAAACCCAGTGGTTGAACACCCGAACGATCTTCAGTGATGAGACTCAGTAACTCCAACAGGATCCAACAGGGGAGGCACAGGCTTCACAAGTAGTGGTGGACCAGCCGACGAGTGCAGCTACGGACATGGCTCTAGTATGCTCTAGTATGACGCTTGGTAATGTACTGGGCAGGCATGGTTTCAAACAATAACATCCTAAAACCCTAGATGCCAACTATGGGGGTCAATCATTGATGCAATTCTGTCTTCACATCATGGCTTGAACATTTGAGCATATGTGTGCTTCTTGGCAAGGATGAGCTCAAAGCTACAAACCTATCAGCAAAAAATTGAGGCTCAAATAAGGATAATTTCTAATCCGGGACGCTCCCACTACTGAGACAGGCAGATCAAGACGTTCGAGAATGAACCGGGAGACGATGGGTCGTCAAGATGACTGACACACAGCCTATCATGGGTCAACGGTATACTGCAACGGGAACGTCACACAAATACCATTAGTGTTCCTCACCAGCCCACGAACAGCATGGAACAACCAAGGGTGTGACACATCGGGGCCCAAGGTGCTGGAATATGCAAACATAAACTGAAAACTACAAACATTTGGGTGCAAAAGGTTTGGGGTCATGAAGTGATGCTACAATCCATGTATGTATGTATGTATGTATGTATGTATGTATGTATGTATGTATGTATGTATGTATGTATGTATGTATGCATGCATGTATGTATGTACGTACGTATGTATGTATCAATCTACTTGGAAGCATTTATGTGCTACATTTCAGCATCCATGATGCGCTGCTCAAGATGTGTGGTTTCCCTGTCCAGACATGAACGCCTTTCAGTGGTGGTACCAAGCCATAGCTATGGCCATGCCCGGCTTCAAGCATTCGCCAAGCCGCCATGACCATAGCCTCTTCCGTGCCCCAGCCGATGTATGCACACATCCTAGGCGGGTGGAGCTGAGGCATCCAGCCGTTACATACGGTTTTTTGCCCAGATAGCTGACAAGCTATGAGGGGTTCTTACTTCTCAATGGTAGGGCCATAGATCGGCGTTTTTGTTTGCCGCTGCTCTGCCGCTGCTCATGCTTGTCTCCCTTTGTCTTGCCTTTGTCTCCCCTTTGTCTCCCCTTTCTACCCCCTTTGTCTCCGCTTTGTATCCTCTTTGTCTTTCCTTTGTCTCCCTTGTGGCTCTGGATCGGAGCTTTGTTTGCCGCTGCTCTGCCGCTGCTCATGCTTGTCTCCCTTTGTCTTGCCTTTGTCTCCCCTTTGTTTTCCCTTTGTTTTCCCTTTGTCTCGCCTTTGTCTCCCCTTTGTCTCCCCTTTCTCTCCCTTGTGGCTCTGGATCGGCGCTTTGTTTGCCGCTGCCTTGCCGTTGCTCATGCTTGTCTCCCTTTGTCTCGCCTTTGTCTCCCCTTTGGCCCCGTTATCTGCCTTGTGGCTCTGGATCGGCGCTTTGTTTGCCTCTGCTCTGCCGCTCATGCTTGTCTCCCTTTATCTCCCTTTGTCTCCCTTTTGCCTTTGTCTCCCTTGTGGCTCTGGATCGGCGCTTTGTTTGGTGGCTCTGGATCGGCGTTTTGTTTGCCACTCTCATGCTTGTCTCCGTTTGTCTCGCCTTTGTCTCCCCTTTGTCTTTCCTTTGTCTCCCTTGTGGCTCTGGCTCGGCGCTTTGTTTGCCTCTGCTCTGCCGCTCATGCTTGTCTCCCTTTGTCTTGCCTTTGTCGCCCCTTTGTCTCCCCTTTATCTTTCCCTTGTCTCCCTTGTGGCTCTGGCTCGGCGCTTTGTTTGCCTCTGCTCTGCCGCTCATGCTTGTCTCCCTTTGTCTTGCCTTTGTCGCCCCTTTGTCTCCCCTTTGTCTTTCCTTTGTCTCCCCTTTGTCTTTCCTTTGTCTAATCCTCATGCGCAATGCGCCCGCTATCTGGGGTCTATGCTGGTGTAATTTACCAACAAAGACTGAGCACTTACTGTAGTTGCATTAGTTGCCATAGTAACTATTGGATACTTACTCAGTAGTTGAATCCAATAGTTACATTTGATTGCAAAGTATCCACAGTCAAGAAAAAACTGATTTTGCCAGTAACATAGTTGCATGAGTTACCAGTATATTAAGTATCCACGAGTTGCATTAGTTTGCAACGGATTGTGAAACAGTGATGTAGTTGATCACCACTTCTGGTCCTGATTGTCAGCAAGATTGTTCATTGATTCGCACAGTCTTCGGCCCAGTCATGGGCAATACGCAATAAAGAAAAAATTGGACAGAGGTCATCTCAGCAACAATCATCCCGGTTGCGTGTTTGAATTAAAAGTAGATGTGCTTGAAATCAAAGTGAACGAACTATTGCTGGCATCTTGTCACACATTCGTTGGTCATTTGTCGTTGCCATGGTACCGCTGTCGCCGTAACTTGGATGCCCCCTTTCGAAGCACAACTGGTTGGTGGTTTGAACCCCTACAAAAAATATTAGCACTCAACCATGTTGTTAATCAATAGTAGTGAAAATAAAAATGATTAAAACATATTAAAACCACCACGTTCACCGCTTTCATGATGCGCACCTGTTCGGGTAACGGAACGAGGTGCTTATATTAAAACCACCAACCAGACAAGGTCTCCAACTTTCTGATCCCTGACAACCACTCACCTTGAAAAACGAGGTCATCACCTGGGTGTTCTGTGGTTTTACGGTTTCAGCGCTTCGGGAACTGACAACACTGTGGCGCGGTGACCACCAAACATCGACGCGTTTCACGATCATCGTTACGGTTCAGCCACCATACATCCATCATAAACCCAGCACCCTTCATAACCCCCAAAAAATACCCTTGGATTTCCCAATTCGGCTGGCCCATGTTTTCCAGAAACCATCAAAACCCAACCAGTCATAACCCACAAACCCCGCAGCTCCCATGATAAACCCACCACCATGAACAACCAACCATTCATAACCCACCATAAATCCACCATGGCCAGAAACCATAAACCCACCATAAAATCCACATAAATAAACCATCAACCACAATAAGCCACCAAAAACCCACCAATTTCCACCACAAATCCACCATAAACCCACCAGTTTCCCCCTCCAAGCAGCTCCTACGGGGGGCGCCCCTCCCGGCCACCGCCGCTGCCCCCCTCGGACGAGCGTCAGTTTGAACTCGTGCGTCTCCAGGTGCTTGGAATCGTCGTGGTCGAAGCGGCGAAAGGCGTCGCGGATCTGAGGTCGTGGACGGCACCGGAGCGTAACGGAGCCGCCACGACGGCGCGCCAGGCGCGCCAGGGGCGCCAGGTGGAAATGGACCTATGGATATATGAAAAAAAATCATCTGGATAGGGTGGATTTATGGAAATTGACCGTAGGTATATGTATAAATCCGGGTTAAAATCTGGGTGGATATGAGAAAAAAAAGGGAAAAATCGATAGATACTTATCTAGATTTGATTTAATCTATTGATATTTATCTAGATTTATACATGGGTTTTGGTTCAAGGGGCTGGTGAAACGGGGGAAACCATCTCAAAGCTATCGAGATTGATTGGGTCATTTCTGAGTTTTTTCTTGGAGGACGTAAAAATTGCAGGGTTTCCCAAAATGAAGGACCCTAAATGATTCCAAAAATGGTTGGTCTATTCCCATAACTGGTAAATTGATATTGGATGATTTGGGGGCACCCCTATTTTATTGATCGTGGCAATTGACGGTGGCTAATGGCCATTCTTAACTACCAGTAAATTGTTAAGCATGGTGATTAACCATCTGAAAGATGCTAAATCGTCAATATGTATAGTTAGATGCTAATGGTTGAACATCACTGATAATTAAATAATTATGATGTGAAATGATAATCGGAAGAAATCACTATGTTCTTCTTCTCTCAAGAGTTTAGCCGTAGGCTAAAGGCGAGCACACATCCCAATGCTGGGAGCAGTATCTCAGCGGCCAAGCTCATATATGTAGATGATTGTAGGTACATACAAGGGTTACTATATTACTCACACTTGCCAAATGCTGCTAGCAAGACCCCTTGATCAGAAACTCGGCTTCGAGCCGAAGGAAAAATGGGCAACCAGTTGGTCGGTCCAAAGAACGGGATCTCAAGCATAACAACTATGGGGGTGATTGGCTAATGGTCAATGATGGACAATAGTAGTGATTAATTCATGGTCATTGAGGGTTGATGGTGACTAATGATCGGCAATTGTAGTGGCTAATGGCGGCTGATAATGGATTTGAAGCAATCGGAGCCATTCCAAGTGGCTACTTTGATCCTGCTTGATCATTCCTGAGCACTTTAGCCGTCAATCCAAGTACCCAAACAAGTTTCCTCATCCACACTGCTGGCTGGTCGGCAGTACTCCTTGCCAACCGTAGCGATCCTCATGAACTGCCGCCCCAGTAAAGCGGAACAGAATCCTCCCACATACAAAACAATGTAAACAACTTGCATATGGAAACCTCAGCCAACCAACAATCAACATCAAGCATCATCACCATGGACCAAACATTGATCCCTCACCCAACACACGTTCCCCCCTACCCCGGCGGAAACGCCTGTGCCATTTCGTATTCCTTGGCGCCAAGCAGGTTCCGGCTCGGGCTTGATGCAATGGCAATGCGCTTGCAAGAAATACACAGGAAACCACCAGGAAAATTAGGACAGTCATAAGTCATGGCTATGGGTCAATATTAACCAGCCAATAATGGTGATTCATAACCAACAATAATGGGAAAAAAACAATGGTTGATAGTAGGGGAACCAGGGGTACGGGGTTTTGACCCACAGCCATATCGATCACTTGTGACTTGTTGTGACACTCATAGCGATCACACATTTGTGAGCTGGTTTGATATTTCACCCAGCCCTAGTAGGTAGGCATCTTTAGAAATGAACACATCACTGAACAATTGACCGGAGACCTCCACCATAAACCGCGGAGGGCAAACACACGCCTTTCCCCGTAAAATGGAGGAGGTGGATGGAGGCGGTTCGCTGCTATAAACCTCGAATTCTTGGGCTGACCTCCTCATCAGCCAAACAGCAAAAGCACCCCCATCAACAACCAATCCGCAAGCAGCGGGAATACACAAGCGTTAGAGACGGCGTATTTCAGGCCTTCAGATAACAACAATCAAATACACAGCGACCTTTTTCAAATAGACATAAATAAAATAGACACTGGTAAATACAAAGCATCTATCTCTTACAGAAACAAAATTCATATATAATAGATAAATTGAAAAATAAATCTCTGGTGGTTTCAACCCCTAGGAAAAATATTGGTCAACCAACCATTTGTTAATACTTACTGGGAAAACAATTTTCGAACCACCAACCAGCATCTACAATGACCACGTAAAGCTTGAACATCATTCAGCATCACCAAGCCACTAAGCTGTTCATCACTCGCTCCAAACAACTTTCCGCCTCCACCGTCTTCTTCTGCAACCTCGGTGGTTGTTTCTGGGCGGTTGAATCTTGATCACCCTTAAGGTGAACTCGATGATGAGAGCTAGATGGATAGATCTGATGGATAGATGATGAGAGTGGATAGATGATGAGAGTGACCCGTAACCTGGTAATGGAAAATCACATTTTTTTGCGTGGGAAAACCTGGAAAACTAGCTACGAAATGGTGGATTTTCCATTGCCAGGATAGTTTACTAGAGTGTACTCCGCCGGAAATTGGTTGGTTGTTGAGAGCATTATGTGCATCGTGGCTGGTAGACAATGAATGAAGGGCTAATTGTACATGACTGATCAGTGGTAGATGGTGAACAATTTGTCTTGCGTACAACCGGGATGAGGAGCATTTCGATCTCGGATGGCTCGCTGGCCCAACTTGCACCTGTTTATCTTTCCATCTCGAGGCGTCCGACTTGTTGGCCCAAAATCTTGATCTCCCCCAACCGCATCTGTCTAGAGATCCTAAGCCTGATGAATATCACTCAGTCATGATTCAATGATCTTGTTTATCACTGCCATCTTGATATGTCTTGAAGCGATAACCCCCGCAGCATCGCACGGCCACAGCGAATCCTTCACTGCAGGCCCAGTGGCGCAAACTCCCGGCATCTTCGAACCCAGTAGAGTAAGGGATGTGGTGCAAACTCCTCAGGGACCCGATGGCTGGCAGCTGTTTGTTTTTTTCAGATGTTATGATCAGTGATGATCACTTTGTAGAGAATGGTCACTAAGTGATGATCATATATGATTTTTTAGAGATTATCATGGACAAAAATGATCACTTTCCTGTTCAACGACCCCAAATGAACCCAAACCTATTGTGTTTGACAAACATGCCCACGATTGAGAGCTACCCCTTCATGCTCAACCCATCTCAACCCAGTGGCAAAGGTTGATGCTCAAGGCAGTAGATGCCCGGCCACTTTAGTGGCCCAATAATGCTACAGCTTGGTCCCAAGTCAAACTTCACCCCGTTCCTCCAAGATATGATGCAATGATGTAACCAGAAAAATGGCCTTCTGTTTCTCAAGTCCCAGAGACATGAACACACTGTATACCTGTTTGTAGCTGCTTGTTGGCATGATTTGGCATGCTCAGCTGCATGTTTTCTTGGCTTTAAGGGCCTAGTTCGTGTGATCCTTGGTGCTCTCTTGGAATTTACAATAATGGCTACCCAGGATTAATAAACCCCTGGTTGATTAACTAGGGGGGTTCCCATTTAATGGAAAACGAGGGCTTTTAGGGGATGCCCCCTATTAATCAACCAGGGGTTTATCAATCCTGGGTAGCCATTAGGTGTGATACTCCTAAGCCTCCAAAGATTTCAAACGTACACCTGGCCCATGATGGTCAGCTAGTTGGGAACCTTGGCCAAAGGTGACCAAGTCCCAGGGGCACCACACGACCAGTGAGCTGCTGTGGCGACGTTGTTTGCCCTAGGAATGTTCAAACATGAGCAGCACAGCAATTTCTTGGGCAAGTTGGCCTTGAATACATCACTTGATGACCAGCCGTTGGTTGAATACATCACTTGAAGAGGAAACATAGTGGAGTGCAAGAGCACGCAGAAGCAACTGGCAAATGAAAGACATGAAAATTAGCAATCATCAACAAGAACCACAATGACCAGAGCAACAGTAAGCACCACCACAACCACAACAACAACAACAACAACAACAACAGCAACAACGACAACGACAGCAGCAACTAAAAACCTGGGATCTCGGTTCATCCTCCTTTTCGTATGACAAGTTTCCGTCCCAGTGGGCTTCAAATACGGGTGATCCTGATGCCAGGAAGTGCAAGGACAGAGCCAAAACCGACATGCCCATTGATTTTATCTTTTTTGGCATGTGGGATCTCATAGTCTGGGAATACTGGGAGCTGGTTGATATGGCAAATGGTGGCTGGTAGTGGTTGCGAAAAAAACTACTCGAGGATGACACAGGTTGATTACAGCATCACAAGGGCAAAGAAACAAAACCATGACCTCACGTGAGTAGACTCATAGATGCAGGGTCCAGGGGACACGAGCTTTAAAGGGCAAACGGCCGAATCGTAATGAAGCATTTAGGCATCAGGAACCAGGGTTCTGCGTTGAATCTGTGCCCGGAAACTGCCCTCAAAGGGTGCCTCCGGGAAACTTTGCCGTGCATGTTCTGACCCACGTAGACCGTAGACCCTTCAAGGGACCACCCACCAATTTTACCCTAAAAGTGGGACTGGCAATTGAAACACTTCGATGAACTGAGGCCTAGTACATCCTGGAGCCAATGGCTGACCAACGCTGACCATCATCCCCTGTAGCTGCGCCCCCCAGGGCCAGCCGTGTCCCGCCCGCTAGCCTCAGCCAACTTCGTGAGTCCAGCGACCACACCTGTGGCTATGTGGGTAGCAGGTTGCACTGGTACCCGTGTCTACCAGCTTGCAGGGCAGGAGGTATAACTGCCGCCGAATTTCTGTAACCATGCTGGTTGAAATAGAATTTCCTACTGTAAGCCCAATCCTGTGATGATTCCACCATGTTCCAGCTGTGGTAAGAGGACCAGAGAAACAAGAATAGACCAACAAACTTTCACCCACTGCCGATCTGGCGAGCGAAAATCGGTTGATCAACTGGTTTCCCCTACTAAGAATGAAGATTTGAAACACACAACTGGACCTGAAAATGCTGGGGGCCCATCATGTCCGCGCCCATCTGGGCCCATGGAACCGCGAAAGTTGGTGGGTCGCCACCCACGTCCCAGGTCGTGATTTGCCGCCACGTCCCACCTGATAGGGCGGCATCGCCCACCGTGCTTCCCATGGCATAGATGAACTCCTCATAGCTCACGCCAGTCCTGGGCCCAACACAACTGGATTGACAATCCCAACAGCTGCTGCCTTAAAATGAACAACACATTAGGGGAACCATCCCAGGGATACCAGGCATGTTGCCCTGAATTGTGCTAGTTTCACACTCAACTTGATCAAAATATATGCGCTTGGTGGTTCTAACCACTAATAGCCCCATCAACTTGATCCCAACAGATCTGGTGGTTGAAATCTGGTTATTCATGGCTAGCAAAATGGGGAACCCCCAAAATGGGTGGTCTATTTGCTAAAAATGTTGAAAAAAGGATGATTTGGGGGGTACCCCTATTTTGAGAGACCATCTTTTCTGATTTGTAGTTCTAACCCCTACTTGTATGAACAAAAATATGCTTATCCACCAGCCACATATTTTGCTGCTACTCGGGAAAATGACAAATGGTCAAAACCAACGGTCAGATTTGGCTTTGCCCAAAACTAGTGCAAAGCCTGAAATAAAAATCATCATCATTGGTTGGATAAGGGGCACCGCCCTTTATGGATTTCCCTGACGACAATACCATTAACTGACAGCCGGGAAATAATCCCTTCATCACTTACTGCCCATCATTGCTTACCATCTTTAAAGCCAACGAACGACGTACTTTTCCAAACCTGCAATTTGGTAAGTTTGGTCATTGATGACACCATTTCTGAGAAGTACGGGCCATCACCTAAGCACCAAACCATCATTGGCGCGTATAAATATGGAAACAGTGCAACAGTGCTATCTACATATTAAACATGCCCTGGGTCTGACAAAGACTGCACAACATACTGGCTGTGGTATTCTAGCCTCATAACATGGCTGTATATGAGAATCCATCCGGAACAGCAAGCAAATGTGCATATATAAATATAAATAAAAATATATGTACAAATATGTGTGTGTGTGGATAGGTGATGGGTACGGCAATCATGTGAATCACTGATATTTGATAGGTCCTAGAACTATGCATGGAAAGCCTGTATATCTTCAATCACATCAATGGAATAATCAGTCAACACAGAACATCTGAGGCTGCAACTTTTTTGAGGATTTTCCCTAACCTGGACAGGCCTTTGCAGTCAAACATGTTCCAAACCATCATCTGAAAACCAGTCAAGGTTAAAAGCTATCACAACCATCCACCATCAACCATAAAAGATATACAATTAAACAGCCAATAGCAACCTTCAACCCTCTTAAACCTGGTTCCAAGTTTCGCCTGCAAATCTGTAGTTGAACAGCTGTGTGCTTTTCTTTGCCTTCCCCGGCCCTCGATCCTTCCACAGAAGTTTGACCATCCTTCCGAACGATTCTGAATGGATCATCCGATATCCACGGTGATTTTAGCCACGTGTTACCAAGGGGCGAAAAACATGAAACCAGCATAAAACCATCATAGTCCAACAGCACATGGTATAATACCGCAATTAACCACCCAGTAAAAATCATATACATACATCAACCATATACTAAGCCATTCTAAGCATATAGCCTACATATAGTCTACATATCTCTACATTAACCATATACTAAGCATACATCAACCAGTCACCATCCACTCACCTCCGTCCCCATGAGCTCCACCTCTCGGTTCCAAGTTTCCCATGCCCACCACTGCAACAGGTCCCCATGGCGAAGCGACAGCGAAGCCGGGACGGCAAGCCTGGTACAATGATGATTTATGATGGCTCATGGATGTTCATGGTGGTCAATAGTGGGTAGTTGATGGCAAATTTGATGCTTGATGGTGGTTGATAGTGGCTAATGGATGGTGAATAGATGGTTGATAGATGGCTTATTTGATGGTTAATTGGTGAATGGAGGCTGGCCAACGGGACATTAGCTGATGATTCAATGACGAATGCATGATGGTATAATGATTGGCAATGGTTAATCAGATAATGTTCAGTCGCGGCAGGATGAATCGATATATACATCCCTGTATGTCAAAGATTGTTCACTAGAAACCGTTTCAAACGTCAGGTGAATCAGCACGTCGACCTGTGTAGATGCTAGCGAAACTGGTTGAAAACAGCTTGAGATTTGGACAGCTTTGAGCCTGAGATTCGGCGAATGGCAGCGTGGCCATGATTTGGGGTTGCAAACACACATGGCTAAGCGTCAAGGAGTGGTGAGTACCACATGGTTTGGCGAGGAAGAGGTTACATGACTTGGTGGCTGTTAGATCCCTTGCTAAAAGTCTAACTTTTAGTGGTTATATGGTAAATCAATCATCTGCCAAAAAAGCTTAGAAGCTAAGTTCATAGTTGTATTCCACCCAGATGAGGTTCCGATTCTATGAAATGCACACGTACTTCACCACGACCGACCAATAAACCCAAGGATGTCCAACGAGTCATGCAACAAGCTACGTTGCACACGGAGCGAACTCATGAGCCTGCCTGCCCACTGAGACTCGAGGGGTGATGCTTTGCAGATCCGGGGTCTTACTGAATGGAGTGATGTACGACCGGGGGGGCTGGATGACCTAAGCCAGCAACACCGAAGCATTCAACTCACATGATATATCAGATCATGACACGCACCTGGGGTATCCTGGGCCATTCATCCCGCAGTGCACCCCAGTTGTTGCCACATTCCTTGACCAAAACCATGGGAGTTGGCCTTGTGAGTTGAAATGGTTTGCTGGTTGACTTGTGCAGCCTTCGATGGTCCCACCCCATGTAGATGAACCAACTTTTATTGCTTCTGTCGAGTACCAGAAAAATGTGTGGTCTTGCTTGGCCACAAAAGCATGGCAACGATTTTCAGCTTGGATCAAATGTGAAGGTCATGTTGGAAGACTTATGCAACCTTGTGGGTCAACGAGCATGCACGGCTCATGGAACCATGATTCAATCCTACTTCTAGGGCTTGATCTTGATTCTATCTACTGGGCCATCAATTTGCTAATGAAAAATCCACCATTTTAACATAAAAACAATCTCGTTATATCCTTCCAACATGGCAACCGGGCCACTATACCTGCCATCCTGGGGGCAGCTATTCATTCACCTACCGTCACGAGCTAATGGCCCTGCCGGGGCCAACAAAGAGACACAAACCGCCGGGTTTTCGCTGACGTAACTGCCGCTGAATTTAGCTGCTCGTCGCGTTCTTAGGCAATGTTGCTTTAGAGTTGGCGTTTTCAAAAAGATTTCATGGCCATGATGGTTATTGATGGTTGATACTGGTCCGATTGTCAACACACCAATTTCTGGTGTCCAATAGTAGAGAAAACATGTTGATTAATACTATCCAAAGAAGAAATAACATCATAAATGTTAAGTTCATGATGTTGAATGGTTCGAGTACCTGTAACCGTATAATATCATGAATTTGCCAGTTGTATGTTCATTGCTCAATCATTGCGATGATCAATCATAAATAATTACCTATGATACTAATCTGGTTGGTGGTTTCAGCCCCGATGAAAGTTTTTGGCCAACCAACCATTTGTTCAGAACTGTTATTGAAAATAAAAAATGTCAATCGACCCACCAACCAGTAACGACGGTTAGTAGTGTTTGAACTATGATGGTCTATGATTGGTTCACTGTGGTTCTCAAATTAGATGGGCGTCTCAAAAGTCGATTGCCTGTGTCATTTTATGAGGTGTTACATACCACACATCATGTTTCCATTGGTATTCTCGAAGGCCCCGCTATAGCATCCCCAATGGAAGCCAATTCTGACGATGAAATAGTTTGATCGAGAACATAAAAAATGATGTTAGTGGGGAGAACCAGGAACACAAAAGGTATGAACGATGATTTCAGAAGCAAGGCAAAGAAATTTTGGGTGCTAACTGCACCTGCACCCGCAGGGACACAACTTCAGAGAATCGCAACGACTTTGTTTGTCACTTGGGAGTTTTAGTTTGTTGTAAGTTTCCATTGGGGGCAAAAGTTTCAGCCAGATTATGTTTCAGCCAGATTTGTTCAAGATAATCTGTAAGTTGGTTGTAAGTTGCCATTAGGAATCATAAAGGGCAAAGGTTTCAAACAGTTTACTCATGTTTGCTCGATTGAACCAGGTCAATTGCAAATGGCCAGCGGGGACACCAGCAGTTGAACCAGCTTTCCGAGGTTCAGAATCAAAGCGGCATCACTTCCGCCAACTCCAAGCTAGTCAAAACTGGTTGGTGGTTTCATCCCATATCGAAAATATTAGTCACAAGTCTCGACAGCTATGCTGCAGGCGCGTCACACCCTTGTGTGGACAACAAAGGCAGGAATGGATGAAAGCCAAAGGTAAACAACAAACCATTGCTTACAGTAATATTGGAGGAAAAAAATGTTCGAAACCACCAGCCAGAAAAGGTCAACTTCCCAGGGATCGTCTTCTTTTGAAGTGAACCCCAGACTCAGTGAGCATTGCGCTGAGTGACTGCACTGTGCCACAGCGAGGACACATCAAACGCCCTGGTGCTGCTTCCTGATGTTCACAGTTCCTCTCGAGGAACACGGGAGCCGGTAGTGATGATTGTTGCATGTCAGTATGTTGGTAAGAGCGACTGAAGGGCGACTCATGGTTCGCTTAATGGCTTGACAACCAAGAGACTACAACAGCATCTGACTCTAGGCGGCATCCCTGCAGGAACGTGCACAAACTGGGCAAAAAAAAATCGAAAACTGTGAATCAGCAGCGCGCCTGTGGACTCAGCTAGGGGTTAAAAATGCCCAGCGGTTGAAGTGCAAGCTGATTGGCTGCTGGTGGAAACATCTCCCGGGCGCAAAGAATGAACTTATGGCTGGTTCTTGACAGGTAACGATCAAACATAGAGCCCTAAGTAGGCAACCATTAGCGATATAGCAAGTCTAATATTAATATCAAATGGCAAGGAAATCTGTCGTGTTAATGCTGAAATGTTGCTGTTGGCGGTAGTAGGTCGCTGAAAGGCGGTTTGGTGACTAT
>VSDK01002792.1:313978-354693 GCA_009767595.1 Symbiodinium kawagutii | reverse complement strand
AGGAATGCCATGCTACTATATGCCATATTGCCATTCCAATGAAATCGTTTGTCTAGTGAATCATCATGAGTCATTGTGACAAATGTGTGTCTATATCAATGTATAAATACCTGTACATGCGTCTGTTCCAATGTTCTCCTACTTCACTCCATGATTGGAAGCAAACAAATTTGAGACTTATTTCCTACAACTCATCTAGTCAAAGGTGTTTCTCCATCAATAGTCATTTCTAGTAGTAAACCAACCACTTGTGGGGTCCCCTATGGCTTGAGTACCCCCCACACCTCGTCCATGGATTCAGATCCACCCCTGGCGCTGCTGCCCCGCCGTTGTACGAACGGTGTTCCGCCATCAAAAGGCAGAGGTTTCGTCGAAGTCGTTGCCACTGGCGCAGGACATGATGGTGATGGAGACCTGGACGGTGCGTGGGCCGGGTGGCTGGTTGGTGGCTTTGTGGCGAGGTGCGGCTGTCGCCTTGTGCGCATGTTCAACGTGTGGATATGCCCTTGGTTTGCTGAAGAGTTTCCATGGTTTGGTTGGTCGCTTTGCTTGGTGGTTCATGTTTATATCATCAAAGTGGTCAGTGTATGGCATCGCTGTTGATATCCCGAATCCTCATTGACATTGTTGCTACATTACATCTCAGCCGCGTTCAAATTTTCGGTTTTCTGATACCATTCGCAAAAAAAACAAAAAACATATTTTTTTATTGGCACATCCGGCAAACCAAGCCATCTGGTGGTTAAACTTGTTGCCAGCTGGCAAGTTATCTCGACATATCAGGGGAATCCCAACAAATATAGGCAGGTGACTTTTGATGTTGCTTTGATTTTGGTGGTTATTACTTCAACTAATCGTACAAAACAGCTGGTTGTCGTATACACATTGACCAACGACAAAAACCAGAATCAAGTACACTCTGGTAAGCTAATATGGAAGTTTTTTCTCTCAGAGCTAAACCAGTAAACCAGTATAAATGGTGGATTGTCCACTTTCAGGCTGCCAAATGGTAACCAATCACATGCACCAGCAACCACAACAGGCGTTCCTCTGCAGACTTTCCAAGCTTAATTTTCCCCAACCCTTGGTTGGTTAAACCCAGTGTTCCCCAACAAATGGAACACTGCAATTGCACATGCCAGCTTTGAATCAGAATGCCACACGCGCTTGGGCCATCCAAACAAACATCATTCCATTCGCTGGCCCAACAATCAGAGGGTTTCAAAGGAAAGAACTCAAGAAACTGGTGAATTCTATCATTATCCTATCATTCCCCTTATCATTACCACCATTTACCACCATTTAAATCTCCCAATTCGCTTGCAAACAACACAGGGACACAACAACGATAGGGCTTGCAATCCCTGGCAGTTCGCACTTGTGGTCTCCTCGGGCTCTTGCCGGTGATACCATTCGCAATTACCAGCATCATTCGCTACCGTTGTGAAGCATGGTTGCCCATGACCACCCGTCACTACGTCATTAACCACCGCTATTGATCATCATTAAATGCTAGAAACTATAAACCACCATCAACCACCATAGCTACATCACTATAGCATCCTTGACTAGTTTGATAATCATCACTGTACTAGCTTTAGAATCGTTACCGCAGTGCCGTGGTACAACCAATAAGCCTACATGGTTGTGTGTCAATGGCACAGTGCCCCCAGCTATTCGCATCCCATAGCTATGACCAAACTGATCTTTGCTGTGTTGTTGATCTCGCTGTCTTTAGATGGTCAATATTGACCCATAGCCTCGAAGGCATATCTTGTTGGTATATTCCCCATTTGTGTGTTGGTGATTCTTGCCAATTCTCAACCATTATCATCTATCATCATCTATCATCAACTATCATCACCTATCATCAACTCCTATCAACGAGTATCACTCATCATCAACCATTATCCCCTATTACCAACCACTATCAACCACTAATCAGCTTGTTAACCAGCTCGTCATCGACCCATCCCCATCCTATCCCTCACCCGTTGAGATCCTGGGGCATCGGCAGGGCCCTGCAGGTTGCGACTCTGAAGTGTTGCCAGCAACGCGTCAGTGACCTCGGGGAGAAATGATGCTTTGGCTGGGGGTCATTAGACATGGCTACAAGGTGTGCCCCCAACCACTTACAAGTTGGTTTATAAGTAACTTAACTGGGGTTAACTACCAGTTATAAAGGTTATAACCCAACGACTATAGCTGCCAGGGGCCCACCTCGTGGCTATGGGTCAATATGGCTTGGTGATTAACCAACCAACTAGTGGTTAATGGTTAATAATAAGGGATGATGACTAACAAGTATAGGGAATATTGACTCACCAAGTAGTGGCTAATGGTTAATAATAGGGGATGATAACTAACAAGTATAGGGTAAAAACTAGCTATATATGGCTATGGGTCAATATTGACTAATCAACGTTCATGAGGGATAATCACCAAGAATAATAGGGAAAACGTGCTGGTTAATGATGGGGGAACCAGGGGTACCGGGTGAACTGACCCACAGCCACATGGTTTATGGCATCTTCGGGTGGTTTATGGCATTTTCCTGGTGGAGTCACCATTTTCATGGTAGCGTATGGTGGTTGATAGTTTGAAATTAGTGACATTTTCTGGTGGATCTTTGTGACTCAAAATGGTTTAAGAAACTGGTTGAGGGTGATTTATAGTTTCAGAAAGCTGGGTTCTGGTTTCATAATGGTTTATATTGCTTTCTCGGTCATAAGTGAGTCGATACTAATCAATACTAACATGGTCTATGGCATTTCTCGTGGCTCATGGTCGTTCATAGTCACCAATAGTTTGGTGGATATGCCATGGCGGGTGCATCACCGGTCGTACGCCCGTTCCGTCCCACTGCTACCGAGAAACCCCCTGGTGTACCCCACGGATTATCCAATTTGGGACCCACTGGACGGGCAGGTACTTGGCTGATATTGCTCAACACTGTTCCATAAGTTGGTTCATCATCTGCCATTTGGTTAGGCCACTCCTGGGGTAGCTCCTTAGTTCCCCTTGTAAACGGCTATAAGGATACCCTGAACGTCTCCTGGCCTCGCTGCCTCCCAAGCATCAGCCGGTGCCCAGCGGATGATCTGTCGGGGATCTCCAGCCCCAGCCCCTCGCCCAGCGACGCTGGACTCAGGGCTCTTCACCTCAGCCTGGCGGAGCTGAAGGCGGATTTCGCCACAGAAATGTTGCTGGCTGGTGGTTGAACATGGTTGAACCACCCCTGGATATAGGTGTTATTTGTATAGTTATAGGGGTTCTAGCGATTGGTTAATCATTGCCTATGAGAAATATTCGTCAACCAACCAGTGGTGTGTAATTACTTGGGAAAATAAAGAATGTTCGAAACCCGCCCCCAGATTGAATGCTGATAGCGCAATTGCAGTAATCATTGGCTGATCATGTTTTGAAAAAGAATCAATGATCAATGGCTATGTCACAGGTCGGGCAAGATCAGGCAGCATGTTTTCTCATTAACCATTGTGTTTTGCTGGTCTAGCCAATCGTCAAGCAATAGATACAAGGAGTGACGCCAAACAACCTTCTTCTGTAGATGTACTCACATCCATCATTGGCCAATCAAGCAATCATCCAGCAATAGATGGCTGTGGGTCAAAACCCTGTACCTCTGGTTCCCCTACCATCAACCATTGGTTTCCCTAGTATTGTTGGTTGTTATCCACCAGGTTATCTTATCACTGGGGCACCGCGCCATCACAAAACTACGTTCGTCTCATTTGGCAGTGCGAACTGGGGTTTCTTAAAATTGGGAATCCCTAGAAAATGTTTGGTTAAATACTTGAAGTGGTGAGTGTGGGATGATTTGAGGGGTCCTCCTGTTTTGGGACACCCAATGTAAACAGTATGATTCTTAATGATGGACATGTGAGCTAGGCAAAGAATAGCAATCAATATCCCGCCTGTTCCCTTGATATGAGCCACAGGAACTATTCGTCATATGAATATGGATTTGAAATCAAATCATCTGGATTTATATCCCTATTCAAAATATCAAATCACAAAAGGACAATCCTTTTAAATATGGATATTATTTATCAATATCACGTACTCGAGTGGAACACATGTCCTAACAACACGCAGGTTGCAAATGTTGGTCCAGTCCAACACAATGATCGACAGCACCACGAAAGAATAGGACTTGCCCAATACAGGGCTTCTGTTGCTTTTTGGGCTTTGTTGGTAGCATTGGATTCCAATCCAATGTTGTTTCAATCGGTAGGGTAGAGAGGTATGTATATATATATAATTCTCAATATGTATAAACAATTTCAAAATATATATAAACAGATACATATGTCAATGTCTATATGCATATAAAGATGAATGAGTATATATATACCTGCTACACCTCTACACCAAGAAAAGTTGGTGTAAATCAAAATTCTTAAGAATTCTGGGATTTTGCTCAAATTTACGGTGTAGTACGCATTTTTACGCTGTAGTACGGAAATTCCTGGTGTAAAGTTATTTGAGTGAAGATACCCTTATTCAAGCCTTCCCATTGGACACATACCACAAGCTGTCATGGCTTGGAAGCCAAACTGGTAGAAAACCTGGCCACACCACCTTTTCCCCCAAGACCCCAAGCATCACTCACGTGGCGCCCTCAACCAAATCAACTGCAACTGTGAGAAATATCGTTGGTACGATCTGAGAATTCGAAGCCGCGGGCTTACAGCCCTTGTCAACCTGCAGTATCGCCCAATAAAATCCTCATCCATGGAGCAGTTGGCCCCCATGGGATTCTCAACTACTGGAAAAAGTGAGATTTGCTCACTCATGTAGCGTACAACATGCCAAAGCATGTGACACTTTGGAATGAGAGGAAATCTGGGCTGGTTCAATCTCCAGCTCAAAAGAGCAAGCCTCGAATACCCCTCCAAAAAGTGCCTTCCCGCTGAAACAGTCACCTTTGCGTCACTCCCCGGGATGAAAGCATTGCTCTTGTAGAGGGTGCTCATGAAATAGTTCAAGGCACGGGTGCAACTTGCCTTGCCACCAAGATGAAACAGAACAAATCCACCAAGGCCATGGTTTGTTAAAAAAAACCAACTGTTATTATTGCACTTTGTAAATGCTGACTATCCAACATTGGTCAAAGTTGCGACTAAGCGAAGCCTCTCATCAGCTGATGATTCCACATCGCACACCCTGCAAAAGTGTTGAAGAAACTGCAGCAAGGTGGTTGTTAAAGCCCCCTTGCTCCAACTGCCAGAAGGCTCCACATTACCCAGCCACCCCAGCAGCGAGCGATCAATCTTCTTCACATAGTTCGTTTTGTGGTGTTCCTGAAGCCCAGGGCCCACAGAATAACCCATACAGTTAGAGACCAATGGCCACAGGAAAGCCCCGTACTTTCATAGATACCGAAGGTGGTACGGTCTACATTCACCAAAACAAAAACAATAATAAACCTCTGCACTCAAAACCAAGAGTCCCTACAAAACTCAAGGTAAAGGCTGCTGAGTTCTTCAAACCGAGCAGAAAGCGAATTGCCCTCCACCAGAATTTGTACCAATGTGAAACTTGAAGCTGCGAATGATTTCCCCACTCCCAGACTCACAGTGTGAAAAAGATCTATCTTGTGAAAAGTTTCCTTGCTAGCCCTTTCATGCATCAAAATGCGAGTAAAGCAGGCTTCTTCCTCCCACGGAAGCTGGGCTCCCACAGTTGCGAGAAAAGGTGGATCAGGGGACCTCGGCAGTGCGCAGAAACGCTTGGAAAATTTCATTTCAGATGACGTGATCAGCCGTAAGAATTATTAAGCCATCATGAGCCCCACCAAATTATAATTACAACAAATCATACAAAATAGACCAAAGATCACCAAAGTACAGGTCTTCGTAATCAAATCCCGGTCTGCCTCCCAAGCAAAGGTGGCACACTCCACCGCATGGCACTTTGCTGCTTGCAGCACGTGGAACATTTCGGTAACTTCTAACCATTTTGGCACTTGTTGCCTTGGATTGGTCAAAAATGTGCCCCCCAAAAAAGAATTTGAACTTTAGCCGCTACAAAATCAAAAACTTTGACCCCCATGATAGGCCAAGGTGCCAAGTATGGCCAATCCCCTTTGTTGCCAATTGGAATCGGGTGGATGGAACCCCCACTCCTCAAAGGTACCCCCGCCCGAGAGGCTTCATCCAGGGATACGACGATCAGCTCGATCAAATCATGAAGAGGCTCATTGTGATCCCAATCCCTGTAGTCTTCCTAAAGGCAAGAGGCGAAAAGGGCGGTATAGAAGATCATACATGCATGTTTTTTTGGGGGTCATCAAACCAAAAACTAAAACAGCGAACCGCTCAAAAAAAACAATCATATTACAATCCCAGAATCTCTCAGGAGAGCTCCCAGCAAAAATCGAGTCTCAAAAGAATGGCCAGCAAAGTTAGTATGAGGATCTAAAGTCCCATCATCCAGAGGTCCCAACTTGTTGCTGACCCGCAGCCGCTAAAGCGTAGACATCATGCCCACTGTGCGCATGTCGAAACTTTTCCCAAAAGTTTATGAGGCCAGGTCCAGCTTTCTCTAGAGTGTCACACTGCTCCCCCATGCCAAGTAAAGCGTGAAGTTTTCCAATCTTGTCCATAGCGGTAATCAAAGATGCTACCTTGACATATGGATACTTTCGGCAATCCCCAACCTTTCCGTAGGACAGCTCCACATCTAGTCGCAGACCATGTCGGGCAAACACTGTTGAGACCACATCTTCCTCAGCACAAAAGTTTCTAGGAGTTTTGAATGAAGACCATTGTTTTTTTGTTGGAGATGTTTGATTGGAGGTGGATTTACGATCAAAGAGTTGCCATTTGTATGGAAACACACTTGGCTCCAGAACCCAATTACATCGTAAAGACCGTAAGAAGGCGTACTACACCGTAAATTGTGGCAAAATCCCGGAATTCTTAAGAAGGTGAAGCAACCAACTTTTCTTGGTGTTGGGGTTTAGTAGGTCATCAAAAGTGGTGGGCAAAAAAGTTAATGGAAGCAACAAGATTCAGAATGCCCAGAACTAGCCCGGTAGAGGTCACGAAGAACTGGGCACACTTGGGGCATTGACGGTTTCCTGGCACCGCACTTGTCCTCACGAAGATCATAGTCCATGGATGGAAGTTGCTCGCTCGATGATCTCGTTGCATGGAGCCTCAAGCTCAAGATGCTCAAACTTTTAATCAGCAAGCTTAGAAAGGTGAACAAGTATAGGTGAACACATTCAAACATTTTGCAAAGGGTCGAACATCGTATGCAGTAAGTGCATTGAAGATATAGGTTCCCGGGTCCCCCCTAGCATCACCAAAGGAGCTGCTCCGGTGGCATAGCTCCACGCCAAATCCAGCGCTGCTTGGGATGGACCTGGCATTGCTGCTGGTGATGGCATGCGGGTGCTGAAACTTGCCTAAGTCTTTGGGTGGGGGTTGCACGAAGAGTTTGAAGATCTGATGCCAAATGGTTTCACCAGCCCCTTAATCTCTAAGGATCTGATTTTCAAATGGCGGTTTCGAAGCAGCAATAAAAACAACTTTTCAGCACGCGTGAATCGGAGACGATTCGTGCATGATCCTCAATCTGCTCAAAGTTCTAAGCATGTTTCGGTTGACATGCGGCACCGCCCGGATTGTGGCTGTTTCAGTCAGCCGCTCAAAAGCTTTGTTGATGCCACCGGTTTCAAAAAGCAAGAGCACCCTGCGATAGTAGAAAGTAGAAAACCATAACAAAACCTTTCTGAAACCTAAAGTCATATTCAGAAACGATGTCCAAATCGCAGATTACAGATGGGCACTCTTCAGCCTACAGGTGACAAAGATGGCGCAAAGCCCGGTCATCGAACAAGCGCATAGAGACCCAAGTGACCATTATCATCATCAGCAAAGATGGGTTTAAGAACAACTGAATATTTTGAGTCTTCGTTTCAGAACATCACCAGGTATCACTTATGGGTCTCACTTCTTCTTACCCTTTGGTTTTGGCTTTGGGGCCGGCTCAGCGCCGTCGCCCGTAGACCCCTTTGGAGTCTTATCTGCCTTTGGCTTGGGAGCCGGTTTCGACTTAGGATCTTTGGGAGGCTTGTTTGCCTTCTTCGACTCAGCCAAGATCATCCTGGGCGGACAGATGGGGCTGGTCAGACTTATAGGAACCAAATCCACCCAGGCATCGAAAGTTTAGAAGTCAAATGTTTTGTTTCAGATAAATAACATCTCGAATCTTTGTGAGTTTTCAGCAATCTTTCTTGCAGCTTAGATTCTTCATCCGTGAATCCAAAGTGATGAGGTCAGCACACCTTGCGCACACGTATAGACATGCAGTACCATGTTGCCACGTTTGATTTTTAATTATCTTTGAAGTGTGGAGTGCTCTGAAAGATGGAGTGATCTTTGAAGTGTGGAGTGTTTGATCTATAGAACCCACGGAAAGATTATAGTATAGAATATAAAGTATAGAACATGATGGAATGGCAAAGTGCTCACTTTGGCATGGATCCACATGATTGTCAACCTTCTGTTCACTCAGGTAGTTCGAGCGATCTTTGACTGGACTGACATTTTGCTCTGCATCCGAGCAGCGGTTTCTTGGCTAATGCCTTTCCAGCAACAATCTTGTTTCGAAGCCTCGGTGAAACGGTGGTGGGCAAGGAGATAACATGGGATAACACATGGGAACCCAAGATAACTCAAGATTCGAGTTGGAATGCAATTGTCTACAAGTTTTTGGCAGGCATCGAACGTTGATCCGTTGGTGAACCTGAAGAAACTATGAACAAATTTGTAGCTGTTGGAACCGCAGCAGCTACCATCACAAATTAAGTTAAATGTCGAATTAGATGCGCATTGCTAGGACGCTTGAAAGATTGCCATACAACATATGTGAAATATGGCCCACTGTGGTCACCGATCACTGTCTCTCCGCCATCTCGTTCGTTTCTGCAGCCGGGTGTTCCTTGGGCACAACCACATATGGAATATGGGATGGTGGATAATACATGGGATAAAGATCTATAACAAAAGTGCTTGCATTGCAGTTATAAAGGAAACTTTATTTGTTTGGTGCCAGGTTCGGTCATCTTGAATGTTAGACTTTCTTGCCCTCAGTCAGACCCAAACGTACCAAAACAACAACAAAGCAGCAAACACAACAACAATAGCAGCAACAATAACAACAATGACAACAACCAGAACAACATCAACAGCAACAATCAAAATATCAGTAAACATTCAAAACCAGGAATGCTAATGAATCGAGTATCCCTTGTACTTGAGAATCAGGGTAGCCTCTAGGAATGCTGGCCCAACGCACTCGTGTGAACAATAGATCACCAGCAGTTGCTCCCATTTTTGATGGACATCGTGCGCATAGCCGTACCGATTGTTCCTGAACCTATTCGTGGGATCACTTGTGTACCCAACCTTGAACACTGCAGGTCCGTGGATCTGCAGAATGGTTTCCAGGGTAGTGCACGCATGTTTCAATATCTGACCTGTAAGAGCACCTCTTCTGGGTAGTTTGCATTGTATCTGGGGATCAGCCATCATCGCAGCAAAGCATTCACTGGTCCTGTTCAGCTTTAAGACTTCCTCGCTCAGCATGGACATCCACGAAGTAGGTGCATGGTCAACTTTGGCCCACGAAGTACATGATGGAGGCGTTGTTATTGCCTGATATGTCGCATAGATTTGTGATATGATACTTTGGAAAACGCACACATTTTGCGCTAACAAGGTGCACGGCGGTTGTAGTCAATGAGCTCTTGAAGCCAGGTAGACTCATCATCGTCATCATCATCACCAATGGCGCCCATTGCTATGGATGGATCTCTATATCTAAAAGGTTGATCAATATGGTCGAGGCTTAAAGTCTAGTCTTGAATGGTTGATAGCCATGCTTCAGTGCCAATTGAATTTCACCATCAAGTTTTGACCCTCCCTATAAACGGATCGGTTGTCTCGAGCCCCTGCATGCATTGAAGCACACAAAGCCAACACAACATCATGGTGGGCCCCTTGGAAATCAAATTTGACTATAGCACATGACATCGCTGTTGCAGCCAAGGAAGCTCATCGGAGACAATGGTGGAATCATCCTGGAGCGAGATCTCGGCCTTGATCTCTGCGAGAGCCTTGAAGCAAGAAGCGAGGGAGTCACCAGCTTTCTTGAGCTCGTCCATCAGCCTTAGTGGTTGCAAGGTTGGCGTGGCCCCTCACAAAGGTTTGGAATGAGTTAGCAAAAATTAGCAGCATATGCAAACCCCTGAGGTTATCACAATTTGGTGGCTGGGTTGGCACCTCCCCCTCCTTCAAGCTCCAATTTACCACTCATTGAATGGGCTTGCATCATTTTGGCGTGCAAAGAGTCCATGAAGGTCGTCAGATCTGGCAATACCTGCACATTTACGTGGGGAAAACATATGAGGATCTACAGGCAACAAGCTCATCCAACAATGATGCTGTTTCAGCGATTAATTAATGCAAGAAGATCACAGCAAGAGCACCTTATCTCCCATTCTTTCAGGTTCAGGGGTCATTCCCTGTTCGTCGGCAAGGGCCAGGCTCTGGGAGAGATCACGTTGAGGCTCCATTTGCACGTCCTTGGGTAGCCCCCATCCAATCTAGGGACTGAAATTCTCGACCCTTTTATTGCGGCTGAGGATCCTCATCCAGTTCCTGAACTTCTTGACGCCTGTGTATCTCGGAGTTCTTGATGGTTTGCTTGGTGCTGGTTTCCACGAAGTACTCTTTGATGGAAGTGTCGTACTTCCAGCTTCTGGCAGCAAGGTGAAATTTGACAATCAATACTGATGATGGGGTTGTATGGGGTGTTTCCCACCAAGGGTTTTCTGCACTTGAATTTCGAACACATGCATATGTTGAGAATCGGAAAAGCACGCCTCACGAGGGCTGAAGGGAATCGGGAACAGTAAGAGATCACCTTGTCAATAGTCTCCCTTAGATTCACAAGGCTTCTTGCTTGATGTCAATGATTTCATGTTCAAAAAAAGATGTTGGCCGCAATGCTCAGTAAAGATCCATGTTGCATTGAATGACACTAATATGATCAAGTTTCTCACTGTACTCACCAGAGTTGACCATCTTTTCTTTGGTAAGCCAAAGTCCCGTGATTTCCTTCTCTTTCAACTCCATGCGTTCACGCACCATGATAACTCTCGCTTTGAACTCAGCCTTGGGTTCAAGAATGATGGATTCATGATCGCATAATAACGCATACCATAAAAACAGAGACTAAAGTGGATGGTCTGACATGGTCTGACATGATTTTAAAACAAGCATAACCATTGACATTCTCAATGCTGCGAGTAACTTTCAGTTTCTTGTGGGCTGTTCTTTCTGGGCCCACTTTTTGTAAAGCTTCTACCAGGGCAATTTCCAACCATTCTCTTTCTTCTCCCCCCCTGACCCATTGGTCATGGGTCTTGTCATCTACATGACACTTCTGTGTTCGAGCTTTCCGTTCGCAGAGCCTGCGAAGACGCATCTGGAGAGCGTCTTGGGACATCACTGTTGACCCGTTAGGGAAAACGATCATTTCCCCTTTGTCCTCACCATCACCTCTACCAGCATCATCATCACTTTCTTCATCTTGAGGAGCCTGGCTTCGCACACTGGGTGTGGTGGCGCTGGCCGTTCCACTTCCAGTAACTGTCGAAGATGGGCTGTGCAAGTGCTTGGTGGCCGGGGTTGTCAAACCAGGTGGCAAAGCTGAAGCAACTGGTGGTTTCTCATTCTGTTGCTTCAGCAGCGCTTCCTCAAGTTGCGCAATCTTGTCCAAGGCTTTTTGCAGCAAAGACTCTGGCATGGTCGCTGCAGGTGCTGCAGGCGGAGGTGCCTGCTGAGGTGCTTGGAAGTTGCTCCCCGCTGCAGGTGCTGCAGGTGCCACATGTCGTTCCTGCTGCGGTTCTTGGGAGTCGCTGGGGGCCGGTTCAACATGACTATCCTCTGTAGACCGAGGGACTTTCTTGAGGGGAGAAACCTTCTCCGTTGCTTCTGGGACGGGGCGCTTGGCTGTCTCCCCGTCATTGTGCTTTGGTGTCCCACTCTCACCAACTTCGAGAAGTAAGTCGAGAGTATCACCTACCTTGGTTGTACGTTGAAGATAGTCAGCCAAAATCATTAAGAACACATGTAGATTGTCAGGATAAATTCGAATGAATTGTTTATATGTCGAACATCCTGCAGCCGCATTGTTGACAAGGCACTGTGGTCGCTTCTGGCTCGGCAGCTGGCTGAACGGGCTGGACACTTGGAGAAGGAAGCTCGGATTGGTCCTTTGATGGCTGCAAAGCCATAAGAGTTATAGAGGGTTGGCTGGGATAATGAATCAGCAAAAATAATTTCCATACCAATGTTGCAAATCGCAGGGCATCCAACAAGTATGGAGGCAAGGGTCGGCTGGCAAAGTCTCAGCAGTGCTTATGTCCATCTCATCTTTGATCTCTTGCTTTGGCTTCAAGAATCCCGAGGTAACTGCCTAAAGAGCAAGGCTTGATAGTGCATGATATTCGCACCGATAGATCATTCATTGATGGCGTGTGTGTTATTGAATAAGTTGAAGTATGTTTTAAAATGTTTCAATTCGATCAATTGCTATAGTAATGCTTCCCAAGACACAGTTCCTGGACTTTGCAGTACCTTTTTCGCTTCCTGGATTGGGCTTTCAACGGCTTGGGATCCGTATGTGGGGATAAGTCCATCATATGATTGACAACTATATTGTTTACTATTTTTGCTCGATTGAAGTCCTGAATCGATTGAAGGAGTTGTTCACGAGAAAGCTGCTCGGGGTTGATGGCCAATGACAAACCAGCCATGTCAGCGCACAGCTCAGCACCCCTAACTAGCTCAGAGCAACTCCATTGCTGGCTTCTGAGTGTCGTCCCGTGGTTGGCCATCCCAAAGGCCAAGGATCTCACAATCCTTTTGTCCCTGCTTGCTTGACCCAAATCTCAATCCCCCGGGTTCGAAATGCACAAGAATGCATATAGATGCAATTGAACCCCAACAAAACACAGCTGCACAACCAAAATGTCTCGCACATTCCAGCACAATTTTGTTTTTTTTCCAAAGCAACATCCCCATTGCAATGAAACCTGCTTCGGTTTGACTCCAGCTAGCCCATGACAAGTTCGAGGGTCCCAACTCGTGTTCAAAACACGTCCACGATTGAAGCCAAATCATACTGACAAAAAGCATAAAAAGTACGCTTTGGCGAACGGGTTACGAACGGGTTTTGAACGGGTTTCGAACGCATTTTGAACGGGTTTTGAACGGGTACGGATAGGTACGGATACGCATACGCTAAGGTACGGATAAAATAACGCTTTTTTTACGCTAAGGTACGGGTTTGAACGGTTTCGAACGGTTTCGAACGGTCATGTACGGGTTTGTACCAGAAAACAATCAATAAATGATTCTTTTTCAAAAAAAACAAAAAAATATAAAAAATGTTTCTGTGACTTCTCGTGGTCATTAAGGGACCCCCTGGGCTCGCTAATTTGCATTACAAACGTGTTGGAAAGGCTGCCCTCCATGATTGTGGCAGCATCAAATGGACATTGCCCCGTAAATACACGATGACAGGGGTCAAACGAGCATCCTGCCAGTCCAACTCGGTATCCCATCTCCTGGAATGCCTGAGGACCGTTGCACACCTGATCTTCTTCAAGCTGAGGAGTTCCTTCGCCTCTCGTTTTGAACTTGGGCATGAACTTTACGGTGTGCCATCCAAATCCTGGTGGATAAGTCCTCAGATGGCCAATTGGGAAAATCCTTTTTTTGGGTTTGTGGAAGCATGTGAAAATAACATTTGTGTTGCAACCTTTCACAAGCACCCCAATGGCCATTCTCAGCCTATTTGGTTTTCTCTTAGTGGGTTCTTCACCTCTTATTGGTGCCTGATTCGCAATGATCACACCCCAAAAATAGCCTCAAGATCACAAGTTAAAACCGTGAAACCAGATTGTGAATGGGTTCGGTCCAATAAGGGGATACAATTTCAGGCTGCAGCATGTTAAAAAAGTATTCCCATATCGAACCCCAAGGCTGAACTTTAGAGCAAAACATAAGCTGGGATGCTGTGATGATTTAAGGGCTGAAGTGCCCTTAAATCTGGTTCTGCCACTGGCGTCTTGGTACTTCTCAGTAATCTTTTTGCTGGGATCCTGGTCCTTCAGAAATTTCTTCACATGCAATTTCCCAACATTATACTTTGAGCACCAGCGATTGTTGGTCCATGCTTTGTGCCTCTTTGGCGACGCAGCGCCAAACAATCCCATCCACCAAACAACTCGATATACCTCAGTTGATTGCAGTTAAGGGTGGCCATGTGAACCAGAAGTGTTTTCAAAATGATTTCAGAACAACTGAACACTGCTGAGGCAACCGTTGCAACAACTGTTGAACAATGAATCGCAATTGGGCTACTGGCAGCTGTCGAAACAGCCATTGGACTTTGTCATAATATTCCATTAGACTGCCACGAGGTTGTTCTATAAAGAAAGTCCCACCACGGGCACAAATCAGCAGTGCCAACAGTACTGTCCTGGGCTGGGGTCAAGATGGACCTGTAAGCAAAGGGATATAAGAAACACCAAGATACATGACATTCCGATGATATAATCCAACCAATTCGAAGTGGTTCAAACCGTAAACGTATTTTTGAACCAAGTCAAACTGGGTTCCCACTTTGGAACCAAAGGGTCATGGGTATCCATTTCACAAGTATTTGGGACAATATCCAACACTCATGTGGAATTTAATTTGAGATCATCCAGTAATCACGTGGGACAATGATGGCCTGAAGGATATAATCATATGACATAAACTCTGTAACAAATCAAAATACAATGTCCCATGAAATGTTAAAACAATTGATATACATGATACAGACTAAGAGTCCGAGCGCACATGCAGTTTGCATCATTGACATATGGGTGCTTGGTATTGCCATCAGGGTAGGGCATGGAGCGCCTTGATGTGCCCAAGTTGACCGGCACCCATGAGGTGCACACTGTCGCCAGAATGTTGTAGAACTCTGACTCGGTCCCTTGCAATATCAGCCATATGGCGATCCTTAGGGCTCTAACATACCATGATCATCTCATCATCGAAAAGAAACCCACAGATAGCAAAACAGTTGAATGCTATGATAAGTGGTTGCAATCAAAGCTCACAAACCCCGGTGAACTGAGGAAGTCCATGTGACTTTGCTTCGTGGGGAAACTTCGAGGCGCGGTGTCATAATCAACATCAATCCTTGCAGCCGGGTAAGCTGTTTGCACAGCTCTCCAGCAGTTTCCCTGCCCTGCGAACATCTCGATGTACTGAAGGCCCATGGCCAAGTGGATATAGTATAGATCGTTCCATATTGCATTGATGATCGACTCAAAGGCTCATGTCGACTTAGCGCATTGTGTTTATAAGTCTCAATGGTTTCACCATGCAGCCATTGAATTGCAAAATGTTGGTTGGAATTTCATCATGAACCCTGGCTCCTGCTGGAAACACGGGAGATTGCCCGTGTAGGCGACAAATACCACCAGCATAACGAATGCCTCGGATCTTATCCCCAAACATGTTTGTATGCTGCACGCTCATAGGAATATCAAGCAATGATCAAATCGGATATTGTTGATATCAAAACTCTTCGTTTGTGAAATTTATTGGGAATGGCAATTCTACCATCAAGATACTTTCGGGCTGTTCAGCATCTTCAACTTCACCACCAGCGAGTCCACATCCAGAGGCAGCACCATGGTTTACAGGCAGCTATGGCAGGACAGCAATTGGAAGTTGTCGCAGTGTGCTGCGTATCATGTTTAGTGTGATTGTTCATTATCGCAGTGTGCTGCGTATCATGTTCAGTGTGGTATTTCATTGTCAATCGGATCTACCATATATCAGATCAAGGGTGTGTGTCCATGGAAATTTGAAAAGCCCCTTTTGAGAGGATATGAGCCACGTGGCCAAACCAGTTGTGTTTGATGGTGGCGCTATTCCAAACTTCAACATGAAGCAAACATCGCTTTTGAAAGAAACTCTTCCCGACGAACTGATAAAAGTTTTAATGTTTGTATTCAAGCCCTTCTCAACTTTCGCCAAACCCTCTTTCTGACAACCCTGCACCCATGCCAGCTTGGCTCAAGGCAATCAATGCCGGCAAGACGATTCATCATCAATCGGCTTTGTTTGCTTGATCGAGGCATGGCCTGCGCGGGAACAGGATCACAATATCATAGGCTGTTGTCGCAGGTGAATGTGTATAGTATATGTCATTGACCCTGTTCGATCTATTGCATCTTTGTTCTTAGGGGGTGTTTTCATCGAACGTGAGGATTGTTGCGCATATTGAATTCTTTTGTTGCTGCGGTTATATTTGCATGTTTATCGATCGATGTGATTTCACTTGGAAGGAATGGTAGCCCCAGGTGACCATTGTAGATGAATGTTCAAAGGACATTGAACATCCTCTAAAGGAATATCTTGACTTCATATTGGTTTTCAAACCTGTAATTTTTGATGACTTATCATTTCAAAAGTGAACTCAGTGTTTGTTTTGGAGGTGTCCTTGAATGTAGTGTTGAAACTGTAAACATTTTTTGGGAAACAATTTCAAATACCTTTCCTCGTTGTGGCGCATGCATTGGATCTAGACTCCATGCTTTGGTTTTTTTCCGCACTTCACTGGTCGATCAAACGCTGGTGAATGAGCCCCCAAAGATCTATTAAGATTGGTGGGATGCAGCTGGACATGTTGCACAGCAAGTCCCACTCAATGTTCTGACTTGAACATTGGAAACAACCCCGGTCCATTGACCAAGTATGTAATCACACTTGGTTCAAAAAAAAGCTTTGCCATCGTGTTCGGCTGCAGGATGAACAGTTTGATCAACATATGTTTTTTTGGTTATTGTCAGCTGGAATTTTGAAACCAATCAAGCAATGAACCGCTAGACACTTCCTGATCTTTCTTCAGAACAAAAGAAATTTCATTCCACCCTGCTAGCTACATCAAGAACCATCTTCGGCTCGGAACTGAGACAAAGCAGCACAATGGGCTGATCCTAGCATCAGCTTCACTCGTTCAAGCGGCACACTTCTGGGATCTCCTCCTCCCTCTGCTGCAAAAGCCATAGCCTCATTCCCAAAGGGCAGTGTGTTCGATTTAGCAATTGCAACAAATTTAGGTGTACCCATGCAGGTCATGTTCAAGAGAGGGTGGGGGACAGGTGGCTGATGCTTGATGCAAATAAAGCCTGAAAATATATTGTAAACGTTGACCCCATATGCTTATAGTGCATGGAACATCTTAGCGATCAAGTCAAACCTGCACATGGTTTTGATTATAATATGCAGGTTTGAAACCGTGCCACACCTTACCCCGGCCATCCCCTTCACAAGCCAAGAGACCCAATACTTGGCAAGGACCATATTGGTTCCGCAGCATGGAGTAGTGCGAGAGAAGTAGCTGACCTGGCTCCACTTGCCATCCTTCTCAGAGAACGTTTTGAGTCCAACAGCTCCACGGGTCCAATACACAGAGAGCTGCAACTTGTCCCCAGTGTCGATCACAGGCAAAGCATGGTTGTGCTTTCCCTTCACCGCATACTCGTTGCTCTGCTTGCAAACCTTGAGGCAATCCACGACATCTCGAGTAACTGCAGCCCTCATATCCTCCAGGTCTGGAAAGCTTGGAGGATTTGGTGGGGCCTCAGCAGCTTCATCTTCAGCATTCTGCTCAGCCTCCTGCTTCTTCTTCCCCTTCTTGCCTCGGCCCTTTGACTTTGGAGCTGCTTTTGCTTTTCCCTGTGCCTTCTTCTTCGGAGTGGCCTTAGGTTTCGCAGCTGCCTTTCCCTTCGCCTTTGCCTTAGCTTTGGCTTTGGGCTTAGCTTCCTCAGGGGCACTTCCACTTGAAGGCGCGGCAGGCTGAGCTCCTTGACGTCGTCGACGCTTGGCTGTCGGAGCTGCATCCTCCTCCTTCTCGCCAACTCGTCCTCGACGACGGCGACGCTTCGATGGAGGAGCTGCCTCCTGCTCCTTCTCATCAGCAAGTGGAGGGTCTGCCTGCGCATTAGGGATCTCTGGCTCAGGATCTGAGGCGTTGTTCAACCTCTTGCGCTTCTTCTTCTCAACTTCACCGGAATGTCCGTTGCCATCTTCAGTGCCTCCATTGCAATCATCATCGTCTTGCAAACATTCCGAAGCACCTTTCCTGCGAAGCATCGACTTTGCTGCAGTCCTCTTCTTGGCCTGCTGCGCAGCAACCTTCTCTTCACTGGGGTTTTCTTCGTTCTCTTCATCCCCAGTCTGCTTGGGCTTGGCTTCACCCCTGACAACCTTGACAGTCTGCTTCTTGCCTATTTGATCTCTCCTGGTGACATATGATTGTGGGCCTTCATCATCTTTGCCAACCTCTGGAAATTCTGGAGGAGCAGTTGATTCGGATGTTGGGGGCGTAGCCTTAGATGTTGAGGTGGGACTGGGCTCTGAGGTAGATGGGATGGGCCCCACTTTGCCCTCCATGGAGCTAGCCTCGGGCGTCTGCTCAGCCATCCCGGATGCTGCAGCCTCCTTATCACTCTCGCCCATAGCGTTCTGCTTGTCCACGTCCTGTCGGGGCTGGTCACATGGAAGCTGAAGGTGATGGGGGGTGGTTCAAAGCGGATGGAAACCAAAGTATGCTAATGGTCTCCTAACTTGTTAGAGTAGGATCGACTGTGATTGTAGCTGTTGGAAAGGAAGAGCTCAAACAGGAAATTGGAAAGGGCATGCAGTAAAGGACCCAGTGCTGGACATATAATTTTGGTTCAACTTAACTATAGTCTTTTATTGATTGAGTTGATGAATCAAAACAGAACCTCGGAAGGACAGAAATCAAAACCTAAAGTTGCATACGATGTAGGGTTTTGAAAAACCTTTTCGTATTTAGCTGTCAACCCCTATCCCCTGGTACCCCACAGACCCATTATACTAACACACTCACACCCCAAGCAGATCTTGCCAAGCCTTCTCCGGCTTCGTTTCCGCAGCAGGAACTTCAGCCACTGCCGAAGTACTTGGAGCTGCTTGGCCTTCACGATCCAGCAAGTCCATCATGAAGGGTGTTGATCCAATCTTCGGGGGATGTTTGCAATAGGGTTGAATCTTGATCTCCACAAAAGGGAAGCGAATCTTGAATCACCACTGGCTGACCTCATTTTAGTACAGCTTTCTGGTTTAAATCAAAAATGACTCCGAATCCACACCCACACAAAAATCATTGCTATCAAATATCAGTCATTGTGAAGTGGTTCATGGCAGCTGCATGTTGTTGCATGTTGTTGGTTTACACTTGCCATCGAGTGGCTTTGTGGACCAGAAGGTAGCCGCATCAAGGTCGCCAGAACTGGAGCATTCTGCATAGAGACCGTAGCGCCAGTCCTGAGCATGACGCAGCATGGGGTGAACATTGGGTCATTGAGCGCAATACATGTTGGCAGAGCTCCAACCCTTGACCCATGATTTGATGCGATGATCCCCCAGAAGTGTGTTCATAGGATCACGGGATGCGACTCATTCAAAAAAGAACTTGATGTGATCCATAATATTTTTTTGATAAGGTAAGCCGGGTAAGCATCAAAAAGGTCCAAAGGTCAGAGTTCACACTCAAAATTGTTTCATGGACAGCTATACTTCAATGTCAAAAAAACAAACATGTCAAAAGTGTGGGTATTGATGACTCGGGTCAGGCTGGTTGCAAGTTTATCCTTAAATTCACATTGGTTCCAAGATGGTCCAAGTCTCTCACGCATTTGCTGCAGCAAGGAATTCAGTTGGCCCTTCAGATGGCTGTCTTCCTCATCATCGGAGACCATCACGATATCCTGCAAGGACCGAAGCAAGGGCAATATTGAGTCCAGGACTAACTTGATTGGTCTTACAGGAAATCGTCAAACTGACCGAAATGATTCTGCCATAATGATTCTTGATATCACAATTTTCGATGCAGGTGCTTGACCCCAAAATATATGGATTGGTATCCCCTCACGAAATGGGTATTGTATCATCTTTCCAGCGTGAAGCGATGGAAAAAAAATGATTATACTTGACCCCAAACCCCTTCTTAGGAGCCTCTGTCACGTGGCTAGCTCCCGGTTCGGCAACGGGTGAGGGAGGGAATAGTGGCAGTCCAGCTGTGGCTGGCAAGCTGTCTGCTTGATCTGCTTGGCCAAGGTTGTCCTTGGGGGGCTGAGTGTGCTTGTCACTTTGCTGGCTGCTGTCCGCTGCTTGTGGTGTGCTTTGCTGGCTGCTGTCAAGTGCAGGCGGTGCACTCTTGGTGGCTGGCAGGGCTGGAGGAACAGCCTCCAGGGGGGCTTGCTTGTGCGAACTGGCTTGGAGGGGTGGCTTTGGCTCTTCACCCACAAGAGGTAGAGGATCTTTGAGGGCAGGTTCCTGAGTCAAGCAAAGTCACAGGAAACATGTCAGTTTCCATTGATTCGCACCATCCATGAAGGCAAGTAGGTTTGTTCAAAATATTGACGTGGACAAAACACATACCATGATTGCACATGATGCATCACTATAATTGGATTCAATTGTGGATGTTTGTTCAGTTTTTTTGGATATAATCTCCATGTGTGAATGGCTGGCTCCATTTAAGTCTAGAATCGGCACCATCGACGGCAGCTTCCTCAGGAGGCTTCTCGACGACCTGCAAGTTGCCATCCTCCTGAGAAGAGGCGAAAGAGTGAAGCGGGGCTGACCTCTTGAAGAGGGTTGATCGGAGATCCAGTTCTAAAAGAAGAAATTGGGGAAGGGATCAAGGCTTATGATCCAGAGTCATGACAGCCTAATGCTTTGGCATCTTTGGCCATGGGATGAAAACATCATCACAGCACACAGCATCCAAACAACCACGGTCCTTCCGCTCCAAAACTCCCAAGCTAATGAGCATCTCCTGCATGACCGCGTCCTCAGGGTGGCAGCAGGTCGGGGTTGGACATGCGCCACTGGTGTTGGCTTTAGTATTGGTTGTCATCTCTTGGGGCCCTTTGTGGTTCTGGCCATTTTGATCATAATGATTTTTACGGCTGACGGCAACCTATAGCAACAACAATCCCCACCCCAAGCATAGCTAACAGTGTTTGGTTTACTCGTGTCCTTCGGCCAAGTGTAAAGCTTTACTCTTTCGCCATTCTCGTTGATGGTATATCGACCTTTGACCGAACCTTTCAAGACTTGTATCAAATGTCGGATTGCCCATCCCTGGTCATAGGCAGTGGCATCGTTGATGATGGCTTTGTTCAATGTGAACACGGTTTTCACTTCAGCTGCCAGCTTGTCTATGTTCGGGAGAGAGCCCAATCTTCGGGTCAAGTCACAAACAGGGCTTAACACCACACTGTTCATTTTGGCATTCACAGTGGTTTTCTCTACGGCATTGGAGCTGATTTGCTTGAGTTTCGAGTCATAGTGGATCACCAAATTGTGACCATCACGAAATCGCTGCCGAACAAGGGATAGATTATCCCACACCAAGGCCAACCCGGAAATGCACCCTGAATCTGCGGACGGCTTGGGTTTCTTTAGAGTGGCATCATCACCCGGGTTCTCCTTCTCAAGAGTCTCAAGAGAGGCAACCTGTTGACTCGCCATGGGGTTTGACGCCAGGCTACCTGGTCCTGGTGCCACTTGAACCGTGATTCCCTGCAGGGAGCGTGCGCCTGCAGAGCTATAATATGCAGATCGAGCTATACATGATCATGATATATTATACCTGGGGAACCTATGAGCACTACCCTACAAGAATTCTGAGTGAGAAACCGATGAAACCATCTTCTGGAGAATTTCGATGTTACACTGATCAGCTTCTGCTCGGTGCCCGTTCCCAGCCCTTTCTGGCTCGCCTTCGAAGACCAAGCAGGCAAAGTTGTCAAAGACGAGCAAAAAAAGAAGAATGGCTCGATCAGCCGGCAGCGGGTCCCGGTCAGGAGGATGCTGGTTGTTTAACTCTGTTTTTTTGAACCATCCTAGAAACTGTAAGGGTGGTGACAGAAAATGAGTTCTCATATAAGCATGGGTGAGAAGGATCTCAACCTCTTATTTCCTTTCGAGAAATCAAGATGATTATGGAATTCACCGGTTTTTGGATTGGAGTCCTGCGTCCCTTGACTACAACAATAGCCATATGGCTGGAGCCATCACCCAAGAATCACAGCAGTGTCGATTGAAGTGAGTGGACCTGAGCCAGGTACGCATTCGAACGCTTGGGGCAGGAAATTGCTGGTGTCACTTAAAATTGTTAGTGTAACATCCATATTCTTAAGAATTTGGTTTTACACTAAGAATTCTTAGTGTTTAGGTTCCCCAGGTATATATATTTGTTTATTTATTTATTTATATACGAATATCTTTTGAAAGTGCGCATGTTACTGATTGATATGGCTATGGGTCAGTTCCTATTTTGAGAAACCACCATTCGACAAATGAGTTGGCTACAAAACTGGGGGCACCCCCTTGGGCAAAAGCAGCGTTGCCTCGCCACTTGCGCAGCTCCCTGAAGCAGCCTGGGAGCCGATGGCCAAGGGGATGCGGGTAGGATTTCATAGGATCTGATAATCATATAGCACGATTTAATAGGATGTCACAGGATTTACTAGGCAAGAATAGACCAAAGAAGTAGGATTTCAAAGGGTTTTGATAGGTATTTGAAAAGATTTGACAGGCAAGAATAGACCAAAGAACTAGGATTTCAGAAAAAATCATATAGCTGAACTTCGCAGGATTTAGTAGTAACAGACCATAGAAGTAGGACTTGGTAGTTTTCTATCCTACCTGCTGATTTCTCATGGTAGTTTCTTCAGGCTAGAATAGACCATATAACTACTTTTTGGTAGGCTAGAAGAAACCGTATACCTATTCTACTATCTCCGTTGGTGATTGAAGTGCATGATTGATGAGCAATAGGGTCAATGGATGGGTGAACTTTTGCAAACACAACATTGGTCAATGACCGTGAGTGATGATTTATGATAGTTATCTTAATGGTTAATAATGGTTACTACTGGCTACTGAAGTATCATGGTTAGTAAAGAAACGGCCATGTTTTTTACAGTGAATGATTAATGATAGCAATTCTGAATGATAATTATCTGGTAACCACAAGCCACTGGTTGATGATGGCTAGTCGAAGGTTAGACACCTGCAAGGCCTGTATAGTTGTACTGATTCTGGTGAAATTGCCAATAACTAGATGCAAACAGGTTGATACAAACAAGACAAAAATTCTGTACGTGTTTTTGACAGGTATGTACACATATCGGTTGGTTTAGAATGCTTGCATTCAATGGTCGAACCATCAACTACGAATGTGTAAGAATGTGTCAATACATGTGTGCCAGTAGCTGATATGTTTCATACATACCTGAAACTAAAGATGTATATACCCCATGGTAATCAAACATTGCACTTTAACATACAATCGGAAATTGGTTTGCAATCAGTGAGTGCTGTTCCGTCGCTAGGTGCGACAGCAAAACAAAGCGTGTTTTGAATATGGCAATGATGGCAAAATGGAGTTTTTCAACCATTCACCATTCTCATCATGATATGCTACTGCCCATCACCATCTGGAAGCATGAACTGGCACTTGCCATCTTCACATATCTTCACTATCATTAACGCATCACTAACCCATCGCCAACCGACTACCTTGGTGAAACGTCGAAGCTCTGTGCCTTCAGTTGGGCTCCCGCGCCACTGAGACGATCCGGTCGCCCACCTGAATCGCCTTCTCTGGGTGGGCGTCGTTCCACTCCTGGGGGCGCAGCACGGTACCACCTGCTGCCGCATGGGAACGACACACAGTGACCAGCTACGGACAGCTACGGCGCCACGAACTTGGGCGATTCGAAGCTATGACCAGCGGTACATGAAACCCGTTGCCCAACCGCGTATGACCCCGCCAGCTTCACCGCGGAAGCATGGAGAGATCCTCCATCTGATCCAACCGCGGTGGAAGCCGCCCAACCCGTCGCGCCTGGATGGCCCCATCCTGGCGACATCGTGCCAGGGATTTCATTGTTGCGACATGCTGCTTTCATGGCATTCATGTTGCGCACATAAGTAGAGATACAAACATGGTGACCAATTTGGATCACATTGGATTCCAGTGAATTAGACTACAATTCATTGAAGTGACTTGCAAACATGCGTGCCATCATCCTTACATGCCTGCCTTCTCTCCAAAGAGAGGAACAAGGGGACACTTTTTTGGGAACAGTCCAAGAAAAACAGCGGAGGATAAGAATTTGGGGTTAACATTTCAATGTATTCACCAACAAAAAAGTCGGGCAATGTCAGGAAAATCGAAGTCTTTAGCTCCTTTTCTGAAACCATGAGAAACTTGTCGCGGCTACAAGCCATTATCGATCGATATTTGCCTCATGTTTATCTTTTTTCTCAACAACGTTCTCGGGCATGATGCCTCCGAGATTTTGCTGTGGCAATGGTTGGTGCAAATCCTATCTGCCAACCCATCAGGTACATCATGGCTGAACAGCCACTAAGGCCAAAGAAAGCCACTCTGAACCAACTGACTCAGAATTGGGTCATTGGTTCGAATCAATTGCAACAATCATCAACTAGTAGGTATAACTATTTACCCTTGAGGTAGTCCCTTACCTGAGTGGAAAATCCATCATTGATGACTTACCTCTGCAAGCTTCGTGTGAGAACTCTAGCTTCAAGGTGTAAACCAAAGGGCAACGATATGTAACGACCATTCACACTCAACCAGGGTCTGGTTGGTGGTTTCAACCCCTATGAAGAATATTAGTCAACCAACCAACCACCTTTTGAGAGTGTCAACAACAAAAAATGTCCAAACCACCAACCAGGGATGCTGCATGATGCTGCTTTTGAAGCACCCCAGTCGCGAACAAATGGAGGGTCCTGAATGGCCATGATGCTTAAGCCATTCTCAACCACCTCAGGTTCCGTGGCGGCAAGTGGTGGGGTTAGCTGTTCCGTGAACATGGCACGGTGCTTGAGAAGTGTGTCGAATGCCAGTGGTCAATTGCAGTGAATGATGGCCAGCATTCATCCGGATTGATCAAGAGTTAAAACATGACGGCTATTTGGGATTGATCCGGATTCATTTCAATAATCAAATTGATTCAAAAGCAATTTGGCAATCAAACCTAGCTCGTTAGAAAATGACCGTCCCCAATGGGTACACCACGTGGAAATGGTGGATCGTCAAGCCGCTGTTAGATTACCAAAGGGGTAACCAACAAAGAACATCAATGGACAACGCTGATTGCTTGTGGTTAATGTGCATCATCGCTAACAAACAAACTTGGAGACAAAGCCAAAGAAGTATTCAAAAAAGTTCTACCCAAATTGACGAGCCCTGATAGCTGAAGTTAGTGTTGAATGGCCCTTGAGGCAAGGATTTCTCATCATATTAGAAACGCAATCCGTTCCAGTAGAGTCGGTGGTTGATCGGAGCAGCGCAGGACCCCAGGGCACCCCCAGACTTGGGAAACTGCAGCCTCGACCTGCAAAATCCTTTCAGTAAGGAGATTGGCCACTTACAACTGCCACTAGAACTATAGATTTAGGTAGCACTTTAGATGGCGGAACTGACCAGGATACAACTGGCCTTCTCAAAAAGTGGGTGCCCCCAGTGTTGGTTTCTCCGCCAGTTTGTTGGTCCTGACACTTGATACCCTTGCCTGGAGCTCAACGAACAGCTTCAACGGCTCCTCTTGAGGCGCGTGGAATTGGTGATCCAGCTTTGAGTCAACAGTAACCCACGCCCAGTTAGCTGCTGTGGCTCGTCAAACATCTCGGTTTTATAACGGACTTTCCATCATGAAATTAGGCGAGGGCTGTTTTCCCGCAGCTTTTTCATCCGGACCAGACCTTTCAGCCACCGTTTGACCACCATCATTCTGGTTGAACAGGCTTCCCTTGATCCACTGTTACCACTATTAATTAACCAGTACCATTAAACAACACTATCAACCATCAGTAAAGCACATTAAGGCACTAGACTTAATAAAGCACCACGTCTTACCCTCAAACTAACATAGCAACGGAAAATCCACCAATTATCATCCCTTGGTTTCCCAGGGTTTCTCCATAGAACATGGTGATTTTGCAGCCAGCTATGTCAGTTTACCAGCGTGTACCATGAAAAAACACGAAAAAACACCATCAAAAACCATCAAAAACAAACATGGTGTTTTTTCATGTAACAACCATCAAAAACTTCCAGACCAATAGCTCTTCAGCTCAGCCCCGCACTGCGATGTCCAAGCCCCAGGTGGATTTCTTCTCCACGGTCACCTGCCGACGCGCGCATATGCTATGGCGATGCTTCACCGGGCCCGAACATCCCAACGCGAAATGACAGGGAAAGACTAGTGAAAGATGGCTGTTTAAGTAGTGATTAGTTAATGTTGGGAAGAAACAGCCATGAAATGCTATGAACCTTCTTTAAGCATTGTCAGCTAGCAATTATTTTCCTATGACCAGTAGGTAACCTCCTACTCTCAGCCAAAGAGAACCCAAACATCCCCAGGGGTTGAGATTGAACGGCTGTAAGCGAAAAGCGGAGGAGGATCCCATGTGAGTACCCTATTTTTTGTGCGGTGTACTATCCCCGTGCCCAGTAGTTGGCAAACAATGGTTCTTGAAAGCATGGCTCAATTGTCATTCATGGCACATTTTGATGCCCAATGCACCGCAAAACCCTAGATACCTTCCATGTTCCTGATCGATGTCTTGTGAAATGTTGAGTGCGTACAGCGGCATTTCTTGGTGACAATTTTCAAGCCATGATGTTTGGTGCTGGCAAAGCTGTTCTGGGTCAAGTTGAAATGAAAGGCTTACTAGGTCTCCTCAAGCATGCCATTTGGGAGGAGCTTCCTAGGGATTTGCAAGCCATGATGCTTCTGGCTGCATCCGTGCTTTGGAGTTCAAATCCCCGCGCTAGTATGAAGAAAAACTGATTCATACCTGCAGCTCGCGTTCAACCTTGACCCCCGGTGTTTGACCTTTCATTAAAAATTCTTAAGGTTGTTTACCTGGTGCTTCGCACTGGTGACCAAATCCCCCGGCAATCCTACACAGCCATGAACACGTACTATCTGCAGCACAAAATGATTTCACAAAATGTGGATTTTCCAGTGCTATGCTTGGTTGATTGCCAACGGACACAAACCAATCCAAAAACCTTGCCAACTTCATAGGAGATGGTTATTGGTATGTCAAACACCTAGATTGAATTCTCCAGAATTGTGCGAGTGACAATGTTGGACAAAATGCGTGGCACATGGCTGATTTCTGAATCATGATGGGTCACCATAGACCCAAAGCCAATCATTTAGGACTATAATCAAATGAATTATCAACATTATTAATATGAATGCTAAATGATACTAACTAATTAATCATCATTATGATGGTGAAACCTTATGAAGTTGAAACCATCATTGACATTTGTTGACCATTCTTGACCCCCACCATATCAGTTGATTGACTACGCCTGCTGAAATCCTTCGGCATCACGCATGCGTAACTTGTGAGGGGCGGATGCACCCAAGCTAATGCCTTCCCTGCTGCTATCGACTGCTGATGATTCCTAAGACTCCATGAGCCATTAGTCAGTATGAATGACAGCATGGCTAATTGTAGCCATTATGACACTATGACAATTCTGTCATTAGCCAGTAATTAGCAAATAGACTTGATTCTGTGATTCTATTGGTAGCCATTCCCAGTACTCTTCTTATAGAATCAGGTCTACTAATGACAGTATGGCTAATTACTGTTGAACCATTGGTAACCACGAACATCATCGTTGGCAAGTAGCCGCAAACCAACCAACCAACCAAACTCAACGGACCAACTCCCCACCCGACCAAGCAACGTTAACCCAAACAACGGGAAACAAGGGCTCAGTGATGGCTACAGCATGCTACAGCACCTGAAAGGTACGAGGTCGTTGAAAGGTCAAGGTCAACCTGGGGACCGCGGGGGCGTCAAATGTTGAAGCGTCCTGGATTCGCTGAAATGATGATAGGGCATGGTTCATGATGCCACTCAATGAATGATTAGTTGATGATGGCCAATGATGGGCATCCAATAAAGCAGAATGAATTTGTTGCACGTTCCAGGTGTGGAAAATACTTCAAGAAAAGAGAGTTGTGGGAATAGTAGTTGGACCGAATGATCGTGCCCCACTCGGACATAAGCCTCTGGCCCATCACGCAACCAATCACTCAATCTCACGGCTGAAGTCTCAACAAGGGTCAGCTGAGGTATTTTGGGCACTGTCTATGGCACCCAGCCAGTCCCAGTGCCTCCAAGAATGGGTGGGTATCCAAACTTCATTGATCTGGATTGGAAGAAATGCAATGAATATCTCTACTGAATGAAATTTCATTTTCTTAGAGACATTGCAATGTAAAACAATCAATGAATAGCAAAACAAACATAAATAGGAACACAATGTGTTAGTATGGATCAAGCCCGCCTGGCTAAAACCATTTCAATAAAAGAATGACTTTGAACGTGGATAAACCATCAACATCCGTCAACTCACGCAAGACTTCTGACGTCATTCCCATGAAGCACCCAGCTTCACCCCATGGGTCTCGCCATTGGTTGGGCCCAGTTGCTTCTTCCTGTTGGGTCAATCATGTTTGGGAAGAATTGCCAGTAGCTTTCGCGTTCAAGCCATAGGTGAGGACAGTTATGAAATACCATCTCCGAATATCTACTACCAACCATTCTTGACCATGTTTAACCAGCCATTTCCTGAACTGCCAACGGTTCCATCTACTACCACTCATTCTTAACCATTGCCCAGAGGAAACACAGCTGGCCGGACCACGATTTCCCACAGGTGATCTACAACTGCTGGATTTTCCATTGCTGTGGTTACCATTGGTATCAGGCGGTCTTGATTTCAGCTACCTGTGCTGCTACGTACCCCGCAGGTCTTGCTTTTTTTGAGCCGTTTGATGTTAGGATGGGGATGGGGGGGTCGGGGTGCGAACGTGCACTTAGCGGCACTACGCTGGGGGTGGGTGAGGTGGGATGTCAACGCCCACTTGTAGAGTAAGCTTGGAAACTTGGCCCCGAAAGGGCCCCAAAGGTCAACAGCGAGCATGATTTATCCTAGAAGAATTTCGCAAAAATT
Source organism: Symbiodinium kawagutii (assembly GCA_009767595.1). NCBI lineage: Eukaryota > Dinophyceae > Suessiales > Symbiodiniaceae > Symbiodinium > Symbiodinium kawagutii. Next base: position 325,458 of record VSDK01002792.1, on the reverse strand, counting down.
CTCACTTTTCTAAAGCCGCGGCAGGAAAATCCCACAACCATACAAAACTCAAAATAAAAAACACTCAACAAAACTCAAGAAAAGCAGATTCACAGAAGAAAAAACGAATACAACGAAACAAGCGGGGCATTTAGCAGCCCGGCTACCTGATTTCAGCACAAGCAACAACCAACCATTTCTGATCGAATGTCATCATGAATCACCATCAAGCAGCATCACAATGACACATACTGAAACAAAAAAAACTATCTCGATCCCCGTATCCCCATTGCCCCTGACAATGATATTATCCTACATGCTCCTCCAACATTGACCATTATTTACCATCATCAAACCTTCAGTAATCATGAATCATAAGCACATAAACTGCGCATAAACTATCAACCTTCAGTAGTCAGGAACCAGAATCACAAACAAAAACTCATCATCAACGTTCAGTAATCATTGACCACCACTAACCATCAACAAAATCTACTCAACCTTCACCATACCTCATTCCGAGCTGCCATTCTTCAGTGGCAGCCCCCTACGGCCCCTGGGAGCGCCGGTTGGATCCCCACCAGGCGCCCCCACGAGCCAAAGGCGCAAGCTTTGGTGACCAGCACGCTGCTGGGATAGGACACGCCATTGACCTAGCCCAAGGTGCGTGGCACCGGGGCTGATGCGGGTAGCAACGTTATGGTAGCTGATATGCCATCACAACAGGTTAAGGTTGATCCAATGTGGGTATCCAATGAGCCCTAATGTCAGTTGATTTGCCATTCATAAGTTGGATTAATGAGGCTCAATGGTAGTTGATATGCCATCATAAGTTGAGAATGGGCAAAATAATTAATCAGTGGTTTATGGGTCAGGGTAAACTTCCCAGAACGGTTCACCAGTCGCGTGAATACACCCGTGTAAAGGGAGGGACATCTCTGACAGGTACCTGTTCTGTCCATCCCCTTTTGCTGAGAGCACAGGGTTTTGAACCACGACCTGAAATGGGCCTTACAAACAACGAGCAACAGTACAAGGTGTAGTGAATTCATGGCCGACTCGGACTATTTCTCTCTCAATCACCATCTCAAGGAGTTCAGCGAGGCTGCTATCAGAATCGTCTATTCGTACATTCGAATGGTCTACCATGTTTACCATCAGATGTATCATGATGTCCATTCCCATGCATCCAGTCCAGTCACCATGAAATGGCAGGTAACCAGCTGATTTCTACCAGCTAGTTGTAAAACAATGGTACTGTAACTGGAAGCATCGGATGTATCATGCAAGGTGGGCCCCCTAGTCAGAAGTTAGTTTGCATTGAAAGGTACATGGCATTGGGTCAAAACCCTGAGCCCCTCGTTCCCCAATCATTAACCATCGTTTTCCGTACAGCTTTGTTGTTGATTATCCCCTATTAGTTGATTGATTCATGTTGACCTTCCCTATTATTGTTGGTGATTATCCCCCATTATTGGTTGGTTGATATTGACCCAAAGCCGTATATCAACCAGAACTGACTGGTAGTTACCCTAGCTATAACCCAGCTTCTTGATGGTTAGGGGCCCACCTTGCGATGATTCGTCACTTCATCCATGGTGGCAGTCCGACGCGTGCCCGCACTGCGTCTGCGATCGCACACCTTGACCAAGCGATCGCACACCCTGACCTGCGGGGTAAGGCAAGCGAGCTGGTAAAGTGGCAGGCAAGATTGATGGGACTTAGCTAGTTTGAGGTCACAAGCCATTTCTTAATTAGTGCTCCGTAATTGTAAATAGTGCTGAATTATTGTGGTTAATTGATGGTTGATTGATTGTCCATTGATGGCTACTGGCTACTTGATGGCCGATTGATGGTGACAAAGTGATGGTTCGTTGATGGTGAGTAATATCACGACTGGTTGTTGGTCAGTGGGTAAACGCTACAACCCCCTACAAATGGTGGATGAAACGCAACGTTCCTTTAGATTTTCCCAACCAACCAACCAGCCCAGCGATGCAAGTGACTATGACCACTATGAGCACTACTCTTGACCAGTTGTCACTATGAGCAGTGCTGATTATACTCAAGATACTCAACTGCCATTCCCAGCTCCTCAGTAGTGCTTAGTAGATGCTAGTAACCACCTGCTGATAACAAGTGGGTAAAATCACCATGGCCGACAATGGTAGTAATCCCCATGATTCTAGTTGACCACCTGACTAGCCAAGAACTGACCGGCTTATTAAGCGTCAAATCATCGTAAACATCAACCACTGAACAATGTGACCCAGGCATTGACATCACCCATCGATCCCAGGGGATGATAAGCACCAGCTCAACCGGCAAGGCAAACCCCAAGCCCATCGAAAGCCACCTTTGAGCTGCAACGAGTTTTCATGTGGAAATCAGTTCCGTGCTACACCTCAAGGTGGGCCCCCAACCACTCACAAGTTGGTTTATAAGTAACTTCACTGGGGTTGACTATCAGTTATAGAGGTTATAACCCAACTTATAACTGCCAGGGGGCCCACATTGTACAAAAGCTCACCTTTTGCGCACCGACTTGGTTACCAGACTTTCTGAGGAACAGCGAAGGAGATATCCGAAATGGTCATCCAACACGGCATGATCTGACACATTGCAGAAACACTTACTGGGAATACCGTAATGATTTTCCATTGCCATGTTAGATTCTAGAGTGCAATACATTTTGCTTTAAGGATTGAAGCCTTGCCTCAAGAAACCGTCCGGCGAAGCATGAAGGAAACCAATTCTTTGATGGAATGACAAGACCCCCTACCAAACCTGAAGCCCAACGCGAATCTAAGGTTGAGCCACCCCTCTGAAAAAATAGTAAAGCAACCAAGCATCCCAAAAATTGAGGGAAATATGTTGAAAACAACCAACTAGCAGTTGTTTAACCATTGGTGTTGCTTAGGATCTTTATTCGTGACTATAACCACTATAGATTAACCATAATTTACCCTAGAAAATCAAACTCACCCCTGGCATTGACCACCATACTTCCCTAAAAATGTCTAAAAACGCCAGCCAGCTATTGTGGATGGCTATCCCCATAGTTAACCACCCTTATCCATACTCAGCCATCGAAAAACCCGATGGCTTTCCCATAAAATAATCACCCTGACCCACTCCGATTGTTCCACATCACCACTATGAGTCGTTATAACCACTATCAACCATATAGTTTACCCTAGAAATGTTCATTGTCCCCTATCATTCACCACTATAATTCTCTACAAAACGGACCAAAAACACACACCAACCAGATCTGCTTGACCTCCCCAAGGGCAGCCATGGCATGGCACTGACGCCTTAGATGCGTCCGCTTCCTGTCGCTGGTTCCACATCTCGATGTGACCATCGGCCTGCGACGACGGGACGTGCAAGCAACGTGCTTCAGCGGGTCTCTGGCAGTCCTGGACCTGGAAGATGAAGATTTAGCTGACAAAAAAACATGTTAATGGTAACCCAATAAACCACTGGTTTATTAATAAGGGGTATCCCCCAAAAGCCTTGGTTTCCCTTTAAAATGGTGACCCCCTAGTTAATCAACCAGGGGTTTATTAATCCTGGGTAGCCATTAATAATGATCATTGAAGGCGACCATGCCTTTCAGCTGATTTTTTTGATGGTTGACCACCTTGCTATTTTTTTGAAAAGTTCAGCTGACCTATGTTGAAGCTGAAAACGATCGTTTTTGAAGGTCAAACTCGATCATGAATAGTGGATTTTCTACGCAACCAGGTTGGGTTGCTGAATGGTAAGTCGACGGCATCTGCATGGAATCATTGGTTGGATCTGGTTGGTAGCTATGGCCTGTCCCAAAAAATATGCTTGTCGATAGACAAGACCTCATATTCCACAATCATCCCCAGGAATGGTTGAGAAAAAAACAGTTGAAACCAGTTGAAACCACCCAGCAAGCAACGAATCACATGAAAACCAACCAACAAAATCAAAGGGCAGCGAAACCAATCCAGAGGAATCGGACTGACCTGATGACACATATCCGGTAGCACAACCCCTTACCCTTTAGCAAACTAAACTGGCAATGAACATCACATTTTTTTTGTCAGAAAACTCTGGGAAACCAGCTATTTCTATGATGGTTTTTCCAGCTGGCTCGATTAGGGACTACCAGGGGGTAAAGTAGAAGAAATCCCCACCTGGTGTTCCCTTTTGTTGGAAGTCCTCGCTGTTAGAAATCGCAAGGCGCCAGAGTTTTGGCATCCGAACCCCATGGTAAACTAACCTGGTTGCGTAGAAAATCCATCATTCCTAATGGTTTTCTTCTGGGAATGGTGCTTTGTAGCTTCCAGCTTGGTCTCCCCAACCAAAAGGGTATAAGGAGAACCCTGGCTTCAAATCGCTCACTGCCAACCAACAGCATCATCCCAGTCAACACCAGCATTTCAGACACAAGCAGAAAGCCATGACCATCATCAATCACCCTATCATGAACCATTGTTTTCCCTATTATGGTTGGTTATTATCCCCCATTATTGGCTGGTTGATGTTGACCCCAGTTGGTCGATGGGAAAACCTAGGTTGGAAAACCCGATAATTATATAATTGGTGGTTAAACAGCCGGGTTTCCTACGCAAATCTTCCCATTTACCGACCCAGAGAGGCTACAATTTGACTAGGGTTGATTTGTACCCCCCCCTTTAATCATCAACTCACCGTCATTAACCACTAATGAAGCACTCATAACCATTATTAACCACTCATTAAACATTGCTTACCATCATCTGCCATCGATTCACCCTTATTAGCCACTAATCAACCACTCATGAGCCACTATCATTGTTGATTATTGCCTTCCACTAGTAGTTAACGATCCATTAACCAACGATCCTTCCGCTAGTAGTCCACTAGTAGTTTACAACTATAAACATCATTAACCACGAGTGAACCACTGATTGACCGTGGCACGGTCTCAACCCATCCGGTTTTCAGCGTTCCGCCTTAATGCCAGCGACGAAGCAATATCTGGGATCCGATGCCTGGCTCGAGAAGCAATGCTGCGAAAAAGGCCATGCGGAGTCATATGATATGTGTGTGTGTGTGTGTTTTTTTACTTAAATGGGCGTTTCTCAAAATAGGGGTACCCCAAAAAATGGTGGGTTTATGTCTATAAATGACTAGTAGTGGATGATTGGCGGGTACCCCTATTTTGAGAAACCACCACATGGATAAGTAAGCAAATAAACTAATATCTGTTTCCAACAAAACTTGAACAAGTTCACATAATGGAATACGTTTGATGTAATTCAGTATAGTATCAAAAAAAACAACTATGAAATACAAAACTGCAAAATATACAAACATATCTTGAACAATGAACAATACCGAAAAATGTTGTAATCTGAAATAATGTCATACCACACAATGAAATACAGAAAAAAAAGCAACTAAACGTATACGTTTATCAAAAAAAGTACTTAGTAGTGTAAAATTTGAACAAAACATCTAAAAACGTGTATATACAATATATATATATATATCCATTGGCACAAAAATCTATTCCAAATTATTGCGAGAAAACACATGTAAACATACAATTAAAGACTATCAAATACAGCTTATCACTATTGCCAAAAATTGCCAACATGCAATATGGTTCCATCGGCAGGGCTGGTTTTACTTTGCTAGCTATTCTGATGTGCGTTATCTGATCCGAGAAGGAAAACGCTGCATGGCGGTAAGATTGAGAAAGTCACCACTTCATCCCACTTCGAACAGTGACATGATCACCACCTGTACCATTCCCTGACTGACCCTGGCAGTGAACGAAGTAGAGCACTGAGTTCTTTGCACAAAAAGTTGATTCTTCTCTGCCCAGTACTTGGATCGACACCTATATATCTGCTCGCAAGTCTTGGCATGTTTGTTTTCACAAAAAGTTTTTCACAAACAGTTTTTTTTGGCAATTTCACCAGGGCATTGTGAGTAAAACCCATGCTTTGGTTGTCAGGCTTTTCGGGAAGAGTTCCAAGTAAGCAAAAATTAACAGTAAGTAAGCAGTTCCATGAGTTAACACACTTAGATGACTCTTGGGAAATTAACAGTCACAGTCACAGTAAGCAAAAACCATTGGTTGTCGGACCACCAATTTTGCACGCTGTGTCTTGAGGTTTGCTGGCTGTGCCCTCTTCATGGTACCTGATGTACGGCTAGTCAAACAATTAATCTACCAAGTAATCAAGACACCAATCAACCAGCCAACCTAAGTAAGACTTGGCATTCCCCCATACTTCTCCATAATTGTTGGTTCTGTACTCCTACCATTTCGGATCGCTAATGTTCGCAAACGGCCAACCAGCACAACCAACCTACCTACCAACCAACCAACCCATCCACCCACCAACCAACCAACCACGAAACATTAATCCCCATCCAGGCCTCCAGTTGCAGTCCCAAACCAGCCAACCCTTGACCTGGGGTGCTGCTAGCGGTCAGCATGGTCACGTTATGCGAACCAGCAGCTATAGGGACTGCCATCATTCATGGATGTGCCACTTGACACAACTCCAGTTACTAAGTTACAGGTTGGTAAATAGAAGAATTAGCTATGGGTTTAACTTCCATCACTGGTACTTACCGTCGTTATATCCATATATATATATATCCATTTGGTAATACGGCAGAAGCAGTAAACAACCCAATTGAAATAGTTTTCCTGACATCAACCAAGTTGATTTCCTCACGCATGGGCATGCGTGGGAGACTGGGAGACGCCACCGTCAAACCATGAAAGGTCAAGTGAGCAGGGTCTAGTGCTTACAACTTGCTACAGACTGTTGGGAATCGCATGAGCTGGAATGCTAAGCCAAACAATTGAACTTACCATCCTTACAATTGAACACCCCGCCAAAATGCACTTCAACTCAATACGTCTCATGTTGGAACGGTGTCAGGTAACAGCCGTATCTCAGGGCAAAAGGACTGATTGTTGGTCTGAAGAGGGTGTTTATCATAATGATCCCGACAATCAAAACAATTTAAAACTCATGGAACATGGAAACTTGACCGGCCATGAAGCATTGAGATTTGGGCCAGAAAGGATCTGATGACTAGAGAGCTGGGTGCTACCACCTCCGAAAAATACTTTTTCGGAAGAAAAAGTAAACATGTATGACCAAGTTCTGACCAGCATATGACTATCATACGAGCATCATCTGACCAACATGAAGCCCTCAACTCTCCAACGCCTTGGACTGCCTGGAATGCCAACCCTGGGTTTCCTGTCAACGTTGGCAGCTTTTTACCGCCACCCGGAATCAACTGGTTTTGACGGTTGATCACCTGGCTTGGTAAGGCCTTTTTTCCAACAAATCAACCAACCCTGAAGTGGTGAAGAGTAGCAGCAGCTGATAAAGGTTTATGGTTGTTAATGGCCATGCTTTCCTCGAGGTTTGTCAGGGTTTGTCAGGGTGGTTATAAGTTATATTGATAGTGATGAATAATAGGGGTTAAAGGGATTTCCTATTGGTAACTATCCTTCATAATGATTACAACGAAAAATGATGATAAGAAAAAACAATCAATGGTTAACAGTAGGAATTGATAGTGGTTGCTAGTGGTTCAGAGTTATTGATGAAGTCTCTTACCACCAAGCAGTAGGCAACCAACCCATCAACTTAAGGCTCCTAAGACCATCATCTTTTGATACTTATAACCAATATTTTAGGAGGAACCACGTGTAAAACACCTACATTTTCTACGGTTATAGCCATCATGGTTATAGGTGATAACCCATTGATGCCGATTTGTTTTGATGGTTACAACCAATTCAAAGCCATTTAACCATATGGTTCTCACCCATTAAAAGGTTGATAGCCATGTTTAAGAATATAGTGAGTGATGCCATCATGGGCAAGTAACCATCACGTAACCATATAGTGAGTAACGGTATTACTTATCACAAATCATTACCATGATTTTGGGTGGAGCATTGGCCTCTGTTGGGCCTTACAAGCACCGAACACTAGCTAATAAATGCTGATTCATTCGTCGCTCTTAGCCACTACAGTATAGATTTATCAACTGACCATGCTCCACATATCTCCAAATACTATCCTACTTCAACTCTGATCTATCAATGGCATGATGTTTGATACCTTGTTTTTGGCATCAGCTCAACAATGACCGTTCTTTTTGTGCTTAATAAGTGAATGCTTATGGAACCACGGTTTCAGAATGTCTCTTAAAAAAGAGCGGATAATAACCCTCATAATCCCTTGTTATCACAAATGAATAACAATGAATATCCCGCATAATTCCTTTAATGACCACTATAACACTATCATAGCCATGATAATTTCCTATCGCAACATATGAACCACCCGTATAACCCTCTATTCTGAACCGTCACACACCCAACCTGATACGTTCCATCGCTGCAATCTGCTTCCAGGCACGCTCCACTTTGACCTCGTAGAAGAAACCGTTGGTGTCCTGAAGCGGGCTGCAGCAGCGGTGCCGGCCTGATCGCCGTGGTGAGGGATCAACATGCAAACACGTGATCCAGTTGTGGATTCATGGTATGAGATGATATCTATTGATATCTGAGATATCTGGAGTAACCATATCTGGATCAACATGCAAAAACATATCTGAAATATCTCTGGATATGGATGGTGAATCATGGTGAGAAGGATTCTCCGTGATCAAGGAATAGGCTGACAGGTTCAGGGGCATGATTCTTTCTAGGCGTAGATGTCCGTGTGAGCGCTGACGAATTGTGGCGATGAAGGTTCCAGATCGACTTGCTAGTTGATGACTTCACGGATCGTGCTAGCAAAAATGGGAATATGCTAATATGCATATCAACATTCCCAACCAGGAAATCATGCATAGGTTACCTAGTAATTAGTCATGACAAATGGCTTGGCGCTAATTTTGCGCATTAATCATATACCAACTCTGTCAACTGCGGGGTAAGATCCTACTGGCTGGCAGTCTGGAACCAGTCTGGGACCTGAGATTGAGAGCCTCTGTCAACCAGAGTCAATACTACACTTACTTCATGCGATTCATGATGCCTCACGCCTTGTACTTCACCATCATCTGCTGGATGACCATCCCTCGGTGCTTGGCTTAACTTAGCTTACTCGGCTCACCTCAGCGTTTCGGGAGCCCCGGGTTGGTCACTTGTAACTTCTGGCGCTTCCCGTGTGATCTCAAGCATCCCCCATGGGAAAAAATCCAGGTTCACCACAGGTCTAGTTCTGAACACGCCAGTTGTGGGGTCGCCCTGAGGACTGGAATCAACAGGAGCATAGACCCAGCAGCTGCCCACAAACCAACCACCAGCGCCGTAACACTGGACTTTTCCGGAGCACTGGTGGCTCAAGCTCACTGCATGCCGTGGCGATGCTTAAGATCACTTGCTGGGTTAACAAAAGGTGAAACACTGGTTGGGGGTGTTGCAGAGCATCATTGAATCATGACTGGTTCCATGCTGCGTGGATCATGGTGGGCAATGGCAAAACCATGGTAAACCTTGGGGCCACACACACATCTCCCTGGCAAAGAAACACTGGAACCGACCTGGCCCACATCTAGCTGGCCACATGCTTTCCAATGACCCTCAGTGAACTACAACAGGGCAATGAACTTCTGAAGCTGTTGGTGCATGGAGATTTGGGATCACGTCCCTAAAAATGAAGAATAAGCAAAGGTCGGAGGTCGGAGGTTGATCAGTACTGAAAACCATTGACCGGGGGCTTATTTAAGCGTCTATGGGGTGGAGGTAACTAGGACTTGATGCTGCAATCGTCCTACTGAAAGGCCATGCTACATCTCCACAGAATTGAAACAATTTTGGAGGGCAAACAAAACAACATTTCGGGTTTTCTCAGCATGGGGGCAACCCGAAATCATCCAGTTTGTGAACCGTTTGTACTGTAATTAGCAATAAGCCAACCATTGTAGGTCGTAAATCTTCTATTATTGCTTATCATTCCCCTCTTATTGGCCATCTTTAATGAACTAACATGAGCCAACGATTTTTGGGGTTCCATGCTATGGCTTGAGAAACCACCATTGCAGTAACCTGGCACCCATTGGACTACGGCAATGCAGCGGATCCAGGATGCCAACCTGACAAGCACCGCTGCGAGTGTTCCGCACCGGCCCTGTGTGGTTGAATTTTCACTCAGCCAATGGCCATGCATGCTGCAATGGTGCTCCTCGATGGTCCTGGCCCCTCAATCTGAGTGTAATCATCCCATGATCTACATATCAATTCAGCAGAATTATAAAACTAGATTTCATCACCTCAGTGTTTCCATAGCGACACCATTGTGGGTTGCTGGTGCTCTGTAGGTGGCCATGATCATTAAACTAGGCATTGTTCCTTGCTGACTGGCCAAGGTATTGGTGCTCACTGGCCATAATCCCAGCAATCACCATCAGCCAGCACTTGTTTTGGTCACTGTTTCATGGCTCCTGTTCAAAGACAGCTTGTCTGGATTGTCAGTGAACAAAGTGCAAGGGAAAACCTTCTTAAGAAGGAAAACTTGGCGATGTTTAGTTGTTGCTTGGTTGCTCTAGACAGCAGTTGTCCACTGTACGTAAGGGTAGGCGAACTGGGATAGACCATCGGTACCCATGGTTCCGAGTCAATTGATGGCCAACTAACGGTGAAATGATGGTGACATGATAGTCAAACCACAGCAATCACCAACAATCATGATGGCTAGACGGCTAGTCATGGCTGATGATGGTTCACCATGCTTAATACCTGATTGCTGGTTATTGGTAAAGGATGTCAGGCGGTGCACTCCCAACATTGGTGGTCGCACCGAAAACAACCACAGGCCGCCACTGGCATCGTTATTGAAAACCTGAATCACTGACACATGGAACCGGATCAAGCGACAGTTGGGGCTGTAGCTAACCAACAGTCAGAGTTCAACCAGCACCCAAACCAAATCACATACGGCTGTGGGTCAAAACCCTGTACCCCTGGTTCCCCCATCATTGATCATTGTTTTCCCTGTAATGGTTGTTTATCATCACCCATTGTTTGGCTGATTTATATTGACCCATAGCCATATTGGGTGTTTCTCAAAATAGGGGTACCCCCAAATCATCCAATAGTGATCATTTAGTAGTAATAAACCAACCGTTTTTGGGGCTCCCTATTTTCGAAAACCACCATATATAGCTGATATATCCCCTATAATTGTTAGTTATCATCCCCTATCATTAACCATTAACCATTGGTTGGTTGGTCGGTTCACCATTGGTTGGTTGGTTCACCATATGTCTATATACGCCCAGAGTAGTTCACTCAGATCAGTGCGCCGGAGATGCCGCGGTCGCTTACGGTTAACCTCCAACTCAGCAGATCCCACGCGCCAACCCCGCCGTGGCGGCTACAACCAGCCATCCACCAACCAACCAACCAACCACCAACCCACCATCCAACCATCCACCTGTTGGCCACGGCACTGACAGGTCCTCCGAGATGCACAGCTGCAGCC
>VSDK01002792.1:302718-313832 GCA_009767595.1 Symbiodinium kawagutii | reverse complement strand
GGCATTCCTCCATTCAGCCGCGGTCCATTGAGATTTTCCTCTTCTTATTCTGTATGGTTGCGGTTAATACCTGGTATTGTTCACATTGATGACAAAATTAGTTGAGCACTCGGGATGTTCGTCCATCCGCTATTTGGATGTTTGATTCTGACCCATAGCAATAGCCATATAGAGTTGGTATTATTACCCACGCTCATCAATTTCCATCATTTACCAGCTAGTGCATCAAGTAATCATTGATCATCAACATGCGTATGCTTGTTGCGATGCATTCAGGTATGGCATATTAATATTGGCCCAAGTATGCTTGTTGCGTATTGCTTGTATGCCAACTGTTCCATCACATGCTTGTTGGCATTGGCCCAGTGCCGCCCAGTGTGGCAATTGATCTATCGCTTTTCCAGCACCCAATAAATTTCAAGGGCTGGTCTTTGCGTCTACTCAAGCGTCAAACACTGGGAGGTCCACGTTGAGAACCCCCCGGTGTTGGCATAGCTGCTGACTTGCCTCACACTTGTGGATGATCCACAGCATTATCGGCTGGATCTCCCATCTTTGCCTCGTGACGTCTATTGCCAAGCATTTTGAACCACTAGTATGGCTCAACCACCATCATCGACCAATCTAATCAATCTATAACTCCAGCTGAGTATAACAACTCGCGGCAGGTTGACCGCTTCAACGATTGCCCGTTCATCGCTGGTGCACCCAGCACTTGCGTTGCGTTCTTTGGCGGGTGTCGTGGCCGGCGCTCAGTCAGCTTCCGGTTCTTCTTCATCGTCATCGCCCTTGCCGGTGCCTAGCGGTGTTGCTGGCCGTCATCTTGGGTAATGGTAAACCAGGATTAATAAACCCCTGGTTGATTAATTGGGTGGGGTTACCATTTTAATGGGAAACCAAGGCTTTTGGGGGATACCCCCTATTAATCAACCAGGGGTTTATTATTCCTGGGTCAACATTAAGCATTGGTGATTAAGAAAACCAAACCAAACTCACAATACTAGGAATAGATCAACTGTTTGTTGGTTTTGTTGGTTGGGTGGTTGGTTGGTTTCATAGTTCTAGTTTGCCTTTGCATCTTGTTGCAGAGTGGATACCGAGGCGTTGTTGTCTAACTCATGTTGTCCATCTTCGATTCTGTGCGGCCGAGCTCCATATCCAGGGGCTCACCCGGCAATGGAAAGCCAAAACCAGGATGATATGGTTGGTTGGTTGATGATGGATGGTGGATGATGGTTGGTTGATTGGTTGGTTGAATGGTACTACTTCTTTGGGCCGCCGGGGCGTCCAGCCGGGTGGTACCACCACTGAACAAAAAACACCGGGGTGCAGCGTTTGGGGCAGGGGTTCAGGTCAAACGGGGCCAGCATTTGGGGGCGGTGGGGCCTTGGTCCGCCATTTTTCAAGCCACCATGAGCCGCCATGGTGAGGATGAATTCAGGATGAGTGTCAACAAATTCTGTTGGTTGATGATGGTTCAAACTGATTCATGCTGAATGATTGGGGAGAATAGGCCACTGTCACACTAGCACCATGTAGCATCCTTGCGGTACCCATGTACATATGCACAGCTGTAGTGGTTGATGGTTGGTTGTATACTTCAGTGAGGGCATGGCAGCTGGATCTGCCTCAGCCAGGTGTGGCTGCTAGAGGGCTCCACTGGTCCAACCCTTCATCGCTATATCTGGTGCTATACCCGGTCACGCTGAAACCAGGATATAGGTTGTGGCACTCCCCCGGTTTGATCCGCTGGTTTACAAGGCGTTACAGCTTCTGTTTGCCTGGTAGTAACCCTAGTGAACCAACCTAAGTTAGCGATCCCTGTGGGGGTACCACTCTGTACCTCCACTGATGACCCACGGGTGATCCCCACAGGGGAGCTGCCACCGCATCGCCTCCGGACAATGTGACGTTTCCACCTGAACCTCTCCTGAGGCCAAGCCGCGGTCTGTGTTGGAAGCTATCCATGTGGGCACCCCAGTTGGCTCCAGAAAAATGTGCAACAAACTTCCACTCCTTCCACTGTGTCTCTAGGTGTCTGTTTGGTGGAAACCTTTTGGTGGAAAAAAACACAGGTGGAAAGACAAGTGGAAAACACAGGTGGAAAACAGGTGGGATAACAGGTGGGAAGACAAGTCAAAAACAGGTGGGAAAACAAGTGGAAAAACAAGTGGAAAACAGGTGGAAAAGAAGGTGAAAAGACAAGTGGAAAAACAAATGGAAAAACAAACTTACTTTCCGCACAAAGGACTATGATGCAAGGCTAGCCCCAATTGCTGAAATCGTTTCTCTCTGGGAGCAACTCCTTTTTTACGGACAATACCAACTTAACAGTCTGAAGCATTGCTTTATAAAAGAAATCACTTCTAAATGTTCTATAGATATCAAAAAATTGGTTGCAATTTAGCATCACAATGAATCAAACCTGGGGCGGTCATGAACAGCTCTCCTATGGCTCGTGCGCCCTCTTTCGTCGCTACATGATGGTACATGAAGCTTCTGATGCGGTTCTGGTCCTGGGAATTCCTTCATCTTCTCTGGTTCACCATAAAGGTTCGCTCGCGCACACTTGCAGGATAAATCATGCATAAAATTGAATGGTTCATTGATGGCGAATAGTGCTTGGTCAAAAATGGTCACGGCTGGTGAAGAGAAGCAATTACAATCATAGCCATGCCATTGGTTAAACCTACAGCACTCAAAAAGTCTCCAGTACAAAACGTCACCAATAAGGTTTAGAATAAAGACTGTGACTATGCCATGGGTCAACTGATAACTGGGGGTACCCCTAGGACTTGAGAACCCCCCATGTTGTGACCATCAAGTACAGGGGATATGGATCTGTGAATCTCCCACGGGTTACTTTTTACCAAAAAAAATAAAGTAAAAGGCGAGAAGTAAATTGAGTTCAGCTGAGCTAAGGCGAGAACTATGGTTTGTCACGATTACCATTTGGGCACCGGCCACTCCTGGGGGCTCCTGGCACCCCTCCCAGCCAACTCAAGGCCCTGCCCCCTCCCCACCTGGCTGCCATCCGAGCACCTACGACGGAACGCATGCGGACACCGTTGGAGGTGACGTTGAACACCAAGTAACAATGATGCTTGGTGAAATTATGATGAGCTATGCTATGCATGGTTAATAGTTGCTAAGTATAATGGTCAGTAATAGTGGTTAAGTATAATACAATAGTGGCTAAGTAACAATGGTGAAAAATGTTAAGAATAATTGGTTAATAGTGGCTAGTAATAGTGGTTAAAAAGGGTTAGCAAAAAATGATGAAACATAGTCTATGTCAATAGTGGTTCAGAATAGTGACAAATAATGGTTAGTAATAGTTAAGCTGTGCTTAATAAACAACGTGAAACCCCAATATGCTTGCATGTGATCAACTAATGTTGGCCTATGGTGATTCATTTTGATTCATGCTGGTGTTGTATCATTTATTACGCACTGTCACGGCATGTTTCACTACCAACCCTGTCACTATTGACCCCTAAATAACATCATCCCTATCATCAAATGAATGTGAAACCAATGACGTTGCAGGTTCACAACAATTTTTTGGAGCCAGTGGCTAACGAACTTGCTCATCTTATTTTGGGCAGCCACCTTCCGTGACATCAAAGTGAATAGCTGGCTGACCCGTTGAGATCAGTTGGAACAAATCAAGCCGTGGCTTCAACCAGGGTTCACCGAAAACACCAAGTGGCAAGCAGGCATGACATCAACTGATCCATTGAAATCCACTATCATAGTAATGGTTTCGCCTATGAAAATGTAAGCTGATTTTCAGCTTCCAGGTTAAGGGCTGCCCAAGGGTAGCTACAAGTCATTGATTTGTTGGATTTGGTTGGCAAAGCTTATCAAGTAACACTTGTTAAATCTGTATTAACCAACTACCACTATCAGTATTGCCTATAAAAATGTAATGATTTTCAGCTTCCAGCTGGTTGATGGCTGGAGATGGCTGGTTGATTTTCAGCTTCCAGGTAATACCCAACTACCACAAGCCATCAACCAGCCAGTGCCAGCCATCAACCACTCCACTCATCACGGCGCCTGCACTCAGAGCGCCGGTGCGTCGCCGGGCTTCCAGCTGAGAACGTGAGACGCTGGTGATGCGGTACAGCTGCTCCTGCAGTGCCGGTTTGGAATGGAAAGAATTCCTAAGGAATCTACCAGGGGGCAGGAGCTATTTTCCTTGCCTGTGAGCTGTCATTTTCAAGCTTCAAGGAGAAAAACCTGCAAACAAATACTGAAACAATGATAAGAAATACAATCACACACGTGAAACATTGCAACTAGACTACAAAACTCAAACATGTGCAAAATTATGGAATCATGGTTGGTTCTGATGTTGACAAGTCATGGTTCATGTTGGTTGGTGCTTGGTTGAGAGCAAGCATCCCAGTCTCTCTCCCCATCCCAGTTTAACGTAATGCTGGGCCGCTGGGTGCTGCGGATCGTGCCATGCCTTGTTAGCTGGTCCATCCAAGTAGCTTCATGAACAACGATTTTCTTCGGACGAACCACCAAGGTGCACAATGCCTAGGATCAAAAACTGGCGTTAGTGTCAGATAATATGGGAGGAAAAAAACTTGCGAGCTGCGAAACTATTACATATACTTTCCAGTTACCATGAAATAGGGGCTGGTAACCTTATACCAGCTATACTAGTTGTAGCTGGGGTTGGTTACTTACTATTTCATAGTAGCTGGAAGCGAAAAGATTACCTCCAGTTCCTGAAGCGATTGACAACGAATCCATGGCCACATCCTTGGATCACCCCCGCTCAGCCGGGGTGCTTGAACGACAAACCGCAGAACAACAACATATGCTGGTCAATTGGTGTTCCATCATCTCATGCAGTGGTGGAAAAAGCACACCCCGCCCAAAAATCACATTAAACTTCAAACTGAAACAAAGTGAAATTCCGATATCCTCAACACTTCCATGAAGCACCGCCAGCCGATGTTCAGAAGAGGCTCTCAACATGCGAAAACTAGCGCTGCGTACCATTATACCAACGCTATTCACTAATCATTAAGTACTCTCTGGCAACAGACTTGTAAATGGAAAGTCCACCATGTACAGTGGGGTTAGCCCCCCAAAAATACAAGTGTTTGAGCTTCAGTCGCTTGGAACTGCCAGAGGCGCACTTAACGCACCCCACGCGGACTCTCATGGAACGTCCAAGTTCCACAGCACCAACGCCGTGTACGCCCGCCTTCGCGGTGTTGGTTTGCTTCTCCATGTACTCCGGCGAGTTGTCGTTTCGCAATCCCAACAGGGCGAGGCCTCGCCAAGGAACAGCCAAAGTGTCTGCTGCCTTCACGTGATCAGGTTTGGGTTATCAAGCAACTAACCCAAACTTGAAAAAGACTTTTGTTTTTGTACGTGAAACAAATATTTCAAATATGAAAATATAGTATATCATTTCTTATGTAAATCTATATCTGTATAATCATTTTGCCTTCAAATATGATCAAGGATGGATGGCTTACATGGGGGTCACCCCCCGCACTTCCCAAGGCTCTGACGGCCTCAAGTGGGGAACCCAAAGGTTTTGAGGTACCACCAAGATACCAAGGTCCAGAAACCACCATGGCGCTATGTACAAGCTGGCTGTTGGTTTCAACCCCTATGAAAAATATGTGTCAACCAACTATTTGTTAATAATCACTGGGGAAAATAAATTAAACATGTTTGAAACCACCAGCCAGCGAGTTGCAGACATGGAGGCCTTTACCGGTTGTATGTTGCACATGTTGCTGAGCATAGAGCTTTGCACCCATAAGCTGGACGGAGACAATCCAGCGCAGGGTCCACGGCTCAGTTTGGCATACGTTGCCAAACTCTGGCCCGAGCCATGGCAACTTTCCAGGATGAGTATCTTTCCACTCAACCACTAAAAAAATATGGCACTAGAACGAACTGGGGGCAACAAACACGTTTTTTTCTTGCTGGGCCTATTCACTTGGTGGTACCATGTGGTCCCCCAAGGGCTGAACCTTCGCAAAATGGCAACCCTTCGTCAAGGGCCACCCTGTGCCACCGGCGTGGCGCCTGCCAGGGCCGCCCGAATGGAGGAAGACCCCGCGCTCGCAGCTTTCTCACCGACGTCCACGTGGAAGGCGTTCAAGGACACCTCGGGGCTACAAGGTGGGCTCCTGGCAGTTATAAGTTGGGTTATTACCTTTATAACTGGTAGTTAACCCCAGTTAAGTTACTTATAAACCAACTTGTAAGTGGTTGGGGGCCCACCTTGTACCAGGTTTGTCATGGCAGACGTTTGTTTCTCAGAAGCGCGGTATGTCTGCTGTGACTACTAGGAAGGGCACTGAGCAACCGACCAAGGAAATATTCTTGGCACTTCTTTTTTGTAGTTTTTGAATGGTTCTGACCTTTTTAGAGTTCAGACGTAGAATATCTGAATAAGTGATGGCTAATCCAAAATCACTGGTGTAATAGAGAAACTCATCTGCCCAGGGTTCATGTCGAGGTTTTACGTCGGTCTTTAATGGTCTTTACGGGTGCTTATGACACGAACATTGGCTGCCTATAGAATCAGCAAAAGCCACAGCATTCTCACACAAGCACTGATTCTTCTTCTGTGTCGATTACTTCAAATTTGCGGCAAATCTTGTGGCGATTTCTTGGGAGTTCCCCAGGAATCGATTTAGGTGGTAGAACCAACTAACAACAATGGGCACCACCTGTAATAGCACCGCATCCAAGCACCAACGGATAAGTATGGATAACTTTTTCTTTGGCCGCATATGCCAGTAGTAAAGCGAACCGACCAGTTGCCACCATGCGGTTGATGGAGTCCCGTCGGAATCTTGCCAAAGGATCGTCTCTGGCTCCAAAGGTCTGTCAGATTGGAGCAGCTTCAAGTGCCAAACCGTTGCGAAAGCCTGTCGGCTGTGAACATTCCGTTGAAATCTCACCTGGCGAACCGCGTGCCAACCACAGTTCGCAGCTGCCTGCAGTACTGGAGCATCCTCCATGTTTCCCCACAGGATCCATACGCTCCGGCAGCCCTGCCTTTCCGCCCCACGGCACAACTCTTCCAGTGGAAGGAAGGACCGCTCCAAGGCTCGTCGGCGAGAGAGCTCCTGTACCTCCGTTCCTGCTCGGCCATTCACCGAATCATCGTTATAGGGCGGGTTGCAAATAAAACTCATTGGTGGATCATGCCATTCAGGGCTCCAGTCCTTGAAGGAACTATGATGCGCGTGTATCCGGTCAGCCCAGGGGCACGAGTCAAAGTTCGCTCTGGCGATTCTCAAACTTGGTTCGTCGAGGTCAATAGCCCAAAGCTGCAAGTCAGGCTTGCCACCGAAACGTGACCATTGCTGAGCGATGATTAGAGAGAGGATCCCAGTTCCAGTTCCAACATCAACAATGTTGCATACTCCCTCCGGTCGTTGCTCCCAAGTGCGGCAGAAATCGTTCGCCACCAATGAAGCAAATGCACATGCTGCTTGAGTGGCTCGCAAGGGTGAAGATTTCGGCTGCCACAAACTGAAGGAGTGAAAGTGAAGGAACTCACCTGACAAATACGCGCGTCCATAGTTTCCTTCCAGCACATCTGTTCGATTCCCTTGGATCGCCACAACTCGATTACAAACTCTGTCCATGAAACTGCGGTCATGGGACGCAACCAGCAAAATCTTCAATCCTTTCGAAAGTAAGAAGTCCTCCATCCAGCTACAGGCTGCATCTTCGTCCAAATCATCCGTCACATCATCCAACAGAAGGACATCTGGCTGCCAAAACATCAGCTTCGCCATGGCCACACGTAGCAAGGTCCCAGGAGGCAGCTCCTTCAGTCGATCACAGGGCTGCAATTCAAACTGCAGGATCTGCTGATGGATTTCGGCAGCTGCACCAACCTCCCGAGGCTTCACATCAACGAGGAAAGACTTGGATCCACCTGGGAGGACTTCACCGCGAGGAACGGGTGGGTCGGAAGCTTCCAGTTCTTCCTGGACGGTTGGATGTCGGAAGGTCCTGATCCAGCCGCTGCGTAGAAGCGCGATGCGAGAAATCTCGGGGTCGAAAACCATCTGTCCCGATTGAACTGGCAGTTCCCCAGAAATCAGTTGGATCTGAAGACTCTTTCCTGCCTTGGTGGCGGCTCAACCCCTATGAGAAATATGACCTACCAACCATCCCTAAAAATCCTCAAAATCTATTGGGGAAAATAATGGAAAACAAACGCACATCCAAACATACTACATCAAAATGTCCATCAAACCGCGAACCAGCTGCTTTCGATGGCCCAGCAAGAGCAGCTCGGTCTCCGATTCGTAAAGTCCATGTGGCACAAAGCTTCGGAAATCCTTCAAAAACCACCTCATGAAATTGCATTGGTCACTGGATCGCGATCTCACCATGGCGCGTGCCACCTCCTTGTGTGTTTGTGGGTCACCAAGAATTCTATCATAGCGATTCATCATCAAACATGGGATGATCTCTTATCATTTCACCTCTCGTCATCCTGGAGGAAACAAAATAATTACTTAACAGAACCATCCACGATGGGAAAGGCCAACCAACACCGTGAAGAGTCGTTTCCTACTGGTCGCTTTCCAGGCACCCCCTCGGTCAATACCAAGCCAACAATGGTCACCACGCCAACCATGGAATGGTGATATCGGTAGTAGGCGTAGGCAGCCAACTGTAGCGAAAGCAAAATCAAGTGGCCGAGACTGGGTGGCTTTCGATTGGCTGTCACATGCGGTCATAATCTACAACTAGCACGCGAGTATTTGAGTTCAACCCCTGATTCCCCAATTCTACACGCATCTCTTCATGCAAGGCATTGCCTGGTGCGGGTAGGATGCCTTTCGATGCTTTGCGACTCATGGGAGCCAAATGGCTCAACAGGCACAACTACCTCTTCAGTCTTGCTTGACCAGTAGCCACCACATTGAAACAGCAGTAGGAGGTACTATATTTTCTAGAATGATGGCCAACGGCTGCAAAGTCTTCGCGTTCCTTTATCCGTACTGTGGCATCCTTCCTTTCCTTTTCAGCTCGGCAAGTTGTTTTTCCTCTCTCATAGAATTTTTTCTTGACTGAGCGGTGTTGGCAATCCAGTTGTGTTTTTACAGTAGCCAGTACCGTCCACACAAGTTTGGAACCTTGATTCGTTTAATTATATTGCCTTCCAGTGGAAGCATCTCATATATGTTTACTTCTGCTGGAGTTGCCAAACATAGGCATTAGGGACCTGCAAGGCATGAGCCAAATGAAGGGGATGCCATATCACCTATCTAGATTCACCGACAGTAAGTCACCTTTCCAAACTCACCTACCGTAACCCATTCTCCCTGCTGTCCAAGACTCAAAAACAAAGAGGAACATGGTCCTAGGGTGCGCTGCAGGAGCACAAAACATGGACTTGGGCAACCTCCAACTTCTCGCACAATTAAAACATAAGGGCATGGATGAATAGCAACCAACAATATTGAGCAACAATGATAGGGAAACTAATGGTTAATGATAGGGAACCAGGGGTCCGGGGTTTTGACCCACAGCCAAATGGAACGGGATCTCCCTTTCAAACAGGTTCTGCAAATGATGATTTCAAACACGCTTTCTACTTCCACCCCCAGGTAACTATTCAACCCCATGGGCAAACCAAAACACGCAAGATTCCCCTGCTGGAGCCTAGGTAAGTCCCACCGCGAACCACCGAGTGCCCATGACCAACGTGAACAAGGGTCGTGATTTCACAGCTGTTCAATGCCAATATCTTTGGAACCAGTCCTCCCACAACTTCCCCAGGCCGTCAAAATCTAACTTTTCCATTCCAAGACCCTCGTCTGGCAGCTTTTGGGTGGGGATTGGGGTCGCCATGTCCAAGGAAAGGGAGTCGAACTATGAAACCTGTGTTGGAAGCTGGCCTGTACTGTGAGCCCTTCTATAAATTGCCACGCTCCGACGGTTGATTTCTGTTGATTAAAAGGTTTGATAACCCGCATGATCATACCCCATGAAATGCCCCCCAGATGCTTTACATACCAGTGCATAAACATGTACCAGTTTATGAAGTCCAAAACCAGCAGGCTCAGACTTATAA
The DNA here is from genome assembly GCA_009767595.1 of Symbiodinium kawagutii. Taxonomy (NCBI): domain Eukaryota; class Dinophyceae; order Suessiales; family Symbiodiniaceae; genus Symbiodinium; species Symbiodinium kawagutii. The sequence continues at coordinate 303,736 of VSDK01002792.1, read as the reverse complement.
AATGAAAAACCAGCAGGCTCAGACTTATAAAATGTAAAACCAGCTGTTTTATAATGTCTGATGTCCAACATTGGGCTACCTAATTTAATGGTTTTTGAATGGAGGGAAACCCATTATAAATTGGCAGCACCAGGTTCCAGCATAAATTACACCAACTCAGTTGCAGACAGAAGTTTTTTTATGAAATGAGAAGCCAAGAAACGGTAAAACGAGTCGCAACATCCCCAAGCGCAAATGCTCTTTATGGAATCACTGGGCCAAGACATGCCACGGTTTTTGTTGTAGGATGTTATTTCCTTATAAAATGATTTGCCAACATCTGAAAAAGAAACTGCTTCTGAAGGTTTTTCTCTATAAAATGCCAAGGTTAGGCTGATGGAGGCACCTGCGAAGGGGGAACGAAAGCCGGAACCCGTAGCAGAACTGCATCCGCGATTTTTCCCACATTTTTCAAAACAACATGGTCTTTCCACCATTTGTCTCTTCGAGCGCTCAAAAACCTTAATTTTTTCCAGCTTTCCCGCTGCTAGCTCCCCTTTGCCGAAATCCCAAGACCCACAAAAACCTTACGTTTTACCGCATTTTTTCCCTCCGCCGCATCATCCAACCCCCCGGTTCGACTTACAAGCTCGTCCGGTACGCACTGCGAAACCGTGCCCACCCAAAAACTATTTCCCCCACCCTGTGCCTCTCGACATCGACCTATGATACACTCGGGTTCCAACATCGACCTATGCCACGCCAAGCTGCGTTCAACATGGAACCAACCTTCGGCCAGGTCAAACCGTATATATTTCCACGGTTTTTACGACATTTTTCACCCCGCTTTTCTACTGGAGCACTCATAAACCTTGGTTTTTTCCAGCTTTCCTGCTGCTGGCTTCAATATGCCGACCTCCCAAGACATACAAAAGCCCTGCGGTAAAATGGTGAAACGCATCACCGCCTCATCCAACCCCCCTTTTTCGCCTCACAAGCCCGTTCGGTACGCACTGCAAAAACGTGCCCACCCAAAAAC
>VSDK01002792.1:287672-298047 GCA_009767595.1 Symbiodinium kawagutii | reverse complement strand
GCTTGGCGAGGCTTGCCCGGCAAAGGTTTGGCAATGGCTTGCCGAGGCTCGCCCGGCAAAGGTTTGGCAATGGCTTGCCGGGGCAAAAGTCTGTCGACGACTGAAAGGAGGAGAATGGAAAAGCAGCAGGGCGGCCGTGTTTGGATGACAACGCCCGTGTGATATATGAAAGGTTATACATATATGGCAGAATCCATGACCATTTTTGGTATTTCTTTAACGGGCATGATGCAATTTTCATTAAAGTATGTCCAGCAAAATGTGGGTGTACCACGGCTCCGCTACCGCGTTCGCGCATGCTCCGCCCATGTTTGTTAATTTTTACGCCCACGCTCCGCTACCATGTTGATAGAATTACGCTAACCCTCGCGCTAAGAACTGTCAATCCTCGCGCTACAATTTGGTCATTCCTCGTGCTACAACGTGGCCACTCCTCGTGCGACAACGTGTGACAGCCAGAGACTTCAGCATTTCGCGCGGGAAATCAGGATTTATAAAGTGGGTGGACCAACATAACATTATGGGTGGGGAGATAAATGGTAGCATTTGACATTTTATAGTGAAGTGACCCTTCCCCGGAACCAATTCTCCTGGATGGGCCTGAGTGATTCTCAACATCGATCAACCATCTATAGTGAGAAACCATGATTTTGGGCCTGGCAATGACCGCCAGAGACTTCAGCATTTCGCGCGGGAAATCAGGATTTATAAAATGGGTGGACCAACATAACATCATGGGTGGGGAGATAAATGGTAGCATTTGACATTTTATAGTGAAGGGACCCTTCCCCGGAACCAATTCTCCTGGATGGGCCTGAGTGATTCTCAACATCGATCAACCATCTATAGTGAGAAACCATGATTTCGGGCCTGGCAGTAACCGCCAAAGACTTCAGCATTTCGCGCGGGAAATCAGGATTTATAAAGTGGTGGACCAACATAACATTATTGGTGGGGAGATAAATGGTAGCATTTGACATTATATAGTGAAATGACCGTTGCGTCGGCAGGACTTTCGGGTTCACAGCTCGAAGGAAAAAATCGGGCGACGTCCAGAGAGAAGATTGGGCTGCCAGGCATTGCTTGCCCGAATTGTGTTAGCAACCAATGCAAAGTTTTTCGCAACATCATTAGGCCACTGCCCTTGATAGCGTTTTTTGGCAATGATGTTGCATTCTATTGTTTTGGTTTGTTTTCATCTTTAGACATATATTGTACAAAGAGCCATACTCATACTCTGTATGATTTAGTGACCAGATAGATCTGAACTTAGCTAAACTTATTTGACAAGTAAAAAGATGGTAGGAACTATGTATTGAAAAGTTGTTTGAAACTTTTTTCGGGCCAACTGTTGGTAAAGCAAATGGAAAAATCATGTTTGCAAGAGATTTCGTTCGCGTTTCCGACGGTGTAGAACACCCGCTTGAAGAGAAGCAAGGAATAGGTGAACGAAACATGTGGCGAAACGAGGTCACAAGAGATTTCGTTCACCTAGGTTTCCGGGCCAAAAAGGAAACGGTTTGCAAAACTGTGTCTAGAAAAGAGTGTGCTCCCCGCGGTTTTCCGCAGAAACATCGGACAGTGTTTACTTCATCGGTGAAGCCCCTTTATGGAATGCCCCAGAGATGACATTCATCTTTGCAACCATCATGACCAGATAGATCTGAACTTTAGCAAAATAAATAAATGCTCAGCAATGCTTTGAGTTTCCCTGCCCCCTCCATCTTTTCCATTGAGTTGTTTTATAAACTACTCTGACCAACTGTGCCCAAGTCAGCATAATCAAAAACCATTATCTTTATAAAATGGACCTACCAACTTCCAAACTTTCAGTTGTGCTTGGATACTAAATTGTTATACAATGACTAGCCAACATCTGCCATCGTGCACCGGAAAAGTCCACGACCAGGCATATTTTTTATAGAATGTATGGTTTAACAAAACACCAGGATCCAAAACCCAAACACAATTACCAAATGTTTTTATGGAATGCACCTACCAACAAACCCAACCAATTGATATTTAGAGCGTTTAAAGCTATAAAATGGAAAACCACTGTTTTTATAGAATGCAAGTACCAGCAAATCCACGCCGTTCATGGTCTAATTTGTGCATTTTTTGCTTTCTGCAACCAGCTCTCCTTTATGCAGTGACCCTGGAAATGCAATTTATAAGGAGTAAAGGTTCCCCATTTCATAAGGGACCATTTCATGGGGTATGCATGATCAACAATCAAGGATTCACAGAGCTTCCCTAGATTCATGGTTTTCCTGTGCTGCTCATAACTCAGGAGGCTTGGAAGGGTGCCAGCACAAATACCGTGGGAATACCTTGGGCGCCCACAACCCCGGATGTTTTTCTCTAGGCCAGTCCCCACACATGCTAGGAGCCTGAACCAGGATAGGCCAAGACAAATGTTCGGCGCTATCAGATGTACGGCCAAAGAATAGCCTCCAAAGAATACCTGTATAGCTTGAAGTGGTCCTGAGCGTATAATGGTTGACTGAGGCTTACACATCATCACCTGCTTATTGACAATGATGATTGATATTTGATTTAAAGAAATCCACGGAAGCAAGCAACAGAAACCCAAAGGCCCTGCTAGTGTCTTACTGTCAGTTTAACAGTTTCCATCATCCATTCTTGCACTCAGCAAAACACCATTTCACAAGATTTCACAAGCCAACATTTCTCCAGCAAAAAAAGGCTACAGTTTCGGGATCCTCAGGGCTCAAGTCTCAAGAATCCAATCAGTAAAAGGGTTTGATCAGCACACCATGACTGCATGACCAACACGTGTGGGGGGGTTCTCCTGCCATAGGGACCCAAGTTCTCGTTGGTTCATTGCTATCAGCAGCTGTTATGAACTGCATGATTGGCCTGGGGTATCCTATGCCTGGCTGATGAACCCCCGATGTTCACTGGGACCATGGCGGACCTACCGCAACCGTCACCACAACGGAGGGCTGCTCGCCCGGCCGAGGGGCAAAATGGTGACCACCTTCAAGATGACGCCCCAGAAGATCCTGTTCAGCTGGCGGCCCTGTTTTGACGTGCATGGCACTAGCGGTAGGGTGCACGTTGATGTTGGAGGGATAATAGCTTTATGGGGAAAATATATCACTAAGTTGGCTTACAAGTAGGGAAACTATGCGTAACTAGTAGAGATGGTAGATATGACTAGGTGTTTCTCCAGTCATAGAGGCGCCCCCAGGCCAATCATCTTATGTATTCAACAATAAGCCGACCATAACGTGGGGGGCCCGCTATTCTGAGAAACCTCCAAATATCACTGAGTGTGGGAAAATTGAGGGCGGTTGATCCTTGCGGTACAGATCTTCGAGGATCTTTGATTACTTGGATGGGCTCCAGTGACCTATCATCAGCAAGCATCCTTTAACAGGCCGTTCCCCGTTCGAAAGGTCAGAATGTTTCGTGATCTGCCACCAGATCGCCTCAACTTTGCTAGTTCCCCTGCGCCACTGCAGCGGAATCAACAGGATATCTATCCCTATACTTCCAGTTAGCATCATATTTAGCAGGCAACCAACCCCAGTTACAACAATGGTAGAAACCAGTTGGTTACCTACTATTGGCTGGCAACTGGAAGCACAGGCTATGCAAGCTTGCCACCTCAGACTCGTTTTGTCGGTTCTGTGTTGCCAAATCCTTTCAGTCTCACCCCAATCGCATGGTCTCTTTTCCTGTTTGATTATCGGTCAGTTCACCGTTGGTCCCCCTGGTTCCCCTATCGCTAGCCACCAGCAATGATTTTCTCGGCTCACTTTGCACAGCATGGGGCGGCCATGGTTGTAGCTGAAATTTGGGTATCAGCATGATCTTGCTCAGCATGAGTATATAATGAATAATTTCATTTACTGTAACTGACTGTGCTTCAAACTATAAACCTATCTACTATAGCTACAATCTCCACAATCATCAGCGTACATCAGTATATAATGAGCAAGACTGTGACTGGACTTCTCAGCAAGAAAGAACCACATCATTTGGCTGTTTCTCAAAATAGGGGTACCCCCAAATCATCCTTTTTAAGCATTTATAGTACTAAACCAGCTATTTTTTAGGGTTCCCTATGGCTTGAGAAACTCCCATTTGTCTGGTACCCTTCATGACTGGGCACATGCTGCTGACCCTCATTCACCAAGGCCAAAGAGCTGATGACGTTGCAGCCCCATCGAGAAGAAGATGGCATCCTCAGGTCGATCCACGGGCCAGACTAGTGCGAGTGGTGGTGCGCTGGATGCAAGAAACATATATGGCGAGCTGGTTAGAACCAATAGGCCCAGGAATGGATAGTACCATGTATAGTATAGTTCATAATGAAAATTGGCTAATAACGAACTGGTTTTTGAGGGAACAGCGGCTATTACATGGGCTCTTTAGGTTTCCCTGTGCTCCCAGTGGCTCTCAAAGCGGCTACTCTCAAATATAAGCGGCTAAATCATGGATAAGCAGCTGATAAGTGGTAAGCATGTGCAACCAAAGGTGGCCGGGTCACCTTTGATGAAATCTGCCCTTGTAACAAGCCACCAGTTGGATATTCATATGGCAAGGGATGTCACTGAAGCTGGGAAGGAGGGAGCGCAATGCGAGGCACCACCACCAAGAGGTTTATCCATTAGATGTGACTCGCTGATATTAAAAGCCCTTGGCCATAAGCTTGAGTATACCCAAACGATATAAACTTGCGTGGTGGATACCGAATGGATCTCAGCACATCCAAGTCACGTACCCCAATAGGCACCCGAACTTACAACGTTGCAACGCTACTCGAACTCTCGGCTGGATGGATCCCTAGCGCTTATTATCATCATTCACCGCCTATTCACAAGCATTCATCACCTGGGTATGTGCCAAAATAGGGTAACCAATCACCCGCCAAAAAATGATCATTTTTATGAGGAACCATTGATTTGGGCGTACCACTATTTTGGCGCATTATCGTGTTAAGCATCTATTCATTATGATGATTGACCATTGGTGCCGGTCATCATTGACCTTGTATTCATTAACTACTATTGGTTGGCCAGCCTCAAGCATTGTTAACCATCGTCATCAACCATTATGAACCAAAACTCAACCGACCATCAGTAATCACCATCGCTGAACCAGTACCCACAGATTTAGCATCAGCATCCACCAAATTTGAGCACCTATTCACCGCCATCATAAACCACACACTAGCCCTTGCTAGATAGTAGTTTCATTGATAAAACTTATCCGCCACGTCACTGGGATCATTGTGTCCACCATTCGGTCCACAAGACTCAGAAACTCCTCAGCGAGGGTCACAGGGTCTCAGCAGCCCATGTTCGATCGATACCCACGAGGTGGGGGGCTGGGTCCACCTTCAACCCCCTACATTTGACTTGGTGGCTTGCAGATCTCTTGCTAAAGATATATCTTTAGTGGTTGTATGGTAAATCAATCATATCCCAAAAACACCAAAACCTAATGTTAGTGGGTATAAGCCATCCAGTTGACTATATTTGACTTTAAATCATGGTGAATCACTGAGTCCAGAAGTGATTTTCAGTAAACTGGGGTTGGATGAATCCTATATAGATTTGATGCTAACTCAAAGTGAATCACAAGGGATTTTAGGCAAACTGGGATTGAATAAACCCGACATTTGATGGTAAATCAAGAGCCATTGAAGGTAAACTGGGGGTGGATTACTAATATCGATCTACCATCACCATGAATGGAGTTATGATGAGTTATGTGTCAATGGGCCAGGCTCTGCTCTGAGGAGTGCATGCTTGATTGGTGTTGGTATGTGTTAATATGTACGTACGCTCTGCAACAGTTTTGGCGGTTGATTGCATGCAGCAAAATCGACCTTACAAAAAACACTCTTCCTTGAAGATTGTACATGACGGTGTTGGTGGCATGATGAGTGATAGACGGAGAGACAATTGGTTGCTAGTCAGTCCCCCCCATTCATGTTCTACTCATGCTCGCCATGGCTGCAGAAATCATCGCGGAAGTCAATCACGAAGCATGGTACCCTATGTGCCGTTTTAGTTGCTTCACTGTCATGCTGAAGCTGCGAAAAGGAACTCACAAAATTGGAATAAAACACAATACAAAACCATGTTTCTTCATCTATCTAACTCATTGAAATGCAACTATGACACGGTTGTTGTTTGCATTGATGCTGACATTTGCCATCCACAGATCATCGGCAGCAAATCTAAACTCATTACTGTACGTATGATTTTGGCAACATAAAGTCATATCTAACCAAAATAATTAATATCTAAAGTAGTAACCAACATGGCTGTGGGTCAAACCCCTTAGTCCCCCTGGTTCCCCATTGTTAACCATTGTTTTCCCTATTATTGTTGGTTATTATACCCCATCATGTGTTGGCTGATAATGACCCATAGCCATACAGTTGGTATATATCCCCTATACTTGTTAGTTATCATCCCTTATTATTAACCGTTAGCCAGCTATGACATTTGTTGCTTAACTGCTTGACCCATAGGCCCCACAAGGATATCCAAGCACATCCTGGTCCACAGCGCTGCCGACAAGGTGCGGTCAAATCGATCCTGGGGCCACCGTGGGCCAGGTCATGCCGGTGGAGGAACCCACGATTGTTGCAGGGTTAAGCCATGGTACTTACCCTCTGGCGGTCCCGAACCTGGAAGAACCAGCAACACTGGTGGAATTTCCACTTGCAGACTTCCAGGTTATAGTTTTCCAAAGAATAACTGACCAACATGGTTGCCAGTATAGCCCTACGGTGGCCCAATGCCCAACACATCCAACACTATAATGTCGATGCATGGTCATTCACCATGGTTGACTGGTGCAAAAACTTTTGCAAATCAGCCCATGATTAGCCACCAGCCATAGGCCATTGTCTCATAAAACCAAATTGCAATGATGACGACCGGTATCAACTATCACCCCCCACTGAAAGATACAATCGTTGCTACTCATCCTCTGTTTCATCTACCTACGGATGATGGATGACTGGTCGGTCAATGGTTGGCCACTGGTTTGTTCATGCTTGGTGAATCAGATGGTGGCTCATCAACGGTGGTGGACCGATGTTGTTAATCAAAGCCGATTGACCATTAATCAACAATTACACAACCATTAATTAACCATGGTACATAGATCCATTCATGGTTAAAAACGGCTTAATTCATCAGAGTATTGTCTCACTGCTGGAAATCTGACTGCCAATGGTCGCATCGAGTCCAGGAGCTTGAAATCACCGGGGTTCATAGGTAAACGAGCAATGAGTGGTGGATTGTCCACGCAACCGCCAGAAATCATGCCCTAGAAATGACTCCTGGATGGATCGGGGGACGATTTTACTGGACAGCGTCTGAACCAGTGAATGCAAACGCGGGAATTGATATTAATAATTGATGCTCCACTTAGAGATTTATGTTGATAAACCACCAGTAGTTTTATTAGAAGTGGTTCATGAGCCCACGGATAGGATCAGTGTTCAGAGACTGGGTGGCCGCTTTGGAAAGGGAACCACGAGCGTCACCAACGAAGCGGCGACATCGACAAGGAGATGCTGGCAACCAGCAAGTTATACCTTTCCAAACGGATTCGTGGGGAGCCACCAGCGGCATTGATCATCTGCCAAGAACAGCCACAGCAACCAACGCCATGTCACTTCCATGGCATTTACCGGTCATCCTGTTGCCCAGCGGTGGCCAAGAAACTTGTCATCACAGTTGGTGTCCACCTCGGATCACCCCCAGTGCTTGAGGCACAACCATGGACACACACACACACTTTGCAAGCGGCAACGAGCTTGGTTGAGGCTTGGATATATGATATTTGTTTGAAAAAAAAACATTAAAAAAAACCATCCATAAAATATCTAAGGCGTAGATATTCAGGTCTTTTGGACATTTTTCCCGGTGCCTCTCGTAGTTTTAGTGATGCTGAATTGGTCTTTGGGAGTCGGGGATTGGCGGCCGTGAACTAAGACAGGGGAAGAAAACGCAAGTATTACATCATCAAGAAACAAAAACCGGCTGAACCAACATTGGACACCAGTTGGTATCTTTTTTTTTCACTCCTTACGAGTTGTCTACGCTGGTTGTAGGGTGTTGTAGGCATGGCTATTCTTTGGGGGCCAGGTTGCTGGATGCATCATCAGCTGTATGAGCTGTGGTTGGTGACATTGCCGTCATCCAAAATGTTGGTGAGAATGCCGTTGTCATGTTGACGTCAGGGTTTGTCCATGGTAACCCATGGTACCTCCCAACCATCCAAGTTCATAGCCACTACTAAGAGAAAAACATAGGGAAACCAACCAACTACAGTTTAGTAGAGGGGTAATTACACCATTTATGAACAAACCCTTCAAGTCGGTTGATCCTCACTGACACAATGCCGACCTTGGTGAAACTTGAAACTCACCTTGGAAAGCAACCGGGGACACATCTCTGGGTGACAGCACAGTTGTCAATCCTTGACCACCATTATCCATGTGCCAACACATGATTTGCTAAAGGCTAGCTACTTGACATATTATCAAACGTCATTCATGTAAGCATTATATATATACACATGTAGCCATCATTCATGCAAGAACCATCATTAATCAATATAACCTATAAGCCATCACTAATTAACTGCCGCAAGCGGATTCCTCAAAATGTTGCCAGCCGCTTTCACCAACGCCAAGCTGCCATCATGAAGGCATCCTGCACAGCTTCAGGATCCAAATGCACACGCAACTGATCGAAGGATTGTTGCACCTCGGTTGCGTTTCTCTGCATGGTTGGTGAAGTACAAGTGGATTGGTGGCTATCTACATATCCGAGAGTTTCATGATGGTTAGCCAATGGTTCAATGATGGTTGGCCAATGGCTTTATGGTGGTTAGGCAAGGGTGGGAATATGTTAGCCGATGGTTTGATGATGGTTATCCAATGTTCTAATGGTGGCTAGGCAAGGGTTTAATAGTGGCAAACAAATGATATATAATGACAGTTAAAAACCATATCACAAATAAATGAAAATAGGTGGGTCCGTACCAGCTATACCTCATGATCCAAAACTAACAATCATAACAGGCTATGACAAATCCATCATTCGGATATGTTTTCCAATTCTACCCTTAACATGAAACATCTCCATATATCTCCCTATTCTCTCTATCGCCACCTCCGGGTCATGATTCAGTGTGGACACTCAAATGAGCAAGAATCGACCAACAAACATTTTGTCTGCACCTTGGAAACGGCACAATATGACCAATAGTTGTAGCATTCAAGTTCAAGCAAGCAGAATTCCAACGCAAACAAACAACTCAACAAACAGAAAAACAAAACATGCAATCAAGCAAAACGTAAAAGCTCAATTTTCACAAAACAAAAGAACTCGCAACAAAATCAAAAAAGATCATGATCCGAATTGATCGCAACAATTTCACCACGCTGACATCTCACCGCAAGCCGCCGCTGTGGATGGCTTGCAGCTGCAGATGGTGCCGCCCTGGGTGGTCCCCTATGGTGCCCTATGGTCCGTTGGGTCCCCGTGCCACGTTGAGATCCATCCCTTCTTGAGACAACAGCAGGAGAAGCTCAGAGACCTGGCGTTCACGTCACCATGCAAGGCCAGATATCTAGAGATGGCTCAGCGAAAAATGGCCTGGCATGGCTTCCAAGATATCAGCAAGATGATCAACAAGGAATTCCTTGTTGATTTCTTATTTTCTTGGATATCGTGGCATGGCTTCCTTGGATGATCTAGAAAAATGGCCTTCATAAGAAAATCAACAAGACAATAAGATTATCAACAAGATTACCTAATAAAATAAGAAATCAACAAGGGCACTTCCGAAGCACACTGCTGGCGCCGGATTACCCCTTGAATCTGCTACCGCAGAAATCCGCAGAAGAACATTATGGCATTGAAACAGCTCATGCACGTTGCTGAGGCCTGAAAGTTCATGGTGGATAATGACACCTGTAACTATTGACCTGTTGGGCCGCTGACGGATAGCTGTGCTCACATGCCGGGACCTTCACTCTATGTGATCTTTTGGGAGGGTTACACCACCCGTCAGGCCCCTGTACCGGCCTCGTGAGGGTCGATAACTCCGCAGCAACCTGCAAGTGCCATGAAACCCCGGGCTCGGCGCAGCGATGCTTGGCAAAGACATGGCATCAACAGTAAATTCGATGAAGTGAAGAGGCCAATGGTCCATTGGTGGCCAATGATAGGCGACAGTGGTCGATCATGACGATGAGTAGGTGCCAGTGAAAATATGGTGTGAGAGCAATGTCTCTAATCACTTCGCCGGCTAGCTACCAGCCACTGTAGATGCCACCCGCCTTCTTCAAAACCGACCTGGAAAGCCC
>VSDK01002792.1:229738-287660 GCA_009767595.1 Symbiodinium kawagutii | reverse complement strand
GCAGGAGTTTGGGACTTTGCTTTTTAAATTGCAATTACAGATTAATCATGACAATGTCATCAAAGGACACCCCCCAAAAAAAAAGCAGCTGCGAAGAGCAAAAACACAACAATTGATACCACCACGCGCCCTAGCATGCCCCCAGTTGAGACAAACGAGGCACAAAAACAGCTGCCAATTCCCACCTGTCTTCTCGTCCACTTGTTTGAAAGCAGCTGCAATCTCCTGTCAAAATGACTGGTCGAGTGGGTGCGATGTGTAGCATAATGTGAATAGATAAAAACAAAGACAGAAACTCAATGCACATACATTTCAAACATATTCCATGTGCATGGATGTATGCATCTCTGCCTAGAAGGCCCAAAAATGTGTATCCCCTTTTTGCTTTCCGGGCTTCCCTGCCAAAAAAAAATGGTTGCTGACCATCATGAGTAAACACATATATCACTGAGACACGAGCCATTATCAACAACCCTTTGCCAGCACTAATGAATGGCCCAATGTTGGCAAAATTTGCTAGCAGCAAAAATTAACCATCAGCCTTTGCCAACAATCAATAAGCAACCATCAACAACAATTGTCAGCAATCTGTAATTAGCCAGCACTAGGCATCATCATTAGGTGTCATTAGCCAATAGCAACTGTCATGAACCATCGGAAAGCATTGTCACGAACCAATCAGCAGCCATTCTCAACTCTCATGAACCGCCCATGGTCGCTTCCGACCCCCACCTTCGCATCCAAGGAATGCAGGGATGGCACGTGAAGCTCGTTCACAATGAGACCGCGCAAGGATTCGTAGAACATGCCGCCGGACAAGTACATCCTAAGGGCGGAACTGATATGTCGAGGCAGATGCCAACCATCCAAAAAAAAGGCGAACTAGCTGCTCAATGGTTGAAAATAGGGAAGCATAACCAACAATCATAATGGAACCCGCAGGCTTTGCCAATTCACGCAGTATCAACCACCCCTCGTGGCAGCTGGTGATCCTCCAATATAGGTTTATTTTTCAAGCTGCATCTCCCATGAAATGATTCCGTCCCCAAACTCCAAACCAATCATATGGGTGTTTCTCAAGCCATAGGGGTACCCCCAAATCATCCATTTATCGTCCTTTATAGTAATAAACCAGCCATTTTTTGGGGTCCCTATTCTGAGAAACCACCATAAAGTATCTCTGGTTTGACCAGCTCAAAACCTATGATCACAGGACCCAGGCCTGCGAGTTGCTACAAATGTTTGAACCGGTGATCTGGGCTCGTGCTACCCATGACACTCCGAGACCGGTGCGCAACAAGCACAACCAAAACGCAGTACATAGCCGGAGTTGTTGGGGTTGGGCAAGGGGTTGGGCAAAAAAAATGCAAAACACAAACAGGGTGAGGCCTGTCTTGACAAACTCGCTCTCAAGATTGGCTGTTGAATTCTGCCCCTTTCTGATGTTCACAAGCTCCTATTGCACCAATCTATGCGCCTTAAAAGCTACAAACTATCGCCATCTATAGCCTGATTGTGTCAGGCTAGTAGCTTAGATGACCTCACCGGTCCCCCCTGGAACCTTCCTCCCAACCCCCGCAGCTCCGCAACCAAGAAACACCAAGCGATCTTCCAGGTCCTTTACCTGTCAGGTCATAGCGAAGCTGTGAAGCTTTCAGTCGCTTCACCTGTGCCTGCTTGACCAACTGCGCTTCCTGGTTGGCTATTGGAAGGTATAACTTCCCATTATGAGGCTATGACTAGTCTTAGAAGTTATAACCCCAAAGTTTTATTAGAAGTTATCTATAACCCCAAAATCGCACAATTCCTTTGGTAATGATCCCCAGGTACCGAAAATTTGAGGCAAAACACCAACCAGATGTGCCCGCTCCACCGTGCAGGGCCTGTCTTAACGAGGCTCGTTCCATGGATTTGCTCCTGACCAGCGTGGGCGCACCACCGGAGACCACTGGAACTTGGAACCCCAACGTTTGTCGGTAGGCGCCTATGGCTTCATGACACCAGGTAGGTTGAAGATGGCTGAACTATGTTGAACTGGTTTCCTACTAATCCTGTGAGGGAGCCAATTTTTATGTACAAACTGGTTACCCTTCATAGCGCTGACATGCTTGTAAAACATGGCAAAACCTCGCGGTTCCCACAAACTATATGCTGCTCGGGCAATCGCCAAGAAGGTATGGACACCAGTTCAATCAGCACCCATCACAAGTAGTGACATGACCAAAGTGAGAGAACGTTGGGGAGACTGGGGGAACCTATAAAATGGACACCGCAATTCATATCAAACACAAGCAATTCAGGTGGTTGTGCCATAAGTTTGGTGAGTTTTATGCTACCAAGGGCTCTGGGATGAAAATCATGTACCATCACCACCCTGGCTTGAGCATAACCAGAGGTTCATCCTGGAGTTTCACACTACAACAAGCATGTCACCTTGATATGACTTGGCGTGACCTTGATTGCTGACGAGAGGCCCAACCATCTGAGCCTTGTCTGCGGAATACCACAGGGCCTTTCGCGGCAAATTGCGCTTGGGATCACTAAACACTTCCACTTCAACAGTGAAGGGATGGTAAACCTGTGCCAGGCACTTGTCCAATGGCAAAAACAAGTGAAGAATCATGAAGAATCCCTAGTACGGAGCAATTCCGTGCATGACTCGTGATTTACCTAAAAGCTTCTCGATAGTAAATTGCCTGAACAATTCCAATCCAAGTTGGAGTTGTACAGGATTCTACTTGCAAATCCACCCTACTTTCTCCGAGGCCGAGGATCTTCAGCCACCAAGTTTGACAGCGGATTGCCAAGGGCCAATTGCTACCCCACATCGGGTTGTCCACCAGTGTGGCTGCCCCAAAAGCAAACCATTCCTACAAAAACTGATCCGCTCACTGCTCACCGAGGATTTTTTGCATTTCTAAGTAGTTCACCATGTCGCCCAGGATGTTTTTTTTTTACCTCCTGTTCGCAGCACGTTTCGCCGTTGAAAGGTTCACCTGCAGCCATTCCAACATGGAGCCCTGCCACTGCGAACCTCCACTGATGACGGCGGTAGCGTGAACTCTGCACTCTGCAAGGCCGCCTCGTGGCGAAAGCGGTTGCCCCATGACGCACAGTCGTTGACAAGTGCTGATGCATGTTGACTCATAACGGCATACAAAATGGCCGTCATGATGATTTTTCATGAATCATATGAGTTTAAACACTGGTTAAGCACGTTTGATGATGGGGGTGATGATTGAGCATTGGCAAGCAGCTTGAGCTGTGGTTCAGAATTCTACTCCCAGTGTGTGAGTTACACGACACGAATCAGCCGGGCTTACAATAGTTAAGAGGTCATCATGGCATGAGCATTTGTTGGTCCACGAGGATTCCAAAAATGAACGCATCGCCTGAAACGCGGACCAAACAACTCAGCAGGATTGAATATATGATTGAACGTCAGAAATCAAATGCCAAACCACATCAAACTGATTGGTCAAGATCGACCATGAGGGAGTTAATATCAAGATCAACCATGATAATAATATGCTGATCCTGGAGTAGATAAAACATTAAATTGAACCTTCCCCAGTCGGTAAGTGGTGAAAAAGGTTTGAACATGGGAGATAAAAACATGGGCAAATATTTCAAACTATCCACGTACTTCAGACTAGATAAAAACGTAATTGAATATCTTGAACTATCTACTTCAGAATGGCAAAAAGTAAAATCATCTACTTTCATAGCAACCATCGTGCCTTCGAAACTTCCACCTCCTCCACGCCGGTTGCGCCTTGAAAATCTGCAAGGAAACCTCTGAGGTTCGCTCCACCACATTTTTCTGCAGCCAGGTGTGCAAGTAATCCACCGCCAAAAGACCTACCGTTTCAACCGCGTGGGCAGGTGCAGCTGGAAGCCGGGCCGCTTGGACTCGAATCAAAGTCCGCTTGGACTCATAAGGATGGGCACTGGACTAGGCTTGGTCTGTGGTTTGTTATGGCGATTTCTAGGGGGCACTACAAGTGGTCAGGGTCTTCAAAGGCTGGGCTTGGGTTGATCCCAGCGTCAGCCTCATAAAGTCAGAAAGCATTCCACACGTCTTTGGAATCCTGAGCCACCCTCCCCATAGGTCATCTCGTACAAAAACTATGTTCCCATGCAGGGAAGGGAAGCAAAGAAACCAACCAAACATGGATTGCCAACAACGTTTGCAAGCTCACATCAAATTTGAGTTGGGATCAATGACGAATATTCAATGCTGAACCCCCCTAGGGTGATCCAATGTACGTGGAATGCAGTGAAACCGAGCCTATCTGGTGATGTAAAGCAATCATGGTCTTACCGTGTGGGTACAACCCAGACATTTCCCAAGAGAATCGCTCAAGTTATCTCTGTTGTTTCCAAGAGAATCGCTCAAGTTATCTCTGTTGTTTCTAGTGGGCACCTTGGATACCTCAATTATTTCATGCCAGTAGGGAAAACCCATAATGAGGAATTCTCGATGGCAACAAGTTCTTTCGCTTCTAAAAGTATGAGTAACACTGGGTAACTATACAGCGTAACTATACTCAAACATTGTCATTTGTGAGACCAATCACCCGGCAATTGGTGATATTTTTTTGCTAGTCAGTGATAGTGCCACCATATCATCTTCACGATCCATATTCACAAAGCAGCCAGATTTAATGATCACCAGCTGCTTGTGGTAGCGGTTTCTTGGCCTCGAATCTGAGCCAGTTAGTATGACAACTAGCTGAAACCTCTGGAGTTGGACATGTCAACCATCGCTGTTTAACTGGTCACTGTTGGCTGTTCACCTCTAGAATCGACCCTTGTCAACGTTGAAATCTTGAGCACTTACGCAGTGAAGTTGACAGTCAACCATCGCTTTTTATCAAAGGTATATGCCTGTTCCTCATGATCGGACATTTCCGAACCGGCATCGCATATAGCCGTGACCCGACAATCACTTGCTTTTAACTAAATGTTGGTTCTCAGCCAGGATGTATGGTATGGTTAATGACGGCATCAACCGTTTTCCTTTTAAGAGTAGAATGCAACCAT
The DNA here is from genome assembly GCA_009767595.1 of Symbiodinium kawagutii. Taxonomy (NCBI): domain Eukaryota; class Dinophyceae; order Suessiales; family Symbiodiniaceae; genus Symbiodinium; species Symbiodinium kawagutii. The sequence goes on along the minus strand of VSDK01002792.1, from coordinate 282,614 downwards.
TAGATGATGAAAAGAACACATTACCTCTAGTACTCCAAATACCTTCTTGGGGCTAGATTTTAGGGTCTAAACCCCTTCTCAGAAGGTATTTGGAGCATTAGGGTACTATCATTCCTATCATTTCCGATCCATCCCTTGATTTCTTGGGAATGACCCCATAGCGGTTTGTAAAGAGGCCGTTGCTTAGAATGCCAACTGTCACCAACCAAAACCAACTCCACCAGCACGGCGCCGTGCGAGAAATGCGAGCCGTGCCTTCCATATCGTGCAGATCGCCATCTGGGCACCGGACAGGAGTTCCATGGCTAGACCAAGCCACTATGGAAATGATGAAACGATGGGACAATGAAATCCGAGGCTAGGGGAAACCATGGGACAATGACTCCTGGAAGCCAGAATTCGTTCATATGTTTTATTAATCCGTTCGTTGGCATGTCAAAGTATGACCAACCACAGCATTGCATTATCCTCAGTGCTCATGAGTACACCCGCCAGTTCAATCCAAATCGCACAGATTGTGGATGGGTATACCGCCAACCAAGCGATATACCGTATACCAGTCATAATGACATGATAACTGACCAGTGGTTATAACCACCAAGAGCCTTAAACCACAACATATACGATGAAGTACGAGCCATTGGTAAACCATGCGGAACCACCAAACTGTTGGCCCCAAACATGGGTCGAACACTACTCTTGTTGATGGCTGTCATCCCTTTCCCAGTACTCCCCGGTCTTCGCGCAAGAAAACAGCTGCGCCAATGTAGCTGTGGTGAGGGTTTGCTGAGGATATTGAATGATCACGAACAACAAATAAAACAATATGTTTCGGGAACATGGTCCGTATTTTTTTTCTGACTCACAGTTGGTTAAGTGCTAAAGTCAGGTTTGAACACGGTTCTCATCTGCTTAGCTGGCCAAACATTAATGTCATCTGCAGCTGAGGTTCGATAGTCTCTCTTCTGATCTTGGAGCGCCGAGTTGAAAAGCAGGAGGCCCTCCCTCATGTCCTGATCAAACCCAGGCGTGCCAAAGCCCTTTGCATGTTGATGTCATCCAAGATGCAAGGGGCACCTGGAGAATGTAGATACGAGTTTCCCTACTTCCAAATTACCTGGGGCCCGGTAGTGCCGCGTGGTGTTCAATCATCCCAAGGTTGTGACATAGTGGACCGGGGCCCATCGTCAGTGGCACTTCGCCAAGATAATGTCTGATATTGTTGGTTGGTGTGCCAAGGTGTGCAGTGCATTGTTACTGTCACAACTGTCATAGTGCATTGTCAGATTTCAATTTGGTGTGTTCTTCAGGCTCTGCTGTTAAGGATGTATCGGATGTTTGAGTAATGACTGCATCAACCTACCAATGTTGGTTAAACACGTGCCACCACTAAACATACTAAATCATACTAAATCAACAACCGTTTTTTCAGAGCAAAGAAGTATATACATATTGAATGTGTGCTTGTTGTTGCTGGAATTTCATTAGGCTTACACTATGTTGAGTTCAACTAGCTTCAACCACACACACACCACATAAACACATATATGCATATATTGATGGAATCATTATGGAATCCAAGAAATATAAATATATATATATATATATATAGTAATAGTCATATAAAAATCCTTGCATCACATCCCTGTGTGCCCGCATGTATCCCAATGCGTCCATTTTGTGCAAAAACCTTCGCCTACGCCCGCATTCTGTGTTATGCAAGTGCTCCCACCCCCAACAGCTACCGTCCTGAACTGGGTTGTGAATCTTCTTCAAAAGATCCAGGAAGCACTCCTTCGCACATCAACGCTTTTAAATCAGGAGGCCATGCAATCACTGGTAGACACTCCATCGCACATAAACGGGCGTAGAGTGCTGGTGGGGACGTGTTTCTTGGGATTCGGTGGTTGATTAAACAAACTGGCATAAGCTTAGGCTTCGATGCTGGAAAATTGAAAACGCTCCCCATCACCCATGAAGATGCACAAGCAATGCTGTCGCTTGATTTCAGCACACGGACAACGTTCATATGCTGTCGAGTGCGAGGGCAAGAATGAGCACAACGTGCTCTACTGTCTGAGTGCAACAGTTGATGCCCCTAAATGGTTGACAAAGGTGTCACCTGGTGCATGCCTCAATCGAAAGCTCATGATTCCCATCGCAGCAACCTGGTTAGTGGGCACAAGCCATCCCAAAACCGTTGCTTAATCGACCAGCCTTCTCAAAAATTGGTGACAAAACAAACCTGGAACCATCAAACCACCCACCAGTAATTCTAGCCATCTCTGGTACCTTCAACGCTGAGTGGATCCTCTAAGCTGTGTCTGGTTCCTTGCCTTCCCCGGGCAACCGGACACCTGTGGGGCCCCGCTCCCTCCCCCCCAAGGCTGTGCGACACTGCTCCTGCCAAATCGCTCTCACTCGAAGAAGTGACTTGCCACGATTGACCTCAGTCGCACCCGGGGAACGTGGGTCCACCAGTCCGGGTACCTGGTAAAGGTGCTAGGCTCGTTTATGGCCAGGGCGGCAGCAGTTGCGGTAAGGTAGAAGGGTTTGTCCAGTTCGCCATGGTGTACCTCCAAGTCACTGGTGGTTTTCTTTTGGATAATGGCTTGAAACTTGGATGCTTCCATGTTGGGTCCTTCACCATATGCAGTAGGCTAGTGGTGGATTAAAGCTGGATCTTCCATTGAAATACCATTGATCAAACGAAACAACTCCATCTTAAAGCCTCCCTCATTAATCAGGGTAGCTATGGTATTGCCGTAGCCATGATAAAATACTATAGTGATCTATAGTGGTCAATTTGCAAATGGCCTTGAACCAATTGTCCCTGAAATTTGCGAGCCATGAGCCAGCCCTGCATGACCAAACACAAATCCAAAAGCCAAGTAGTGAACTGGTCAACGCATTTGGTTGTCAATGGGGCTGCGGCAAACTCTCAAACATTAATAATTAGCCGCAACAATTGGAAGAAACGCGTTTGAGTACATTTGAGCGCACTCCCCTACATGGCGAAAGCATGATTGACAACAGCATCCACGTGATGAGCAAACTCAAACTGGCACTTGGCTCAGGTCTGGGCCCCAAGTCATATATCGAACCCCTCATCCGTTCGTTGCAAACGGCTGGTGCTTCAGCCAAGAGTGGTCGATACTGAAGCAACTAGCAACAACGCATATCATAATGATGCCCAATGATTTGCCCAAAAGACTACTTGCCGATTGCTAGGAAAAGATAATCGACAAAATGGGTGATAGTCAATAAAAACGAAGCACGCTGATTAGTGGTTGATACTTGAAAAACTTTGTCCGCAACAAGCAGCAACAACAACAGCAGCAGCAACAACAAAAACCACAACCACTGCTGGGTGGGTCCAGGAATGGACCCCCCAAGTTACGGGTGGTTCCCCTACGCCATGAACCATCGCCATGAACGGCGCTGAATGGTTGGTGCCACCACGGCACACTGGACCCGTCGCCAAGCTACCCAGAGGTGCTTGGGACCTTCGCCCTCTTCCTTCTTCCAGGAGTCATACCTCGTCGCTCATGATATGGACCCCTTGGTGATTCGATGACTACTCAGAACCATAGTTTATTACCGGCTGTTTCACAAAATATCCTCAAATCATTGGGCATCATCTTCTCCATCACAAAAAAGCTATCCAATGAAACTCGCAGCTTTTTCAAACACATCCAAACAGCTCAGGCGTGCTCCAAGCTACTGGTTGAGCGAAAAGGATTCGCAGCTCATGGTTTGTACCATGTAAGTGATAAGCTACTGGTTTGAGAGAGAAGGTTCTGCTTTGAGTGATAAGCTGCTGGTTAAATTACCTGAACATTGAAGAATTCAAACAATAATCACATATATTCAATGTATAGTTCTATTGTATGCATCTTTTATCATTTTCTCTGAGTAGTAAAGAGCCCCTAGCGAACCAAAGATCCACTGAATTCAGCGCTTCCCTTCCAAGGTTTGACAGCGTGCCTTCCCAAAGCTACCCGAATGTTGGTTGCTCAATCCCCCGAGGCTCGAACGCAAATGAACCCAGTTTGCTGATGGAATTCCAGGAGCATTACGACAGCCAACTGCTGCATGACTCGCCAAGAGCTAGAAACGATTCTCCAATGACTCGTCCAAGTGTCTCCTCATCAACGATTTTCAACTTTTCATAGGTGTCAGCCTCCTTCTCTTTGAAGGTCCTGTCCAGGGGAGGCTTTTTGGTGGTCACAAACTGATCATTTTGGCAGGGAAACGTGTGAGAAACCATCGAGCCGTTTCCAAAAATGCATTCCCGATAGCAATCCCAGCGAGACACCAACAGGATTTGGGAGTAACTGGTGTCTAACTGGGATTGCTAGTCCAAAGCTAGACACCAAAGCGGAAAAACTGGTGGCTTTGGAAACGACCCTTTCGCTTTAGATGGCCAAGGGGTCATCCTTGGAGAATTCACCACAGCGGGAAACCACAAGGGCCTGGCAAAACTCCTGTGTAAATCCTGTTGATATCCACCTTCTAACTACCCTGAAAAAAGCAACTCGAACTAAAGGCTACTCAGTCATGAGGTGTATAATTAGCTATGATCTTTCGACAAGTCCAGTTGTTCCACAGTCAGGGTATGTCAGGATGAACTACTGACTACTATGACTACTACCATCTACCCCTCAGCACAGAACAACCAAACACCAACTCAACTCAATCGTGGCCGCACCTCACGTTGACCTCTCGATGGAAGGCAATCTCCTTGATGAACTTGTAGATGAGGGTTCCTGGGCTGGTTGCCTTGACGACTTTCCATAGCTGAAGGTATCTGAAGGTAAATCCGCTATTGTTAAGGTAGGCAAGCAGCGATTTGTGGCAAATGGGTGCAGCTGATACATCTCCATAAATCCATTGAAATCTCCAATTGCACACCGTCAAAGCGTATGATCAACCTGTGAAAGTATCCCTGCCACCCGAGGGCACTTCCTATGTTTGCTTACAAAAATTGACTGCGCCATTGAAGAGGTAGTAACATTGTTCACGAAAAAACGCGAGAAGTCCAAGAGCTACTGCGAGAAACCGTGGTTTTCATCAGGTTTGCAGGCTGAGAATGGATGCCATCCACAGTTTCCGTTTGATAAATACGAAATCCCATCCTAGTTCCGACCGAATCAAGCCAGGTCACACAAATCTTCATGCCAACTCACCAAAGAAACGAATGACAAACCCTAACCAACCAAAACCAACCCTAACCAACCCCGAGCAACCATAACCCACCGCAGTTCCCAACGAGTTGCCACCAAGTGCTTCTCCGCCGAGCTTCGAGGCAGGAAGGGCCTTGCATTCTCGTTGTGCGGCAGTGACGGGGCCACTCGATCCCAGGCTCTCCTTGCGTCTGCGCCGTTAAAGAAGGTGTCTGGCTGTGGACCTCGGACCCTTGGATGTGCTGCTGGGGTTGCGACCATGGTTGTAAACCTTAAAGGGTAGCTTTAAACCCCTACAACCGCGGTTAGTTTCCAGCTACTAAGTGGGCACATCCAAGTGGATGCCCATAGAGTCACCTGAAAAACCTACGGAGCCAGCCACTGAGCCCAAGTCCCAGACTGAAAACGAATCGGAGTCCACCGTGCCCATATCCCAACAAACAAATGGTTTCAAAGAGGTTTCACTGGTTCCATTTGGTTTCAGAATGGGTTCCACCAGGGTCCGCTTTGCTCATCATTCAACCAGGTGGTTTCAAGGCTTTACTGGTTTCACATCTTTCGAGAGTTTCTGGACCCGGAAGTTGGTACGAAACATCACCAACCTGCTCCTTAAATCCCAAGGAAATCTTCTCAAGTGGCACTCCCCTCCCGGCGACACGGCTTCGCTGCATTCCAAAGTTCACCATCCAATCTGGCCAGTCTTGCCTCAGGGAGCAAGGGTATGTAAGGGTGACCCCCCCGTCTTAACCTCTGAAAGGAACTGGGGGAGTCATCACCCTACTGGCATCAGGAGACTTGAGGAGTGTCATGAAGGAGAACACGACGAAGCACAACAGCATCCCACAGATTTACCTTTGGATAGGCCTGCGTCCCTAGCAATCCTCCTGCCTTTTTGCAAGAGAGGGGGCTTTATCCCGTAACCCGAAAATAACCTCTTTCCATTGGGTTAATCCGCAACCGAGAAGTCACATCATGGCTGTCACACATCCACAGGTTGAGGATGTTTGAGGTGGACAATGGCAAGGGTTCAACATCCACCTGTGCCGATAGATTCCGCTGATGCTCCATTCCAATAGCACACCAAATCTGCCTGCAAATCGACACTTTCTTGCGGGGCCACTGACATGGCAGTATCAACACCAGCGCAGGCACCCGGGCACCATGGCCAACCAATCACCCCTGGGCACAACACAAGCAGACCTTGTGCCTGCCCTTTGGACTGCTTCAAGGGCTGGGCTTGCAACTTCCCCGAGAGAGTACGCTTCTTCAAGTGCTTCCCAGGTGAAGATGGGAAGACTGCAACTTTGCAATGCGAATTGTTTGATGGTGCAGAATTTCCCTTACAAAGAGGAGGAAATGTACTTTTTGATGATGAATTCATTCAATTGATGATGGCTCATACTGCCTTGAAGGAAAATGCAGTCGATACACCCCACGAAACAGCAATGCTTTTTTTGATGAGTGGCTCAACGGCTTGTTGCTTAACCATCATCAAACATTGAAGGTAGTCAACATCTGAGACCTTTCAGACCCTCCAATACCGATGGCCGGTTATATCTCCACGATTGTCCATATGTGCTTTTACTCACAGGCTGCTCCGCATATCGCCTGTTGCTTGAGGATACCCAGCACTTCGGGCACATGCTTATTGTTGCTCATGAGCGCCATGCCATGCCATATCATTTCAGAATGCTTATGCACCATTACCGCATCATCTTACCATCATCCAATCATTTACCATCCTCTTACCATCCTCATATCATAATTTTACATTGCCGTCCTTCACCCATCATTGACGTCCACTATCTCTCTCTCTCTCTCTCCATGGTTTCTTTTGGGGGAGCAGGCCATGACAAACCAACACGCAACGGTTCTCCAAGTGGCATGGCCATTTCAGGCAGGCCATCGTCTGTGATATCATCCACCTGAGGTCATCGGGGAACGTTTCGAACGCGACGGTAACAATTTCAGTGGATTGGGTACACTTTGGCAGTCCCTAACCAGTAACAGTGGTTGATTAGAGGGAGTAACAACCAACACTAGTAGTGAACATCATGGTTGATGATGGCTAAACTCAGCTGGAAGATAGGAAATGGCGTAAACGAGCTATTTCTATGGTGTATTTACCAGGTTAATCTGCCAGAGAGTAATGGGAACGTCCACGGGAAATTCTGGTTACAACCACCAATTGCAAGGGTTTTCTATATATTTTCCATTATTTTCCCATGAGCCAGCCCAGTGACAAGTCAAACTATGATGGTTCATTATCACCTACTGCTCGGCTAATGGGAAGAAACTGCTATAACAATGATACGATGATCATAACCGAGATGCTTTACCTATTCCATGTATTGGTGGTTTATCAAATGATTGCAAGACTGACGTCAGTGATAGCTTTACCTATTTCCTACAAAATCGGCCTTGTAGAGATACTTTGCTGAAGAAAAGTTGATCTCTCTTCCAGGGCATCTCTTGTCAGGGGGATACACTTTGCGTGTTCAGAGTTGCTGGCGCCAGCAGCAGTGATGAATGCGGCAAGCGTTAGTTAGTGTCGGTGCCTACTCACCAACGGGGTACATTTCAAGCGAACTTTGGCCAAAGCTCCACGGTCGAGCTTCATGCCCAGGATTCACTCTGATTCACTGGCAAACCTGATGTTTCTTAATAGGGGGTAGCCCAAATCGTCAACAGTAATAAGCCAAGCACAACTTCGGGGCACCCCTATGACTTGAGAACCCCCCATATCTTCAATGACTCTTTTGAAAACACCTTGCCCCATATTGATATATCAATCGTCCTAATCGAATCATCAGTTCGCAATAATTAATCCAATCAGAACTATGGCAACTTTTTGAGGGCAACCTTTCATATCAAGTCACATCTTCCCCCTTGCTTTTGCTCTTCTTCTTCTCCGCATCAGTGCGTACCTGACATGGTGCAGGGTCAGAGGTTACTGTTGAAGGTCTCCGGGTGATGCTTACGGACATGGTGTCTGAAACCCTGGTGACTAAATGGTCAGTTGACAATGGCCAGGACAGGCACAGCTTGGCTCAGAATGGTTGGTTGAGATTGATGATAGCGACGAATCATCAGAGATGCTTTTCAATGATGGTGGCAAATGCATCTAAGAGGCCGGTAACATGCAGCCATTGTGGCTGCGGAATATGAATGCGGTCACTGGCAGCGCAGGTACGTGGCAAACCAGGTAGCTGTGATTAAGATGATGGGACATGACAGCGAAGTTTGACTCCTCTTGATGTTGAGGTGACTGGTGACTACTTGCTTGCCAAGAATGCTAGAAAGTGGGATAACGCTACTGATTAAGTGGGATAACGCTACTTGCCTTATGCTGACTTGAAAATCACTTGCTAACGTCTGTCACGTCAGTTCGGCTAGTTGGCTACCACCGAAATGGTGGAACGAAAACGCTGCAATGTTGCAGTTTGTTCTTAAGTTGGTCTTACTTACATCCAATAATATCCCGATTGCGTGATGGTTTGTATCGTCCATTTGTTGGCACTAGCTGGCGTCAGGATGCGTCAGGACATGTCAGGACCATATCAACAGCAGCTATTATACGAAAGTGATACTTGATATCCATTGTCATTCATTTCTTCCACCCCTAGTCTCTCTAATTTGCCAGAAACACGTTTGAAACCTAGCGATACATGGGTATGCCCATCAATGGCGGTACGCCCAGCAAGTTGTGCACCATCATGTACCATCCCTATTCACGCGATCATTTCAGAAGTTAAACTGCCCTGAAACCGTGTTTCATGGGTAGTCCCAGGCGATCATCATCACACCATGTTCCCGACCATTGCGGAAACTACACAACCAAACGGGTCATACGAAGTAATGACCATCAATAGAAACTTGTCTATGTTGAGTTTTTTTACCTAAACAAACTAAAGAAAAATCAACAAATCAACATCCATTAGTAAGCAAACTGCCACCAGCAGCTGTCATACGTTCCGAAGGTTCGCACCTGTTTGCCCACGAATCCGCAAATCTTCAAATGTTGCATCAGCCTGCGGGCCAACACGTTCACCCAACCTGGAGATGTGACACCACCGCCTTCCGCCTCCCAAGTTTGCAGATACTCCGAAGCAACGAATCTCTAATTCTGGTGGTAGATATATTGGGAGTTCAATCCATAATGCAACAAATAAACTTGTGAACTAGAAAAGAAGGGAGGCGCTGAATGAGCTCCGTCTTCAAATCTTCCCAGGTAATTGGGAGCTCTGGAGTCACATGGAGGATATCCATCGCAACAAAAACAGCTGGAAAACACTCAGGGGGCAACTTTGAACCTGTCTGGCTCCAGTAGGTTCATCTACGATTCTGAGCCTTTTGGAGTGCAGTGGCATGGTAAAGCATCTTCAGTAAGGGCAACCATGTTCTAGAATTTTGGGGCTCCACTACTTTGAGAAATCAACCTGGTGGAGTTTAGATCCCTTGCGAAAAGTCTAATTTTTAGTGGCTATATGGTAAATCAATCATATCCCAAGAAAGCTAAAAAGCTAAGTTCATAGCTGTAATCCACCCAGTCAAATAAAATCAAAAAAATCAACCACAGTTACCCAGCTGAGGGGCCAGCTATTAAAACCACCAAGGTTCCCTGTCACTGCCAGCGGTCCAGCACAGCTTCGTCAGCGGTATACTGCTGTAGGCAGACAAAAAGGCTGGTCATGTATCGAATCACTATAGTAATTGAAGTGATCATTAGTTGATGGTTGACAATGATGTTTTTATATGTTCCAATATTGCTTAGCAATGGTTCCTGTAGCTGGTTGGCGGGTTCAATCCATCTGAAACATATTTGTTGATCAACCAGCCATGTTTGAATAGTTTCAATACTGAGAAAACAACAATTGCTTAAAACCACCAGCCAAATTATTGCAGCAATTCAACATATCTGTCCCCTAGTGAGCATAACACTTGCAATGAAACAAATACATGCAACAATACGCAACAAAAAAACAATAAGACCCCTAGCTCCACATGGGCAAAGAACCATGTTCCCCATGAAGAGAAACAAAAACTAAAGCCACCAAACAAGCGAGTGGAATCTGAGTGGAAACGACCACTCGAGGATGCTGCTGCAATTCAAATTCTTGTCAAAACCCTTTTCCTGACCAAAAACAAGACTAAACCCTCTCTCCAAAATTGCGGTTAAACTCTCGGAATGGTTTGGGGTTCTAGCTATGTGCATCCTCTCTCTCTCCCCCTGTTTCCTGTAGAAATCCTAAGGATAAGCTGCTGAGGACCTGTCATTGGCTTCAAGAATTACGCCACCTGGCAGTACGGTCGCAGCTGCTGGGTCCGAGTGGCATGACCATTTCGCCTTTCCACAACCGACCTGCGGCTCCATCTGCCACATCAGCACGAGACACCTGAGGCTGAGTTGAGGATGTTGATTTTGGAGCAACTGTATGACTGGTTGGTGGTTGAACCACCCCGTCATGAAAAATATGCGCAAGTCAGCCAACCATTTGTTAATAACTGCTAGGGAAAATCAAACATGTTGGAAACCACCTACCGGATGATCTATTCACAGCAATGCTTCATGGAAAAACCTGCAGGAAAACCATATGATTGGTGCTTAAAACAAGGGAGCCAAAGCGGTCACAGATCGATGCCACTGGGATAACTTCGTTTGTTTTCCGGCTGGATACATCATGCAATGGATGTGTAGGGAAACGGGTCATGATGCCACTGGGATATGGATTTGGAGCAACGGTATGATCTATTTACAGCTATGCATCATGGAAAAACCTGGAGGAATCCCGGAAATTGGTGGTGAAATCAAAGGTTTCCCGTGGATTTCCCGATCAACCAAACCGGTGAATGATCGAAGGCTGCTGCCACTGGGAAAACTCTCTCTCTTTCTCTCTCTCTCTCTCTCTTTCTCTGCTGGTTGAATTATGCAATGGGTTTGTGTTTGGTAAAATGGGTCATAAATGTCATAAGCAAACACATTTACCTAACTGCACCAGCCAGCATTGATGCAAGCCCTGGGCCCCTGAATGACCAAATAGAGCAAGAATGGACTCATGGAAATCCATGGGGTGAAGCGGGTGTTTCCTCTCGTGATGTTGTGAAACATACAGACGGGATCATATAGGCATACTTGCGGGCGGCAGCATCCAGCAGCAACATGAACAGGTCGCAACAGTTCACTACTACAAAATCACACGGTTGTTGTGTATCAACGTGATTTCATCATCAAAAAATATTGCTTACGACCTTTGCTGGGTTAATTACCATGCACCCCCCCAAAACAATCAGCAGTTGTGGAGTTGGTCAATGAGGCTTGACGGTGACCTTTTACAGACTCCGGTCTTCAAGACCTGGCATTGACAATTCGAACCCATCGCGCAGCATTTATGCATCCATGTTGGTCCTTGTAGGTCATGCGTTGCGAGTCCTATTCAACAGATGAAATAAGTATGCACTTTTGTTGTGCATGACAGTGGTTGCTCCCAACACAGTGCGGTCACTCAAGGTACTTGCGCACATCAACTGACATCAACTGACCAAAGTACCAGCGCAACTCAGTTCGCGCGGCATGCGCCACTTTGTCCAAACTCAAAGGGTGAATCAAATGGGGGCCATCACAGGTCCAAGATTTGGAAATGAAATGGTCCAGGCACAATGGACTCTCTCTGGAGTCAGTGCCAAAGAGCTAGTGGTAAATCTTCAGGTGCCTCACAGTTGTCAGGGAAGGCCTCGATATGGATCACCCATTTCCTTCCCTCCTTCTCTGGTGCTGACTTAACAGTGAAGGCTGAGTAAGGCGGAAATAAAAATTCCGCCTCACTCTCAACATCCGTTGCCCCCTTCAAATAGTTTACATGCCTGCACCGCAGATCCACGTCATAGTGAACATGAACTATGATCATGTTCTTTTCTTGTCGGTTCATCCGGGCAAAGTCCATGGCTACCTCATGGTCGAATGAAGTAGCCAGAAACATGGGGCAGCGATACTGCACACCGCTTTGAAAAAAGACCATGTGCTCTTCTGGGATGCCTGCGCCTCTGTAAGTGACATTCTCTGGAGGCCACTCCGCTGCCGCCTTTCCATGAGTTACGAGAAATGAGTTCATCGCTCGCACCAAAGGAATTAGGGGCTGCAACCGCTCCCTATTGTCTTCTCGAACGATCTCGTTCATATAACTGCAAAGTTCACGGTCCCGGACTTGCTCGGTCAAAGTCCAGGTGAAGATTGCCAATTGGGCCACGGTGAACCCTTCACGAATCTTTTCCACCAACTTCCGATTGACCGTCTGGGCGACATCCGCGAAACCCTCCTTCTTCAACCAACCGATGTAGTCATGGGCAAAATCCAAGATTTCATAGAGCTCCTTGAATGAACTGCTGGCAAACGTTCGGGCTGCAGTGCTCCACGTCTGTGATTCTGCTGTGGCTTGGTATCCTGCATGGGGTTGCGCGACCTCTTCTGCAGCTAGCTTTGGCGGCTTCTTCTCGCAAACGAGCAGCTTCTTCTGCCTAAGGAGGTCCCACCGGGGGCCCCACCGGGGGTACCACCTCAGAATATTGGTTTCAAAATTTTCAAGGTGCCCTGATGCTAATCATTCTGGAAAGTTTCAGGTCTTGAGGTAAGAAACAACCCAGTCCCACCTACCTCACATACTTCCAGGGGTTTGAAACCGTGTAGATGTGGGCACGCCCTCCCAAAACCAAAGCAGTAGGAATCATTCATCATAATTCTTAAATGTCATGGGGTCGGGGTGGTCCTACTTCAAACTATATTTATTTCAGATCATACCGAAGAGCCCGTAGATCCCCGCATGATTCCCAGGGACGTCATCTGCAGTAAGAAACAGCAAACTAATTCCTCAGTGCCCCACAAGTTAAGCAGTTCAAAAATAAACAAAATATTTTACACTTGGCCAATGCTCATAACACAGATAATCACCGACGTCCCGGGCTGAAATATGTCCAAGATGGCTCAACTGTACCCAATGAATGCCAAATAAGCATGTAGACACTCCCCAACCCGGCCCAAATGCCAAGAATCCAATGTGCCTGATGCCCTCGTGATCCCTCGATAAAAACTATATTTGGGGTCCCCAGCTACCTCCTCGCGGCAAAATTTCCCAAAAGTCTCGGCACCTTCTTCAAGACAATTCTTGCGGTGCCCAAAGCAACAAGAAAATTGGACCGCTCAAGACCGCCACAGCATCACGACTTCCAAAAAACCATGCGCACGCAGGCGCCACAAAACCACAAGCCAGCTTGCAAAAGATTGTTTGTGAGCGGTCACCCTTGTGATTTCCATCATTTCAAGGCTAGCAAAGTCTAGCAAACCTGATCGAAGCGATATCAACAAAACAAAGCAAACCATGCCAAGAATTTCCAAATTGTTTGGGAAGTTTTATCACATTCCTGGTGGTTCACCATGGTTCACCTCTTTCCAGGCAGGTTGCAAAACCCCTACCTGGATTGAGTTCGTAATGATCAAGTTCGTCATGATTTTGGTACCACCTGATGCAACTTGATCATTCTCGATACCCAACTTTGGAATATTTCGGTGAGTATTATTTTGGAACCTACAAGAGCATCAAACACCCACTGTATTCTTCCTGCAACCGAGCAGCCTCTGCTGCAGCTAGACGTGCTTCTTCGGCTGCTTGTTCTCGGGCACGGGTCTCTTCTTGCAAACGAGCAGCCTCTGCTGCAGCTAGACGTCCTTCTTTGGCAGCTTGGGCACGGGTCTCCTCTTGCAAACGAGCAGCCTCTGCTGCAGCTAGACGTGCTTCTTTGGCAGCTTGGGCACGGGTCTCTTCTTGCAAACGAGCAGCCTTCGCTGCAGCTAGACGCACTTCTTCGGCTGCTTGTTCTCGGGCACGGGTCTCTTCTTGCAAACGAGCAGCCTTCGCTGCAGCTAGACGCACTTCTTCGGCTGCTCGTTTACAAGAAGAGACACGTGCCCGAGAACCAGCAGCTGCTTGTTCTCGGGCACGGGTCTCTTCTTGCAAGCGAGCAGCCTTCGCTGCCGCTAGACGCACTTCTTCGGCTGCTTGTTCTCGGGCACGGGTCTCTTCTTGCAAACGAGCAGCCTTCGCTGCAGCTAGACGCACTTCTTCGGCTGCTTGTTCGCAGGCACGGGTCTCTTCTTGCAAACGAGCAGCCTTCGCTGCAGCTAGACGTGCTTCTTTGGCAGCTTGTTCTCGGGCACGGGTCTCTTCTTGCAAACGAGCAGCCTCTGCTGCAGCTAGACGCACTTCTTCGGCTGCTTGTTCTCGGGCACGTGTCTTTTCCTGATAACGAGCAGCCTGTTCTACAGCTAGAAGCGCTTGTGGGGCACGCGTCTGCTCCCTCAAAGCCTTGGCCCAAAGGTCATTTCTGACGCCTGGAGTCACATTTATTGCAGGCAGAACGACTCTAAGGCCAAGATTACCGCCAAAGAGAAACATGTGGTCACCAATGCAAACGGCAGCATGGTCATCTCTTTCTGATGGGAGGGCCCCCGTTTGGCTTGATCTCGATCCACTGGTTCTCCTTCAAAGCATAGGCCCAAAGGTCGTTTCTCCGCACACTGCCATCATAACCGCCAAAAACAAACATGCAGTCTCCAATGGACACAGCGGAATGGCCAGCTCTTACCCCTGGGATGGGCCCGTTGGGCTTGATCTCGATCCACTGATTCGCCGCCAAATCGAAGGCCCAAAGGTCGTTTCTCCATCTGTCGGCATCATCACTACCTCCAAAGATGAACATCTTGCCCTCGCTGCATACTGCAGAATGGAGACATCTTCTCTCTGGGATGGGCCCCTCTGGCTTGATTTCGATCCACTGATTGGCCTTCGGATCGTAGGACCACAGGTCATTTCGAACTTCTGGTTGTGCAAACCCTTTGAAAGCTGTGCCGCCAAAGACCAGCATGCTGTCTCCCCTGCAAACGGCAGAATGGCTTTCTCTTCTGTTGGGTATGTACCCCTCCGGCTTGATCTCGATCCAGTGATTGGCCTTCGGATCAAAGGACCACAGGTCGTTTCCCAAGCTGTGGCTGAAGGGGCTCAAGATGCTCCTGAAACCGAAAAAACCGCCGAAGACAAACATCTTGTCCCCTATGCACACTGCAGAATGGCCTTGTCTTGCCGGTGCGGTGGGCCCGTTCGGCTTGATCTCGATCCACTCGTTTGCCTTCGGATCGTAGGACCACAGGTCATTTCGAACACCTGCAGTGACGCCGCCTCTGCCGCCGAAGACAAACATGCTGCCTGCCATGGACACAGCAGAATGCTTGAATCTCTCCCGGGGGATGGGCCCGTTCGGCTTCATCTCGATCCATTGACTTGCCGCCATCCCACGAAGCTAGTGCTTGGGAAGCTAGTGAGGCTAGTGCTGGCAAATCTGGAGAAAGATCCTGCTGGCAGCTGTTGGGCTGCCTCGCTGCCGGTGCAGGACCTGGTGAGTAGTGTTTCTGTCCTACACCTTGAGCCAGCCAAGAAACAGCTGGTTGGTTGTGTCTATCAACATGACCATTTGGGGGGTATACTGTACCCCGATGTCTGAATCATCCCCTTTTGCTTCGCTTCCCACAGAAAGGCATACAAGGTTGACCCCCTGCAGCTAGGCTCCCCATAAAAGGCAAAAAATTAGCCAGCTAATTGAGTTACAAACCAGCAACTATAGCTGATGGAACGGAGCCGACATTATACATTCTAGCATTCTAGCTGATTGTAAATCAAATCAAGTCTCATGACTGCAAAATGCTGCAAGCAAGCAGAATAGTGAAGTACACCGACCAACAATGACCATGCTCCACGGCAACCACGGTAGATGGTGATTTCTCAAACTCAAATGTTTATATGTGCGGTTTATTCCAAAAAATCGCGCAAACTATCTCTGATTAATCGACCATGAATCAACCTACAACTACAATCAATGAAGCGCCAGCAACCGTTTAACCATTGCCAACCAGTGTTCAACAACTCATCAGCCATCAGTCAAAACTAATAGCCCTCGATTCAGCATTGACTAAGCATCATGATTAACCATTGTCAATAAGCCTTAATCATAGTTATTCACCCTTGTCATCCATTGATCATAGCTATTGACCAGTAGTGCATTGCTTTACCCTCAGCCATCATCATACACCACTACAAGTTGGTTATTCAGCACCATCAGCCATCAATCAACTACCAATGAGCCATCATGGACCGTGCATTTCCCATCCAGTAACCATCATTAACCATCAAGTATCCATCAACCAACCCAGTGAATGATCATAGCTAACCATAATCTCCATTGAAAATTCAGCCCTATCATTCACCATGGCGCAAGCATCACCCCGTTGGTTGTGCGCATCACCGCATGCGCGTTGCGCGGTGGTTGTGCGCTTGGGCCCTCGCCTTGCGGAGGAAGTCCAGGATCTTGTCCGAGGGCAGGAAGCCATCCTTGACGCTCATCGTTTCCTGAGGCGACCGAGGAAACGATGCAGGGCCTGCCCCCGGTGCTGAGCTTGGCCACGAGCGGCGAAGCCGGTGGGTCATGAAGTGGCACGGTTGGGTACAAGGCTTGTATGTGCTTGGATTTTTGGTTGGTTGGATGTAAGTTGGAAGGATCTTGGTGACATGGTGGGTTGGAAGGGTGGTATCCTGGAATGGTACAATTGGTGGTAATTTATAATCAGCCAATTGGTGTTGTTCTAAACAAATGCCAGGAAACCACTTCTCAATGTTTGATGGTAAACAGGTGCCACTTTCCGTAATATTTCCTGACCAAATTCCATGATTTATGTTAGGGTTCGATCTCGTAATATCCGGGTTATATATCCTGTATGCTGTCTTTCCACCGCCATCATGAAGCTTCAGCACGGGCATGGCTTAGCCAAACGCAGCTGTCACAGAAACAAATGCCGCTTCGAACCCGCCGCCATCCACAAGCCAACAGGCAGCAGCAAAAGAACATGCGTCGAGTAAGCTATAAGTGGGCAGCATCAGGGAAAAAGTTGGTTATGCAAGTTTGAGGGGTAGTATCCCACAATATGATACAATTTTGTGAGCTAAAATCATGAGGGTTCTATCCATGTCTATCCGGTAACATCACGTAGATATATTAAGACACCTTTCACATTCAGAGAATGGTGTTTTGGGTGTCGATAAAATATATTATATTTATGTGTAAGTAATCTATTCATGATTAAATCGGTTCTACTTGAACACACTCCAATTCAATATGTTAGAATGAAATATGTTCAACATAAGTAGGCCTTCATAGGTCATAATTGAATAAGAAGATAAAACCCCAAAAAAGGTACTGGCGCACAGCGCTCGCTTCAGCAAGCATGTTTGGATTGGGCATTCGAAAACAAACTATTCCATCTCCAGAAATTCTCCAAACAGTAGTTGAAATAGTTTCCATCCAAACTTGTTTGGAGACATTCTCTAAACTTGATACATTAGTTGTTGAATGGATATTCTCAAGTTTAGGCTTTGAACCCAGGCTTCAATCAGCAGGTGATGATCATTGACGTAGCCAGGGGCCGGGAGGAGCTGCCAAGCATCGAATTCTCTCATTACGACCTCACGACTCACGGAATTTCCGGAGCCGTCCACGGTCATGGGAAATCCGATGTTTTTCAGGATGCTTTCCTGAGACGCCCCGTGATCCATGCTGAAGAATGACTTGAGTAAGTTGCTGATGGGTCATCCGCCTCTGACAAATGTTCATGATGGTTTATAGTGGGCGACAAGTAAATGGTCATGATATGTCATGATCACTATTTGTGAATGGTGTGCACCATAAATGGTTGATAAACCATGCCAATGGATCGTATTTGATGCTGAACATTGGAGGGAAATACCATGAGAAATACCATCGGAAAAAATGATTATATAACAGAAATCTATGATCATAATCTGGTTGGTGGTTTCAAGCTCTCTGAAAAAGAATAGTCAACCAACCAATTGCTAATAATTACTAGAGAAAATAAAAAATGTTTGAAGCCACCCACCAGTAATTAGTCAGCCAACATTGTAAGCGGTCACTGGTTGGTTGCGGTTGCAGAATTTCTACGACCGTGGTGAGCCTCGCGTCGCCACACCAGCACTGGTAGCGCCGGACCCCCTGAGGATCGGTCCATAGCGCCCCACCAGATTCGGTGCTTCAGCAACTCGTGCACGAAACCCTCCAAATCTCTGGGATCCACGATGGGGTCCTGGCCACCATCGATTCATCACGAACCATCACATCATCAGATTCATCGGCCACAACTCAGCATATATACATTGATTATAGACATCAATCTACGGCAACATGGAGACACCGGGAACCAGTAAGAACTCGTGCTCAACTGAAGAGCTGGGTAACTGGATTCAACTGGTAGCCTCTGAGACTTTTCGCATCCGCAGACCCAGAGTCCTTCACATCGTGGCCCTCCTCATCTTCACGTTTCCAGTCACTTACCAGGCCTTCCACGCGATGGAACAAGCCGTTGTAATGCGGTGCCTGAAGCTCGGTGCATTAGGCTGAGCACCGAATCGGCCGTCCAACATGTGACATGGCAAATTCCAACCGATCCACGTGGTGCCAAGTCCATATAGCTGTTGACATGGCGGTCAGTCCGAGCCCAGCATTGACCAAACAAATCATTCATCAATTCATCAACCATCTCTCAACCCTATCATTCAACAAACCAGTCATCAACCAGCCATGCAGCCACCAACAACACATCAGCAGAAACGTCGTGGATCCCCTGTGACAGCTGACAGCGCCGTGGGGCATTGCGTCTTTGAGCGGTGCGCTCCACCACTCCGATATCTGCCAGAAAACTCATGAGACCATCCTTGGGCCCAGGTGCCGCTGAGGGGGACTGGATTGGACCCGCATCACGCACTGGTAGGACCGCTGCATGCTGCTGCAGACGCGCATACACATAGAGAACTGGAGCATTGAGATTACAAGATGGTTCGGAATCATTGATCATAGTGAACTACCAACACTCAGCGATTAAGATGGATCTGGTCATGCTCAATATCTTGCAGTTGAAGGGATAAGCCCCCTTTCTGGCACAAACTAGCGTGGAAGCTATTTTTTTCCTGGATGCATGGCGATGATGAGTAGCTAAAATCATCATTTTCCAAAAGCAAAGCAGCCATAAAATGTCAAGGATGGTCGGATCAGCCCCACCCCCCAAACACCAACGCGGCCAAAGAGCAGGATCGCTTTGCCGGTTGAGCGTCAAACGCTGTTTCACCTCCGGCCAATCCAATGATAAAGCGCCACAGGGTGAAAGCCACGTGCGGTCCGCAAAAGGCGGCCATGTGTTGGTGAGTGCGTAACTAACATTTGTGGTGCTGGCTATTGTAAGCAGCAGCTATGGTGGATGTTGACGAGGGTAGCAGTGTGAGGAAATAAAAAAGAACCATAACTAATGAATGGTAAGTTGTAGGTTAAATACGGGTATCTTATATAATGTGTAAGCCTATACCACTTTAGATTCACCAGTTTAACTTATGGGGTCACAAAATTGAATACAAGAACTTCGCAGTAATCGACTTGGCCAGGATAGCCATATGTGAGTTTTCCCGTGCTCCCTAAACCAAACCATGCAAGGAATGGCCGTTTCAAATGGGGCCGCGCATAATTTCAGTGGGTACCCCAACTTCAGGAGACGCTAAAGCAAATAACTCCAGTCCATGTCAGCTCTCCAAAAACATGTAGGTAACATTCAAGCGCAACCACTGGAGACACGCTGCGGCAGCACGGATGGCCCCACATCTCTGTTTTTCGCTCCGCTCAGTGGATCGCACCGAGCGCACAACGGTGCGAGGCGAACGCAAGGACGAGCTCGGGTCCGACCATTGATTTCACACGGAAACCGCAGATCCCAGCTGCTTACATCTTTTTCTGAGCGCTGAAATTTTCTAACTCCATATCATTTGCCTACATTTATTTGCTTACATTTATTTCTGCATGATCTGGTGTTGGATTATAAAGCCATTGTCACCCACAGCATGCGAGCGCTGTTTGGCAATTGGTCCATCTGAAGCTATGTATGGTTGTTCCAAAAAACTCAATCGTGTATCAGCAAGAACGACTCACATTAGCATTGTTGCTGGGGTACTCTGGGTGACATATCCAGCTCCAAATGGCTTCACCAAACACCAGGAACCAAATCATCGTTCATCATCCATCGGCCATCATTAAAATTCACTCAGATCCTACCATTTGGTCAAGCCACTAGTTCCTAGGCTCCCCCTTTAAATGGCAATAGGGATACCTCTGGCTCCTTGGCTCCCTCCCAATCACCAGCCAGGATCACCCATAAAAACATCATGACTCGCCAATGAACCATCACCAAACCATCTCCTCTCTCTCTCTCTCTCTCTTCGCTTCAGTGCCATCCCGGGGGTTCAGCTTCACTTGCCACCATCATTGACTGCAATATCATTCCTCCTAAATTTACCATCAGCAAGCTATCGCTAACCCAGATTGATCATCAATCAACCATCCAACCATCACAAATCACCAACCATCATTCATTAATTATCATGATTAGTTTCCATGATTCACCATCAGCAACCATTATGAGCTACCAATCTTATAAACCATCATTAATCATCAGTACTGTGGCCATCATTAGCCATCATTCCTTACCCATCATCACCCATGAACCCATCACTATTAACCATCATCGTTCGCCAGCGTGAGTTATTCACCACCTCTCTGCCATCAATGAGTGCTACCAATCAACTATCACTAGCCGTGATTAACCAGTATTGATAGAACCATCATCAATCAATCTTTCAACTCATTGCAAATTCATCAACTATAACCATTATTCATCAACCTCCCAAAGCATCAATCAAACATCATTAGACGTAATTGTTGGTAAGTACCCCCTACTATTACCCATATTAAATATATTGACCACTATTAGCCAAGGAAATCTACCATTGTCCCTCATGATTAACCATCATTCACCATTCTTTAAGCGCATCTAAGCTCTCCATGACCTTCTAATGGCCATCATTAGCCATCTAATGACCATCATTAATCATAGAAATCCACCATTATTCAAGCCATCCATGACTTCTTCATCCGGCGAAACTTCGCCGCGGCTCATAGCAAGGGCAGCAGTGCCAGGACATGCTCACGCGCCGATGCCAGCTCCAGCTGTGGCAGCTTCTGTCGGAGCTGCTCCCGGCTCAGAGGTGCCAAGCCCAGCGGAAGGCGGCCCCAGCCTCAGCGCCCGTTTCAGCATGGCGAGGAGCCACATGGGAAGACCCTGGGATATCATCCATGGCCCGTGGTCGATTTTCCATGGGACATCTTAGATTGAGGGGAATGCTGGTGCTGAAAGACGTTGGGGCAAAAGAATTTATAGGGTTTAGCAGTTAATTTGAGCAAAAGGAAATGGAGATAATATCCGTTCACCATACTGATTAGTATTGATTTAACCAAAGGAAACGGAGAATCCATAGGGTTTAACAATTTATTAGCGGGGTTCATACATGTTAAAAAACAACATCCACGACTTACTTCAAGTCATCCCTGCCATGACATTTGTTGGGGCGTTCTTCTAGAACTTTCACTGCCAGGGTAACTGGTGATTCTTTTCAGGCTTCACCAGTGCTTGATTGACATTTTGGCAACTGATGGCTGCTGGAAAATCACAATGTATCGAAATTGACATGTCAGGCCAGCTGCAATCAACACATGGTGATTGACATACAAAACCCTAGGCTTTTTTTTTACCATGAAAGAGGAGGCTGGTAACTGGTGACCATCTCGTTTCTGCCATTGTTGTGACCGGGGTTGGCTATCTAATGTAATGGTAACTGGAAGCACAGGAGTATTTTAGGAATACGACAAGTGTCAACCAATATCATCAAGCAATTTGCTAATGACGTAATTATAGATGATAGGTATTCTGTGTCCGCGCCAGTAACAATAATCGCATTTTTGTGATCGGTTCAGGCACAATGAGATAAAATGAGACAACACTGATGAAGAGCATTTTTTTCGTAGTCATCTTTGAAGTTTCAAACCAGTGGTATGAACAATGCCCAGCCTGTGTTCGCCATGATGGAAAATTCATGCTACTCGCTCTAAATAATCAGATCATAGGACGTAATCAGCAATTCTCATGATCGTATCGTCGCCAACACTTTTGAGAAGTGAATTCATTAATTAATGACTAGTTCTGTCAACCAATCGGTATGTCATATCCTTACCTCGACCGTCACTGTCAATAGTTTGTCACGACTCGAGCAACCATCATGCCCATCATTCTTGCAATCATCACTTCCAATCATCAATTCCAATCCTCATTCCAAGATTACATCATTTCGAATCTCTGCGATCAGAATGTGACTATGGGTCAATATTAGCTAGCCAACCAATGGGTAGATAAACATGGCAACCACCCCCACTTGTCGCCCAGCATCTGTCGATGCTCAGGCCATGTGCGTTGCGATATGTCACCTTGGCCGCCCCGCACTGCAGCTGTCCTTTTGTTCCCTGGTGGCTATGTATCCATAGCCTCACTTCCATGTGGTGGTTTGTTAAAAAAAAACGGACGCCCCAAAATCGTTCAATATTAACCATTGGTAATAATAAACCAACCATTCTTCGGGTCCGCTATTTTGAGAAACACCGGTATAGTCAGAGAATCAGTAAACGATTGAGGTCAATGGCTTGCCACAGACCCATGCAATTCAGCAGCGTTCATGCAGTAGTTGCGCACCAATCTGATTAGATAACTGCTACGACCGGCAAAGAGCCTGACCCATCACGGAATAGCCATGGTGGTGTAACCAATCAATAGCCACGGAAATACGGCTTGCTAAGTGCCTCCCGTTAGAAGGACAACCCTATGATCAAATGTATCCATAAAGCAACAGTCAATGAGTCAGTGAGCAATCTGAGAACGAAATCGGTTGATAAGTGGCTGGTATAAAGGAGGTGGTTAGCAAGAACCAAAGTGGTATGACAATCAAACGGTGGATTCTCAAAATAGGGGTACCTCAAAATCATGCAGCTTATCAACCATGATATATAGTAGTAAGCCAACTATTTTTGGGGGTTCCCTGTCTTAAAAAAAACGTCAAACGACTATGATGTAATTCATGATCAATCCTGCCTGAATTAAATGCGTGGCAAGTGTGTCACCATGACAGCGAATAATTAGCAATATATTATATAGCCAAACAATCGAATAGAAAATGTACAGTAGTTGGAAAAGCTATTTGGAACAACGAAGGTGGGTTGTTGAACGGCAGCTTGGGTGCGGCTAATCATCAAAAATAAATGAACCAGAGCCATCATTGGTATTGTTCATTGGCCAACCATTCATGGTCAACATCTTTCGACATCAACAAGTGCTATCAGCCATCCTTCTTAACTATGGTTGGTCATTACCTAGAAACAATTAATCGCTCCTGGCTTGAATGTATATCAAGCACTATCCACAAACCAGTATATTTTTTTCATTAAGTACGATTACCAATGCATGTTGACTTTAATCGGCCAGAGCTATGTTGAAACAAGAGTGCTACCAACCAGCCATTGTAAATAACATGAGGTCGTTACCGCCAATAATGCTTGCCACAACGATGTATATCATGGTTGCCAATCATTTGCCATGACAATCACCAATCACGACAGTTGAACAATCACTACCAATCTGTATAGTTTATGGACCAATACCTACAATCGCCAATTCTTAGCCAACTATGACTGATTGCTGACAATTAGCTGAACTCGTCAATGAGCAATAGTTGGATGCCAATAGATTTCAGTCTCTCTCACCATTTGTAATTTACAAACTGTGATCGTATTTCACCAACCATGATCGGTAATGATTGGACAACAATGATAATAATACGCCTAAGCCTAAAATCATCACCAACATCAACTTGAGCCACTCAAGTTACCTTGATTACCAAACATTGTTTAACTAATTACCCATCATCCCTGGCAATCATATGGCTGTGGGTCCAAACCCCGTACCCCTGATTCCCCCATCATTAACCATTGTTTCCCCTATAAAATTGTTGGCGATTATCCTCCACGAGTTGGTTGGTTAACTGCTTGACCCAGGTGGCCATATAGTTGGCATATATCCTCTATAATTGCTAGTCATCATCCCCTCTTATTCACCATAAACCAGCTATCATGATTAATTATTCATTAACCATTAGCCAGCTATTTTCAGCCATATCTAACATTCTTAACCATTAATCATCAACCATTAACCGGCCATTGACCCATAGCCATATGGTTGCTATATATCCCCTATACCTTTTTAATTATCATCCCCTATTATTAACCATTATAACCACTAGTTGGTTGGTTAACTGCTTGACCCAGCTGGCCCTAACCCGCCCTGTCCTACCACACGTGCCACGTGCCACGGTCACCGTTGCGTCGCGTCCAAGCGGCCGCTTCCACCAGCACCCAGGGCACCGGGGAACCCGCCGGCGTGGGCCCTGCAAGGAGCTGCTGGACGCAGAGCTGCAGCAGCAGCTCGTAGGCCACGCAGGGAAACGGCGCCAGGTGCATCCAGAGAGAGACGAAGAGACCTGGGGTCATTGATGAAGAGATGATGATAACCCATGGTAGATTATCATTGTTATAATAGATTGATCATTATCATTGTAGATGATTGTTATGAGTATTATCATTATCATCAATAGTCATCTATCATCAATAGGTCATTGTAGATTAACCATAATTATAAACCATAGTTGTTAATTAACCATAATTATTTACAAAATTATAATTAGTTGAGCTAATAATTAGCCAATAATTAGAAGTTATAACACGAGGTACAACAAGGTTAACTAGGGGTAAACCACAACCAACTAGTTTATCAACTAGGGTTAACCACTAGCTGTAACCTAGGAACTGACTCTTAAGCAAGGAACTAGGGGTAAACCACAATCAACTAACTCAAATCAACTAGATGTTTAACGTTAGTGTTTAACACTAGGGTGGTAGATGTACTTGTAATTTATGAATTGCTAATTTACGATTTAGCAACTGTCTAGCACGGTTTATAACTACAACTAATGCTAGCACGAGTTATAACATTAGTGTTTAACACTAGTAGGTTAGTAAATGTAATGGTAAATGTAGTGTTTAATATTAGTTACAGTGGTTTCCTGTTAACACTGGCTGGTAGAATGGAAAACCAGTATCACATTGGTGGTTCAGCATTAGTGTTAACAGGTTTATTGTACAATGGTTGGTACACATTAGTTACAACTAGGTTGACAGGTGAACTCTAACAAATTACCCATAATCAACGAGTGGTCAAACTAACTAATGGTTAATCACAATCACTAGGTACAACTAGGTCTAACCAGTAGCATCTAGTAGTAAAACTCAATATTGACCAGGTTAACAATCTAGGTTAACAACCTACGAGTAACTAATGGTTGACCATAATCACTAGTAGAACTAGGTTCACCAATAGGTTCTTGATATATATCTAAATATTCTAGATTAACTCATGGTTAACTAGTTACCAGCGGTTCTGGATCGGCGCTTTTAGCAGAACAGTTGGGAGCTTTACGAACCTGTGGTTTCAAGGTGGGGGTTTCTCAAGTCATCGGGGTACCCCAAAGTTATGGTTGATTTATGAGTTGAAGTGGCTAATTGGGATGATTGATGAATTAATACTTTACGTTTCTGTGACATTGATATGAGAAACCTAACATTTTACAAAGACAATAAAATATGGCGAATGGTGAGTGAAATGGTGGGTGAAAATTCACTATTGGTATCTTGTGTCATGTTCATCCATGGAAGCCATTTGCAAAGCGCATTTCATGTTGTATATCGATGATTGTTCATGGTGAAGATGATCACTTGTTAATGGTCACACCAATATCGATGCTTGATCGTGGTTGACCATTCCGAATCAAGGATTAAAATTGACCCAAGTTATGATCAAATCATGGTGAAATGCTGGTTTGAGTTGGGGGCCTTCGTGATGATGATTATAAGGGAAGCAGTGATGACAAGTGATAGTCATCTATGATGGCTAGGGAGATGCTAGTGCTGGTTCAGGATGGTTCATGGTGAAAAAAAAGGCTCCTCCAAATCAAGAACGCTTTGCTGGTTGGTGGTTTCAACCCCCATGAAAAATATTAGTCAACCACGCATTTGTGAAAGATCACTAGGACAAATAAGGAATGTGAATCAAACCACCAACCGGTTTGTAACAACATGATGCAGGATGAACATCGCTTCACCAGTCATGCTAAACTGGTTGGTGGTTTGAACCCCTATGAAACACATTAGTCAACCAGCCAATTCTTAATGAACACTAGGGAAATAGAAAATGTGCATAAAAACACCAGCTAGTAGTTATTTAAGCATTATTCTTGGTGATTGTCAAATTATTCTTGTAATCTGGCTGTGGGTCAAAACCCTTAGTCCCCATGGTTCCCCTATCATTGACCATTGTTTTCCTTTAGTTTTGTAGCTTATTATCCACCATGATTGATGGTTACTTGTGTGACCCAGCTCGCCATTTTAACTTTTAATGGTTAAGTAACTACTTAGCCAAAAATAATGGTAAACAATAACAAACCATTGTCCTATCATTAACCATTGTTTTCCCTTATTATTGTTGGTCATTATCAACCATTATTGGTTGGCTCATATTGACCCATAGCCATATCACCCATTTTCAACCACCATTCCCAAACTAGGGTAACTAGCCATAGTTAAATAGCTTATTAATCAACTTGTAACGTTTGGGGGGCCCACCCCAGGCATTACCGCTGTGCACCCCCCCGACGGTGCCCCGCCTGCCCCGGCGCGCGGCTCCTCCCGCGGCAGGCCGCGGCGCTCCGCAAAGGCGGTCAACACCGGCGACGCTGTGAGAGCCTGGGCAGGGGCGGAGGCCTGCTGTGGTCATGTGAAGGTTAGCAACTTGCTGGTCTTGCTGGTAGATTTTGATGATCTATGATGTATGATGTATGATGTATGATGTATGATGGTGATGATGATGACGATGATGATGATGATGATGATGATGATGACGATGATCATGACGTTTGCTTTTCTATTTCTTCGAACGATTCATGACTTTGCGGGATTCACAAGGACTAGTGGCTGATGGTTCATGATTTCATGATGGGTGTTGTTGGTTCATGAATGTCAGTGATAGATAACATTGATGATTGAATGGCTAGTGACCAACCAATAGTGGCAACCAAGGTTCTGACCCTCCAAAACATCAAGCGCTCCAAAACCCCGTGCAAATGAAAGTATCGGGGGGCCAATTGATTTGACTAGTTGACTGCTATGCCCAATGGCTCTGTAATCCAATTCATGTGACTTCTGAAGGTTCGAACGCCTCTTCGACTAAGCTCTGCTTGTGTCAAAGGCCCATGGCGCATCGCTGCAGGCGAGCAACATCTTCAGCCACGAGAGTTCCGAAGACCTCCAAACCAGCCCAGGCCACAGCAATTCGACAGCCAACTGTAGGAGTTAACGGCTGACAGCTCCATCCAGTAGCCAACATACTGTGCGACGTATATTTGAATACCCCTGACTGTTGTTTCACTTATTTCAGATGGCATAGTCAGGAACATGGACAGTTGTTTCACTTATGTTTCCAACCACTAGCCGAGACGGGTTTACAATGTTGATGATAGTGATGAACAAATGATGTTGGTGATTACAGCAACATTTGATATGGATGACCATGATGATACTGATGAACAATTTTGTTAAGAATATGCCACAGGCGCATGCAAATACTGGCGCTTTGTGACATCCGGTCCGCCAAATGCAGCAGCAGTCGGCTTAGAGTCTTAGAGTAACTTGAGCAGCACCCAGTTCACCTGCCCCAAAATGGGAATGGAACATCAAGACCTGGTAATTGCCAGGCTGTTTCCCAGTACCAAGTAAGGTCATGATGTCAAGTAACCCGCTGATTCACCCAAGAAAATGGGCGACTGCTGAGACTCATGCTCTTCCAGTGTTCATCTAATCTCACCTAAACTGAATTTCATCCAATCAAGTTCAAACAATCTCCTTCATATGGGCGTTTCCCAAGCCATAGGGCACCCACAAAATAGCCAGTTTATTACTATAGTACTGGCTCGAGTTGGATGATTTGGGGGCATTCCTATATTCAAACTGATCTTCCACTGTTTATCCAAATGAAAGGTCTCCTGGGCGATGAACGGATCACCACCAAGCGAGGCATCGGATGGCGGGGAGCCACCTCTTTGAGGAAGGAGATGTCATCGCTGACGACCTCGCCTCCGCTGGTTCCCGAAAGCCTTCCTCGCATGGCGCTTGATGGCAGGTGCTGGTAGCCCATTGTTGGTGGGGGAGTCAATGGCTGGAAGCTAGGCGTCTTGCCATCAGCAAAGATTGAAAAGACTGAGCATTGGCCACCAAAACAAAGTAAGCATGTGGAAAAGATTCCAGTTACGACATATGACCACCCCATCTGACTGAGAGTATACCAAGCATGGCATTGCAAGGACAGAGCTACCATCCAAATAATGAAGACAATTTTGAAACCAGTGGGCCCCCGAAATTTGCCCAAACATAGCAACGGTAAGCGTCAATTTATAGCATGACTAGCTCGTTGGGGGCTTCATTTAGCCTTACTTGGTAGTTCATAATATCCCCGTGGTTGCTCCTACATCCCTACAATATCCTACAATCTCCCTATGATCTCCAACCAATGCTGGCTATGTGTCCCTACAATCTCCCTACCATATCCCCATATAGTGGTTTCTCTATATAGGGGTACCCGCAAATCATCCAGTTTATTTACCATTTCTAGCAATAAACATCTGCACAAACCAAGCATACCTTTGGGGGTTCCCTATCCCTATGGCTGGCTACGCATCCCTATCCCCAAATTCCAACCAGCATGATGGCACTTGGGGGGCCCAGTCGTGCCAGTCTTTACCCCACTATTCCAGCTGCTCGGGTGGCATCGCTCAGCCCAGCATCTGGCGCACAAATAAAGGAAACACAACGCCCTCCTGGTAGGCATGGGCTGGGGGAAACTTTTCGGAGAAAGGAGTTTGTGGTGGCTAGCAGCGGTTAACGTAATGGCTTCTAGTGGCCATAGCAAAAAAAATAATATATATATATATACCCATATATATACACGGTGGCTAACAGCGGTTAATATGGGGGTGAAGAGTGGTGAATAATGTAACTTATAGTGGTTAATAGTTCAAGGAGATGATGACTTTAGGGTTGTCGATAGCCATGGTGGTGTCCCTTCACCAACCAATGATAGCTATGTTTAATAGGTATCAATAGGGAAACTAACCAGGTATAGGGACACACCATTTTTGGACAAAGCCAAATGGAGTACGAACGACTTGTATAGCCATTGTGTTTGATTGAATTGGTGAGTGATGGTCGATGCCCATGATGGTCAATGACAGTTCGCGACCCTTAGACGTGACTATCAAGGTCGTTAATGTTCAATCTGCTGGTAGGCGGTGAGCATCACTGGAGGTTTTCCAGTTTACCAGTTTAGTAATTGCAAGCCGTTTGTGACTCTGATCCCAAACATAATCAGAATACACCACGTGATCATCGGTGGCTGCTCTTTGTGATAGTTAGTGGGTTGTCACTCTGGCCCATTAATGGTTTATCCGTTTTTATAGTGTTGAAGAACCTTGAGATTCAAAAAACCGCCATCCAAGTAGTATCTAGTCAAGGAGTGGTTCGTGTAATGTCCCAACACTCAACAAAGGCCAGCACTCATTGGTGCTAGCAACGTATCTGCTGATGAAGGACACCCAGCTATCAGGGCCCCAGCCTTATCGGCGCCCATTGGCCGGCAAAGTTAGTCTTCAGCAGTAAGCCTGATTAAACACTATTGACCACAAGTGTTTAATCAAGTTGTTCAGCCATGTGAACCCTCAATGTCATAGAATACTATTCACTATCAACATTGATTTATCGTCAGCATGTACTATCAGGAACTACCATTCTTTAAAATACATTCTATAAAGACCATTATAGAAATACCATTGACCATCAGCATCTGGAACCAGTACAGTAGTGACTGTCAGCATTGGCAACTGTATGCAAACAGCTACATGGATTCCAAACCACAACGACTTCTTCGTACAAGGAATCATGAGCAAAATCTGGCCATGAGTAACCCCATTAATCCATATCCATCGTCATGAACGAAAATAAACAGGTTTTACCCGAAAAAAAAAGCCACCAGTAAGCATCAACGGAGCACCAGCATCTATCCTGACCGCCTTCAAACTGCCAACCATCAACACCAATAAGATTCACTCACTGTTGACATCCACCGGTTGCACATGATCCCAGCTGCTTGGGGCTCTCCTGGCCATCGCAGGATCTTTGGACCCCAGAAGCTGCCGACACAGCGGCCATGCCACGTGGCGCATGGCCAAATGCCGTCGTTGGTCCAGGCTCAGTCCGGTGACTGGACCGTCGCCCAAGGGGTACCTCAGGGCCACGTGCAGATCTGGAGAATCCACCGTTGATTCAGCTGGCGCGACCCATGGTCATGGTCCCCATGGCCATGTCATTAAGGTAGAAGTATGGGATAGTATAGGCATGTGCGCAAACCGAAATGTACCATTTCATCCAAGTATGTGTGCACATGTCCGTTTGTGTGTAAATCCGGTTTCTCACAAACAAGCAAACACACATACAACTACAAACATATACGGGCGTCTCTCAAAATAGAGGTCATCTTTTCTATTGACAATTCATAGAGATAAACCAACCAAAACTTTGGGGTTCCCCTATTGCACGAGACCATGTGTGTCTTCAGCGAAGCGGTGTGCAAATACCTGGCAATTGGACGGTGCGGCAACGGCACTTGGGACCCCCTGGAGCTGCTATGATCAGCGTCAAGAGTCCTGGACCACATGAAGTATTACAAACCGCCATGAGCATCCGTGAGTCACCTCTCTACATTCGCCATTCACCATATAAACCAGCTTTAATCATTGGTGAATAAGAGAATTAACCCATCATTGAGTCAAGAATGCAACATTTAATCTAGAATCATTGACAGCTCATGGTGAAACATAAAAACATCACTCAGGATGCACCAGAAAAAAATACCAAAATCTGTCACAACCATCAAAATCACTGATAATGCACCATAAAAACCACATATGAAAAAAAATAACATCAACATCACCAGTGCCTCCACAACTCCATTGAAAGCACCACCACTTTCGCCGGGAAGCTTTGCCCCCAGGTGTTCCATGACCCACGCAGCGATGACCTCCACCAGCTTCAAAGCCCTTAACTCATCCTGCGGTGCCATCTGTAAGACCTAGGCGCAGCTACGCAACAGTTGGGATCTGTTGAGGATGCTAAGCATCTCAACCAGTTGAGGTCTAGTTGAGGTGCAACAGTTGAGGTGCAGTTGAGGTCAGAAACCTGGATTCTCCAATTCAATGTCAGGCATTCTGTTGGGATCATTTTGGATCCGTTTTTTGGTTAAAGTTAAAGCCAAAAGGCTGTTTCAAACCATCTGATCTGTTTTTTTATGCATGCTGGAAAGCTGGAGATCAAACATGACCAGCAGCCTGGGGAATCTAAAAGGTGGGTATTTCGGGATGCAAAGGATACATGAGAATCCTGTCACACGTCAAACCATATGTGCCCACGGAAACGGGATGATGAAAGTAATGATCTACCATACCATGTGCAAGACAGTGTGATGATCGTGGAAATTGGTGACCGCAACATGCGTTCCAAGCGTTCGGCTATAGTTTCCCTTCGTCATCGCAGGGCATCACAAGTCGAAGCCTCCCTTCCTTGAAATCAAGGAGCAGCGAGTGAGGCTTGCAAGCGACAAACCAACATCTCATCCTGGGGATTGGAGTACCTGGGCGTAGCAACTGACTGGGAGCCATGGCATAGCAACTTCAAGGATCAGGACCCGTATGAGATCATCTCACCTGAGGACTGCCCCTAGTGTTAGGCATTCCCTACGCAAAAACGCAGCACAGATCAGTCAAGAGCAATGAACTATAAAATTGACCACGCAGTCATGGTTCAGCCCAAGATCGCCGTTAGAATGGAATCAAATGGTGGTTCAACCCATTGGTGGTGATCTGCCGTGATGCCGGGGTCACCATGGAGTCCCTGTGATCGATTCAACGTTCGGAGTTAATTGCGACAGGTTGTTTAAACAAATGGATTATCAAAAGCGGGTTGAGTACATTATTTGATGCCTGTATATGAATCCAGTGTTAGTACAAATAAGCCAGTGATTTACCATCAAAGGCCAACTACTGCAACAATCCGCTGGGTCGTTGGCCAGTTTTTACCGCATGAGTTTAGCGAAGCGTTGTGCATCACCGTGCAGCCAACACATATGCCGCAACCAATGGGAAGAAACTGAGGGGATAAGGTGCATGGTGTCCACTCAACAGAGCAAGTTGACATATATACAAACCCCGGGGTGATCTCAATTCATCAAGGACTACGGGTTGAACTGGTTGGTGGTGTCATCATGTTCATCCAATCCAGAATGCATGTGTCGTTTTAAAGGCTCATCAGCAAATCTGATCAACAACAAATTGTTGAAAGCACCAACCTGTACACGCAAATGGTCACCCAAAATCAGATTTCTGGGTGCTTTGTGCAGTTCTTCTCATAAGTGATTGGGGATGGGTTATTCGAAGATTGTTATGCGACTTCCAACCAGAAGAATCCCTATTCAATAGTTGAGCCATCATGATAGGATTCTGAAGTTGCCAGCGAAACAGGGCTCAGCAGGCAGGTATTAAGCATAGACTCCCATCATTCCGGGCTACAAATAGTTGCCACAAAAAAAAACAACAAAAACCTACATCGGATTCTTGACCAGCAAAGAACGACTATACATTCCTAATTCCAATAAAAATCCCACCAACAACCAAGAAACACGCTGATCATCCCACTAATCATTTCCAAATTCCAGCAGAATTCCTCCTAACCAATCTAACCAACTGCCAACTGCCAACGTTTCCTCTCCCATTTTTCCGTAAAAAAATCCCGTAGCAAACTCAACAACTCAGCGGCAGCCGCACCGGCAGCTTATCCCAGGCGCGTCTGTCCGCTCAGCATCGCTTCCAAGATCACCTCGCAGCAGCCATCGCCCAAAGCATCGGCGCCGGCGGGCTGAGCAGCAGCGGCCCAACGGCACAGGGATGCAGACAGCAGCTGGATGAGACTCACCTTCAAACCTCGGGCTGGATGGGGCTGACAACAACAGTTTCATGATGGTTTAATGGAAATATGGGTTGGTTTATGATGGGTTGAATGATGATGTTGGTTAGTTTATGATGGTTTAAATGATGATGTTGGTTAGTTCCTGATGGTTTTAAGATGGTTTGGTAGGTGAGCTGATGATTGATGTTTGTTTACATGTTGATGGTTTCGGTTTGTTGGATCCTGCAGGATTTGCATGGTAGGAGCTATAATACATCAGTTTAACCACTGCCTTGCACCAGTATAATCATGGGTAAGCCCGTTTGATCAGTACCAAGTTTGGCTGTCCATTCATCAAGGCCGTGGAAATTGGCCACAGGTGGCACGGATTCACAGTCAATGGATGTCAATGGTATCACCAGTGGTAGTTTAACCAGTGGATGATGCTTCACGGTCAATGGGTGATGGTAAAGAAGCGGCTGGTGAAAGTTTGTGGCAAAACCAATGGTTCAGGAGCAATCACGTCGTTGAAACATGTTACAGCTGATGCTCTGATCTTGATGACCTAGGACTATGCTGGGGCCTACGTTGATGCGGCCTACGGTGATGCCTTTGTTTTATGTCGTGTCAGGGCGGGTCACAACCACGGTTCCGGGGGACAGAAGGGGCTATAGGGCACCCACATCCCATTGGAAAATCAGCCTGTCCCTACCATAGGTGGGAACCCCTGCAGCGCCGCTCGTGGACTGAATAAAACATCTATGTCCTTTACATCAAATTATTTACAATAATTTTAAATACATATATTCATGTATGTATTGATGTATCTACTTTTCAACAAATACAAGAGAGATAGTGGTCAATATGCAATTTACCTCTCCCTCTCTCTCTCTCCATCCCGAAGGTTCAGCGTAAATATCTACATATTTTTTTGGGGGTTATGTGATCTACGAGTTGCTGATGAGATTCCCCTCAGCTGGATTGATGTATCCTGGAGGTCCCCTGGCCCAGTTCCATCCCAAGGCGCGAGGAAAGTGGAACAGCATGGCTGCTGCCATCCTTTGCAAGGCGTCTTCACCCTTGAGCTTGGCCAAGGGTGGAGGGCTCTCATCGCCTAGCGTGGCGGCTCCCTGCAGCCGGTTACAGGGTGTACCATTTGGGGAAATGGATGGATGATAACAAGGGCCGACAATCATCATTAGCAGTTGTTGGCAACAATAACTGCTACAGTATTTATGGATGATGGTACAGTGGCTAATAGCATGAACAAAGGTGAGTTGAGTGACAACAATATCAACAATTATATATCAACAATGGTTGTTCATAATTGGCGCAGGAAGTAATGTATAGGCCGGAAGGGTGTATAGGCCGGAAGGGCCCAAACGCTTGTTGGTAGGGCATTTTACCATCCTTTCAAATAGTGGTTCCGTCTTCCAGAGAATTTCCAGAGCAGGTTGGCGATATTTTTGCCATCCCCCAAAAAATGTAAAATCCGTAACAGTGAAAACTAAGACTACGAACTAGAGAACGTTGGCTGGGAGCTTTTGAAAATAGGAAAGATCCGAAATGAAGGGGCTTGCCAAATAAAAAGCAATTCATCTACGCAGTCCTCTTTGGTCACTATGATAATGGGATGCCACTGAGATCTAGTGGGCTGAAACTTAAACAGCACAACGGCAATAAGCGACAACAATGGCAATCCCTTCCCACCTTTCCCTGGACTGCTTTTTAACTTTTTAAGTAAAAATTCACAATTCCCCAGTGGCCAAAGGGGTACCATGGCGCCCAGGTGCCTGGCATTCCAGCAATAAAGGGTACCAACAAAGGCAGCACTGCGGAGAGCAACTGCGCATGCACACCTGATGCGGCCCGCGTATGCGAGAGCCAAGGAATTCGTGGTATGTTAGTTCCCAACAGCGGAGTTCATGGTAGCCAAGCTCCATTGTGATGATCTTCAAGTTTCAGCCCTGAGATGTTAATGGAATTTCATGGCTTCAACATGGACACCTGCTTTCTACAAATAAGGGTGCCGAGCAAGCAGGAATAAAGAGATATGAATGGCATCTGAGATGTCGGAGATGGACATGATAGCATGGTGAAATACCAGGGAAGATGTTGATTCCTGATCCAAGAGCCTACCTACGTTCACAACGGAACTGCATGAAAGGAATACACATGAATATACCATTAATGGCACTTGCCAACCTCTCAAACTAAGGCAACCCTAGAAATCAGGAAAAAATCTCACTCTCCGTATGGGTTGGGCTCTCCAAAGAGCACCATCTTTCAAGAGCCCAGCGATATCATTGAACTTACCTAAACTTGGTGGCTGTTAGATCCCTTGCTAAAAGTCTAACTTTTAGTGGCTATATGGTAAATCAGTCATATCCCAAAAAGCAAAAAAGCTAAGTTCATAGCTGTAATCCACCCAGTAAACTTACCTAAACTTCTGTGAGCTTTGGAAGTACCACCTTGCCAGTTACCACGCGGATCCGCAGGTCTGACACTGATGCATTTTCGGTGACCTGGACACCTTGATCACCTGGACAACCGAAAGCCCAAGCCAGTGACCCCTCCAAGAAGAGATGAGTAGCAAGTCATGGTTGATCTTTGTTGGTGATACGTGGGTCAATCGAATATTCTCAGTGGATCCCTGTGGGTTTGTTTCCAAGTATTTACTCACAGCGAGCTGGCAAATCCTTCAGTGGATGATGCATCAGTCCGCATCAGGAAACGCGAAAACAGCTGCCCAAAGGCCGTCCCATTCTAAACAAGGCACTGCCAGATTCAGCAGCCTTGCCAAGCTTCAAGATGCTAGCCATCAGGAACAAACTCCTCGGTACGCGGTCGATAAGTGAACGAAAGGCATCGTTCACCTAGCATTGACACTGCACAGGATCGCGCCCAACAGCACCACTTTGCCATGGCGGCGGAGGGAGTGCACCGGACATTGATTAAAAATATAGCAGGGTAAATTCAACATTGGGAAACGGACCTCCAGGCCTCAGGGAGTTTTGGATCATCCCGGTCCTCAGTACTGAAGTGTCATGATCATGTCATTATCATCCAGCATCGATTACATATATACGTGTGGTCGTAACTAGTGGCACGATCAATTCTCATGATCAATGGTTGTAATTTGACTAGTGTCCATGATCAATCGTTGCGGGTTGGTGGTTTCAACCCCTGTGAACAATTTTTGCCACCCAGCCAATCATGTGTTTTTAGCGGGGAAATGCAAAATGCTGAAAAACAACCACTGACTGGTGGTTTCAAGCCCTATGAAAAATATCAGCCAACCAGCCATTTGTTCATGATTACTAGTAAAAATAAAACATGTTTGAAACCACCAACCAAACATGCAAAATGTTGAAAAACAACAATTGTTATTACTAGCTGGTTGTTACCAATCATTTGTTACTACTGCTGGTCATTCCCAATCAAAATGTTGAAACACAACCAGCTAGATCAATCGACTTGTTGACCGATCGTCGGCCATCATTGCTGGATCCACCCCTTGACTGATATCATGTGACGCCGAGCATGATGGCCGAGTGTCAGCTTGGGATGCGCAGCGCCCAAGTACCATAGCATCTTTGGCCATGACGTGACCCAGTTCGCCAGGGTTCCTGAAGCTGCAAGCTGGGGAAGCACATTAATATTATTTTCTATATTATTAACCCCTATAAAACCACCAACCAACATGGCTATACTAAGTATCCATAGCCATATCCCCATCTGATTGGTTATCATTCTATATCCATGGATATTGGGTGGCCACTGATGATCATGTATACCACGCATCATTGCCATCCATCATCATATGGATTCATGCGGTGGACGACCACTTGAGGCCAGGAGAACGTGATGAAAGCTAACAGGGCAACTAGAAGAATTCCTAGGTCGGTTGGGCTGATCGGAACTGAGCTCAGGCCATCAGCATCCTCGATTTATAATCAGTTACTCCCCACAGCAAAAGCTGCAAAAGATCGCAAGACCCCAGCTGACGCACTCAGCTTTCGTGATGCAAATCGTATACCCCCCCGGAAATTTTCAAACAAATCCAGCACCTCATTGCAACCCCCCCCTTTGAACTGTTCAAACTCAACCACCTTATACTGGTTGGTGGGTTCAACGCCTATGAAAAATCTTAGTCAACCAGCCATTTGTCACTCACTGGTGAAAATAAAACATGTACTTGAAACCACCAACCGGTAGTAATCTAACTATAATATTGTTGCTTATTATCCCCCATTATTCACCACTATTAACCGTGGTTAACATTGACCCATAGCCATATATAGCTGGCATATCCCCTATTGTTGTTGCTTGTTCTCTCCTATTAACCATGGCTAAAACCACTCTAACCAACATTGTTGCTTCTTATCCCCCATTCTTAACCACTATTAACCATGGCTAAAACATGCTAAAACCACCAACCAACAGATGGAAACCCTCACGGCATCGCCAGCTCCGGCTCCTGGTCGCGCTTCCTCAATGACCTGCGCAAGGTGCGGAGCCCGGCGCCGATTCGGCGCCGCACGCTGCAGAGCTGCCGGGAGGTCGGCAGCGCTTGGCAGGTTCAGCCTCGGGCAGCGGCACCCATGGCGGGGGACGCATGGTGGAGAGGTGGCACTACCTGCAGGGTCGCCACTGAGGATGACCATCCCAGGTACAAATTGAAAGAAATGAACTGATAATTCGCAGCTGTTGAGTTGAGTAGCCAAATCATGATAAGTTAATTCTCTATAATTATTTCTGAGCCATAATTGGAATATATGAGCTATGGAATCAGTTGGATTTTAAGCCATAGCCATAGCCAACCCAACTGAGCATCCCATGATTAGTTGGCTGCTGTTGATTTTAAGTGCATCATTTTCAAAGTGGCGAACCACAAAGTGACTAAAACCACCAACCAGGCCAGGGTGCAAAGTATGAAAACCATGATTCGGGTGATGTAGCCGAATTTAACAACACCATCATGTGTCATCATGAATGATCTGTCATCATCAACTTTATTTAGCGGTAAACAAATGTTCATCATCGCGGTTTGGCTGGTCAGCTTCAACCACCATTTGCCAGCGTCAATGACCAATGATTAATCAATATTTGATGAGGCTCCAAGCAGGACCAACCATGGGACCCTCCTAAAATTTGGATGCGCACCCACCATCAGCCATCTACCAGCACTTTTCACCTAATTATCGCGCCGATACCGAACCGCAATTGCGACTCTTGGTTGAGGGACTGGGATTCATGATGATAAGACATGATGATAAGACATGATGATAAGACATGATGATAAGACATGATGATAAGACATGATGATAAGACATGATGATAAGACATGATGATAAAACATGATGATAAGACATGATGATAAGACATGACGATAAGACATGACGATAAGACATGACGATAAGACATGACGATAAGACATAACGATAAGACATGACGATAAGACATGACGATAAGACATGACGATAAGACATGACGATAAGACATGACGATAAGACATGACGATAAGACATGATGATAAGACATGATGATAAGACATGATGATAAGACATGATGATAAGACATGATGATAAGACATGATGATAAGACATGATGATAAGACATGATGATAAGACATGATGATAAGACATGATGATAAGACATGATGATAAGACATGATGATAAGACATGATGATAAGACATGATGATAAGACATGATGATAAGACATGATGATAAGACATGATGATAAGACATGATGATAAGACATGATGATAAGACATGATGATAAGACATGATGATAAGACATGATGATAAGACATGATGATAAGACATGATGATAAGACATGATGATAAGACATGATGATGATGATGATGATGATGATGATGATGATGATGATGATGATGATGATGATGGTGATAAGAAATGATGATGGTGGTGATGATGATGATGATGATGGACAAACCATGACGACAATGACGACAACAATGACGATGGATGATATTCCAAGAATGATGATTAGCTCTGCTGCCTCACTGCGAATTTACTTTGATCTCCACCGATCAGCTGTTGTTAGTCGTTGGCTATTCCCGTGAACGAACAGCTTCTGGATCACTCTGACCATGAATTAGCCATCAACAAGCCATCGTTGACCATCGAACCGTATCAGTTCGTTACTTGTCATCACTGATACGTCATTGATCAATGGGTCGATTTCACAATCAATCACCATCAGGAAAGAAAACAACCGTTGCATTTCAATCATCTACTAAGCACTATTCACCAACATCAATCACCATTAATTATACCATTTGGTTCGGCCTCTCCTGGGGGCCGCTCCTGACACCGCTCCCCTTTAAAGGGCCAGTGGCCGGGGATATCCGGAACGGCCCCAAGCAGCTCCCGTTGACCTGGCTAGGCCTCCGTGCAATGAGGCCGTGAGGGGCACCGCCAGCAGCGCTGCGGTGCTGGGAAGGAATTCGCCGTCGCTGCGACCGGTGCCTGGCTGAGATTTGGAGATGCGCTTCCAGTTACCCTCGGGCAGTCCATTGCCCCTAGTTGCGACGAGAAAATCGCAGGTTTTAATAGGTAAAACCATTAATTAGCTAGTGGAGTAATCCATTAATGGTAGCCATTCTAATGGCAGCAACCCATCCATTCTAATTTAGTTGCTAATGGTGCATTTTCCGCGTATATAACCTTGTTAACTTGCAAGAGAGTATGGCAACAATGGTAGTTCTACCAGCTGGTTTCCTCCTAGCAACTGGAAGCATAGGGTCACCACCCATCATAACGTTAGAAGTCTCCGACATTACAGGATGGTCATCCAAGTGGCCCTCAGGAGCAGAAAGTGGAATGTATTTGGCACTAGATTTTGGGAGAATGTTGGTTTCACCTTCCATTTGGACAATTCTGACCTACACCCAGCCAGTATCCAAACACCACGGCAAGCAGGAAACAGCAGGCCAAAGAGCTTAAT
This sequence comes from Symbiodinium kawagutii, assembly GCA_009767595.1. Taxonomy (NCBI): domain Eukaryota; class Dinophyceae; order Suessiales; family Symbiodiniaceae; genus Symbiodinium; species Symbiodinium kawagutii. The sequence goes on along the minus strand of VSDK01002792.1, from coordinate 242,274 downwards.
CTTTAAATTGTTTACACAAATCCAAGAAGAAGCACAACGTTACTGACCAGTCTCAATCGATCGTCGCTGGCGATGTTTACCAGTTATTAACTATCATCACCTAATTATTTTTAAATATAATATGACTAACCAACATCATTATCCATCACCTGTGATGAAACACTTATCATTTATCTAGCGCCATCACTCCAAGACTCTTGTTTATAAACTGTTGCCATTGACCATCATGAAGCATCATTGGCCATCCCTCTTTATCTCTAAGTGCATCACTCACCATTCTTAACCACCGGCCACCACCGTTGCCTGACGCCACGGCAGCGGTGGTGCGTGTCAGCTGCTGGATGTCAGCAGCAGAGAAGTGGTCCTACAAACCGCCAGGCTTGGTCAAAAACTGACAGTTTTATATTTAGTTAATGGTTTGTAGCCATTAACATCCATCAATTGATGGTTTAGAATGGTTTGTGATGGCGGAACGAAGATTGATGAAGTAATGATGCTAGCCATCATTTGCTGGGTAAAACTGACGCCATGCATGCGCAAATGATTATTTGGCAAATGATTAATTTACATATCATATGAGTAACGATTATTTGTGGCTATCACTAAATGATTCACTAGCCCCAATGCTACCGTAAATGGCAAGTAATGGAAACTAAATGGTTGAAAAAATAGCCAGTAGCTAAATGATCCACTAGCTCCATTGCTAAATGGATCCAATCGAAATGGCCAATCAATGGAGATGAAATGATTCAATTCTCTGCTCTGGTGGGTTGGTGGCGGCACCAGGGCCCCCCACCGTGTCAGTGACGCAGCGCCACAGTAAATCCAACACCCGCAGGCCGTGGCACACGGCCCCCACAGTAGTGAAGGGTTTCACCTGGGTCGTCGCCGTGGTTCACTTGAGGTAGATGAGCGTGAACGGTGGTAATTGGTAGTGATGGTTGATACCTTGATGGTTGATTCATGGTGGCTAAATGATGGCCTAATGTTGGTGAACTGATGGTGAACTGATGGTGAGCTCAATGCGACACGATGGCCAATGCTGGGTGGTGCGCAATGATGCTCTGGTAATGCTTGATGAATCATGGCACATGGTCAGAATTGGTTGGCCATGATGGTAAAGCTTTATTGCGGTTGGCTAGCGGCTAGCGATCCCTCATTGATCTTTGACGATGGCCCCGGATTTCCGATTCACGCTCCAACTTTTCACACTCAAAGTCACTGCATGAAGATATGAACGACGCATGGGGTTCAACTAACTATGGCAGTAACTACTCTTGATTGACGTCAGTTACGAGCCATCACTGATTAAAACGAGCAACTGCTGCCGTCCAGCAAGCCTGGTAATGGGATTAGGTCAACGTTGCTTACTGTAGCCATGAATTACCTATTAATTTAGTAACATTTCTTGTTAACCACCGTTAGCAATGAGTGAGACCATTCATTCATCATTAATGATTGCTATGAATAGGTTTAATTTCTTCATAAGGGTAATGAGACCATTCATCATTCTTCATCATTTATAGCAACTCACATTCTTTTCGTTGCTACCGCAGGGCCTCATCGGTGCCAGTCTTGCTAGGGGAAGCCTGAACGACGCATGCTTTGCGGCAAGGCAGGGGCCATTGCGATGATGAAATGATCGTGATTTAGGCATGGTTCATAAAGACTCAGAATGGTTACTGATTTTTTTAGCTGGTGAATGATGGTTTGATGGTGTGAGTGATGATGATCATCATCGTCATGGTGATGATGTTGCCAAACAGTACTGGGAATCGAGAATCATGGTGGTCAAGAGTTGTTCATGTTGTTCGCCGGTGCTTCTCCAAGAACCGAGCTACTTTACGCATCGTAACAACGAAGTGAAGGAATGAGGGTTGCAAATAGAACCTCCAGGGATATGGTAGAATTCGGAAGAGTCAACCATGACCAGGCTGTCAGCCAATGGTTGCAATGAGACATGCTTGAAGAAACCAACGTCCACCTCGAGTTTGCGCCTATGGGTTTGTCATGGTTTGTCCCAAAGTGGTGTACCCCCGAGTCATTGTTGGTTTCCGAAATGGTGGTTTCAACCATCCAAAAAGCTAGAGCCAACCATTTTACTCAGAATCCATGACGATTTCAATTAAGAATGATTCTTATTGGATGGCTAACAGGTACCACCATTTTTAATATAATAAACAAACCACACGCTTGATTTCAGCCAAAGGAATTCAAAAAATTGGCCATAGGAAGTCTAAAGAATCATGGGCTCTGACCATGGCATGATGCCTCGGTTAGTGCACCATCGGTTCACCAAAGGCCTAACGTAGCCGACTACCCAACCAACCAGCCCCAGTACACCGACTCATCAAAAATTCATCCCCCAAAAAAAGCACCTGGATCCACCTGGATGGATCCCTGGGATATGGCTGTGAGTCAGTTCACCCCGTACCCCTGGTTCCCCCATCATTAACGGCTGTTTTCCCCTATAAAATTGTTGGGGATTATCCTCCATTAGTTGGTTGGTTAAAGCCTTGACCAGCTCGCCATATCTGCCATATAGCTGGTATATCCCCTATTGTTGCTTGTTATTTCCTGTTATGAATCACCATTAGTTGGTTGGTTAACTGCAGCTGACCCACTTGACCCAGCTCGCCATATCCAGCTGGGTCCCCAGCTGCCACCGGTGCGCCTCCAACGCCTGCGCCGCCGCGGCGGCCGCGGCCCCGCTACCGCCCGGGAGCTTCGCGGCGTGCGCGGCGAAGGAGGTGACGCAGCTGCTGAGCACGGCCTCCGCCACGGAGAGAGCTGCCAGGGCCAAGCGTTGCAGGTGCTTCCTGGTGACATGGCGGCTGAAGGATGGCTGAGCTGAGGATGGCTATGGCTTAAGGATGGTTGGTGAAGGATGGTTAGGGATGGGCTTGGGGATGGCAAATGATGGTTAAGGATGGGTTTAGGGTAAGGATGGGTTTAGGATGGCTACTTTGATGGCTGAAGGATGGGCTTGAGGATGGTTAGTGACCACTTGCTAAGTGGGGGTGCACTTCCAAGTAGGGATGGTTGAGGATGGTGAAGGATGGGTACTTTTCTATGGTATGTGAGGGTGACTAAGGATTTTTTTGCGCAAGGTCAATGGTTTAATGGTGATTTGATTGTGGTGATGGCCAGTTGATGGGGAATTAAAGGTTGGTGATCGGTTTGATGATGGTTAAGGATGCGTTAGTGATGGTCAATGATGGTTGTTGATGCCCATAGCCAACAACCATAATATTGCGGTGGCACTAAAAATCACCACAATTATGGCAATCAAATACTGTTGTTCATGTTGCTATCAAAAACAAATGTCTGTATAACATGTATCGCTGTAACTATCGCTTCCACTTCCCATATCTTACCATGAAATAGTAGGTAACATTCGGCCACCAGCTGGTTCTCACCGCTATGTGTTGGGGGTTGGTTTACGTGTCCACCGTGACCACCGTGACGGGCCCATGATGATGACATCACCAAGCTGCGGCGCCGCATCGCTGGGCGCAGCACCGGCGACCAGCAGGGCCAACACGCGCGCCATGCGCAGGTTGATGGAATCCGCCAAGGGCCGCAAGGCACTGCCTTCGTCCACGTGGATGGGCCACTCGCCGCGACCTGAAGCGCCATGGTTCCGTGCCACGGTTCCGTGCCATGGTTCCGTGCCATGGTTCCGTGCCGTGGAAGTGCCACAAGATCTCCGAACTCCGTGGTGGTATGCTGCTGTTGGTCAGGTGCTGCTTCTAGTGCTCATGTTGATCTTTTTTGCTATTGGGGCTGGTGATCTTCTTGTTGGTGCTGCTGTTGCAGCTGCTGCCGTTGTTGCTCTTGTACCTGCTTGTCTTCCGGCTGTTGCTCTTGCAGGTACCTGCTGTTGTTGTCGTCGCTGTTCTTGTTTGTGTTGCGGCTTGCTTTTTGCTAGGGTTTTGGATGGTTCGCCCTGTAGCGAGTATGCCAAAGCTGCTACTGTTGTCGACTTCTGTGAAGCCTTTGGCCTACTATCCTCTTGGAAATCCGAGGATACCGGACAATGATTCCGTCAAGAGCTTGCTTTGATTCACTCCGTCTTAAGTTGCTTTGTAACCAAACGCTTCAACTGCGCTGGCTCCCAAGTTGCCATTGGAGCACTATGAGGTTGCTTGGATTTCGTCACTGTACACAATCCCTATCCCAGCTTTCTAGTTCAACATGTACATGATTATTGGTGGCTGGAATGCTCCCATTGTTGCTTACCAGTGGGTTCCTATCATTCGTGCAGTGATTCCACTGCTAATTTGCTGGTTTCCCTCTGGGGAGAAGGTAGTCATTCCTGCGCCATTGGGCATGATCTGCGTTTCACCCTGACTTTGCCCTGGTGCTGTTGCTTGTTTCCCTACTGGATCATGCCGCTTGTTGTCGAGGCAGCCATGGTTGGCAAGTCTTTCTGAAAGGATCTGACAAGTTGATGATCTTATCAACCATATCTTGATCAACAGCACCATGTCTTCTGTGTAGATGTACGGCTATATCTATTGCATAATATCTTCATCATTCTTCATCAGTCCTAGCATTTGATTTAGCACCCTCCTGGTAGCTCCTGGCCTCAGCTCCCCCTTTAAAGGCCCCTGATTAAGGGCTAGTTCTGGGTACCCCATGGCCTCGCTCCCAACCGACCAGCGTCCAAGTCACGGACGATGCCGCTCAACGTTGCCACTTGAGTTGCCGTTGGACGCTGCGCTCCGGAAGAGGCAAGCACTTCCACCCTGGGTCGCAGCTTGGGAGGCCCAACCAATTTATTGGTTACTTCAACCTCTCTGAAAAAAGTCAACCAACTGACCATCCCTCAATATTAGGAATACTGGGGGCAAATAGAACATGCTTAACACCACTAATACCAATCAAAGAAACTTAGCGGTTCATGAATGGCCATGACATAGATTGTGAGGGCAGTGTTCGTTCAGCCCTTTGCCACTTGCTTTCATACATGGTTTGCTCTGATCAGGTACAGCCGGCATTGGTAGTTTCCCATGCTGTGGTTGTCGGTGCTCCAACCTGGGGCATCTAAAAAAAATGGATTCCAAATTTGGACGAGCGCGGGGGACTTCATTAAATTGCGAGTAACAAAAGGCTTGTTTTGCCACACGTGACTTGAAAGTACTCTGCCGCTCAGAAAGGAAAAAAAGCACATGGTTCATGTGAACAAACGAATCTATCTCTAGATCATGCTACAGCTATTATTATCATTTAACAAATATATAGACACATATTACATTTAGACACATATTACATTTTTTGCTACGAAAAAACAAAATGACACAATCTCTCTCTCTCTCTCTCTGCGTCCGTTTTTCACATCGTTTTATACGGCCAATGCCTGGGCCTTTCCCAGAAACCACAAAGACTGCCCAAACGTATGTCTTGTCAAACGTTCAAACTCCTGCACAAGCCCGATGTTCTATCAAAACTTGGACCCGAAGAAACTCTAAACCCTCGAAACCCAATCCTTACATATGGCCCGTGCTTTTATTAAACATTTCAAAGCGCGTGCTGAAACTAGCAACTATTTGGCTGCGGATTAGAACCCTATACTCCTGGTGTACCATCATTCACCGTTGTTTTCCCTATTGCTGTTGGCTATTGTCTCCCATTATTGATACTTAATATTGACCCATAGGCCCACTGGTCCACCAACTAGCAACTGTTCAACCACTGTTACAGCTTATCATCTCCGAAGAGTCAATCCCAACAGTAAAACCATGGGAATCAGTCATTGAAACTCTGGGACTTCCCCCTGTTCCTCCAAGATTCAGCCCCTGCTCCAGGACTGCAGCTACTCTCAGCCGCATCCACCCAGGTTTGGCAGCTCGCACGTCACTGGCACTGCGTGGCATGTCGCCAGCCTGGCGATCTTGGAACCGGGGGACATGTGGCAAGGATGGTCTTCAACAGAAAAGTCAACCTGGTTGGTGGTTGAACCACCCCTGTGAAAAAATATATTTGTCAACCAACCATTTGTTAATAATTACTAGGGGAAATAAAAGATGTTTCAAACCACCAACCAGCAACCCTTTGATTGATTTTGAGAGATGGTTACCAGACTACAAAGAGAACAGTCTTGCAACTTCTTCATAGATGTTCAGTAGCAATAGGTTTCTTTGGGATGCTGACTTCATCATATTTGATCTTGTAAGACCCAACGATTCAATGGTTCAAAGCAAACGGCCTGGAACGGTTGGACTTTTACTACCGCTTGTCGACCAAATGGTGGATTCCCCTCAACTTGGCAATCCAGCGCGTTCACAAGTACCCAGAAATATGATCAGTAGTTGCTCTTGCTGCTTATGCATTGGTTATGGCATGGCCAAAACATGCCAAAACCGTATGTGGATGTATGCCATGTTTTCAATCATTGTTTATCAATTGTTATGATTCGAAACATGTGTTTTTTAAATGTTTTCTTTATCATTCAAAACATGGCACAAACATAAAATACTTGCATAACAGGAAATCTACTGGCAGCTTGGATACATAAGTCAGCCGGCCCACCACGGTCCCACTGTTGCAGCTTAAACTTGTTAAGCCCCGGTTGGTCCGGCAAACCATGTACGACATGTGACAAGCAGTCAAGGTTGCAATTTATAAAACTGCTCAAACACATGTTGTACATCCTTGTGTGCTCATGGAGGTGCCGAAAGTCCCACGCTGTTCAGCTTTTCGGCATGTTCCCTGGGAGTTTCTTTGGGGCTTTGGCTTGGGGTTTCTCAAAAACATGTTTTTTTTTGTTTATGACGCCAAAATTGGATGGAGAAACCACCATCTGACTGAACCTCTCGACCAAATTGACTGGGCCGAATGCAGGTCTCACCGCGCAACGGTGCTGTGATCCCAAGCTCCTTGGCCCACTCTGCCCACAGCTGCAAGCCCAACACCCACAGCCGCAAGCCCAACCCTAGGGAGCCACCAAAGTCACCGGCCCTGGACCGGAATTCCGCCTGCATCCAGGCTCGCAGGCAAAAGTCCCAAATTTCGTTGTCCGCTGCCTGTGGTGCGCAGATCTTTGCTGCAGATCTTGGGGGTGGTTTATGATCTGACTAACAGGGTTGATGATGCTTGGCTAACCACCTTGGTGTTGGTGATGGTGATGGTGATGGTGATGAGGATGATGATGATGATTACGATGATGATGATGATGATGATGATGATGATGATGATGATGATGATGATGATGATGATGATGATGATGATAAACAAACATCACCTTACCATCTTTGGGGAGCTGTCTACAGGAATGTCAACTCATGATGGAGCAAAAGGTCCGAGTTGGATGATGAGATCAGTGACGTAAGCTAGGCACATGGGGTCGGCGGCATGACCCACAAAGCACCCTGTGAGAGACACGACCCATCAATTTACCACCATTAGCCAGTGCATGCACCAGCATTAACCACCATCAGCCACCATTAACCGCCATCAGCCACCATTGACCGCCATCAGCAAGCCTTAGCTCTGAATCAAATAACCATCACCATCTACCATCTGGTTTCACCACTTCTTGTAGCTCCTTAGCTCCTCCTTTAAAGGGCCATAGGGATACCCCTGCTCCCTGAGAATCACCAGCTAGCTATCATTTCAAAAGCGGAAACTTCGGATATTTTGGGCTCTTCGCTGACGATCTGCCTCTGCCTCCCAAGGCCTCGTGCCACCCCCCATCCACCCTCATCCACCTCAGAGTTTGTTGGGACATGAGCAGTCCTCAGTGGCTGGAGGCTCAACACGGCCAGTGAAACTGCAGCGGGACATGGAGAACAAACAAACATACGCTGGAAAAAAGCAACAAAGTGAACGAAATAAAACCGCGAGAAAGCAAGAAACAAGTAAGAAATTAAGACAGAAGAAACACAACGAGAGATACTGTAGAGAGAGCCAAAGGGAGAGAGAAAGAGCGAGAGAGGGAGAAATAGATATAGAGGGAGGGGGAGAGATGGATATAGAGAGAGAAATGGGGGTGGGTTGCTGCATTCCACATTCACATGCCTGGTTCAACGGATGGATACTTTGTAGCTCTTTTATTGACAACATCTAGCAGCACGCCCGAATGTCCTGATGCTGCAAAAGTCTTTCCATACTTCCCTAGCCCCAATGCCGATTCAACAGCCTTGACCTGATCATGTCACCAACTAGGGAGGGTGGCCTCACAAAACCTCATTCAGCAGGAACAGCTGCTATCGATACCCCCATGTTTCTGAATCAAACTTCTTGCAGTAATAATAGGTGACAGCCATCAGCAACTTCCTCGGCCAAAAGTTGTGACAAGATCTTGTTGATTCTCTGTGAACTGGAGGGTGTTAATATCCAAAGCATTGGTACCAGTTGACTTCATAACTCCTCACGGATATCAGTGCTGATCAAAAATGACAGTAATACCAATACTGTATGATCAACACTCTGCTTAAATGCAGGTAATGTTGGTTTCTGATTAGTATCTACCTGTTGGTTTCATCTATTTTCATTACTTTAGGGGGGTTACACTAATCAGAAACCAACATTAATGCAATCACTGCAACCGCCAATCTCACCTAGGTTTCAACCCATCTTTTCATGGCAAGTCTCGCTCGAAGCTTTCCCTCGAGGACATCCTGCAACGAAAGCTGTGCAGGCATCAAAGCGTCCTGGCAGGGCGGTAAGACAAGAGCTTGAGGTTGCACCTTGGACTCACAAGCAATTCAAGCTGGCAAGCTAGAAGATCTTCATCCTGATGTCTTCATTTCTTAATCCCTTTCACCTAAAATTGAAACAAAAAGGGATTTTGGGTGAACCGGTTTCCCCGGTGAGCCACCTGTTTCGGGTCACTACACTGAACTCTCAACATGTTAGCTTGTAATAATACAGCTGTCCCAGCATCATTGCGCTTCCAAAATTATGTTTTTCGGTGTGTCGTCGTTTGTCATTTTAGTGGCTTCATCTGAAGTTCTGGAGTTGCATGTGGGTGTGTTGATTTGTCGATCATCAAAGCCTGCGATGGCTGAGGGGAGAACCCTTTATCGATATCACCTTAGGTCATCCACAATCATCCCAGATCAAGAATTACCTCAACTGCCTTAACTATATCCTCAAGTCCCTTTTTGAAACAGCCTTTTTTCAGTGCCAAAATGCAGCATCTGGCCTCGTCAGCCTCCATTCGAGACGTTTGACTGGAGAGCAGCTGCAGCAAACAAGGCAACACCAAGTCCTGAGACAGTCACAGATCAGGCACCCCCCGGTTTGGACCAGGGAACTGCAGGGGGACGCGACAGCGGGGAAAGCACAGGGGGACCTAAGGCATGATGGTCGATGGATGCCAATGGTAATGGTAGCTAGGGACTGTATTTGATGCCTGATGGTGCTTAATGATGGTAGATCATGGCGAAAGGATTCACATTTTTTATCATCTAAATGCCATTGCACTGCTGTACGTCGTGGAGTTGATTCCTGTTTGGCAGGGTCCAATGATTGTTGCTGAGTAGCTTGGTTACAGGCCGTCTTTCGTAGACAGAATTTCAAAGTCTGTTCAGTTACAATCCATGCCCATTAGTGGGAACATAGGATCCGCGGTGTACTGAGAAAAATGTCGACAAATTAACAACACCACCCTGCAGCCTTGGCAAGTCTGTTGACTCAATATTAAACAAGAAATCGCTAGCTCTTCAGCAACCAACATCAAAATATAGCCTACAAATTTCCGATGAACCCCTTATGCTGGCTGCACTTGAAATCAGAACCATCAGCTTCTAACATGTAACACCTCTCTGTCATCAGTTACCCGCTGCCGCGAAAACCAGGTGTCCACATGCGAATGCAACTGGCACAACGTGCCAACCAATCGCCCTGCTTCGCCTGGAGCCATGGCCGGGGGCGGCCAGGTTTGCCATGGAAGATTGGAGGTACTCACTGGTAGATGTACGATGTACCTAACATCAACGGATTTCAGGTAAAACATCTTTGGAGTGTACATCTTTATGGGCTGCCGGCTCTGTATGCTTGGAATTGGGTGTTGGTTGTTTTGCAGCCCTCCCAGTGCTATCACGAGAAATACGTACGTACTGTCCACCTGAAATAAGAATAGTCCGGATCATGCATTCCACATCATTCCGAAATAATTACACCAAGAACAAACATGCCAATGAACATTGCCTGTCTTGATGTGGCAGTGCGTCAAACCCCTGTATCCCTGGTTCCCAGCATTAACCATTGTTTTCTCTATATATGAAAATGTTGCTTAATACTGATGGTTAATTTTGACCCATACCCATGTGGTCTTACTCTATTCGACTGTGATCGTACTTTTTTTGAATTCAACAGCTGCTTTCAGGGCACTGAGAAGGATCTCCTCAGGGGGAAGTTTCGATACTCCGCAGCCCAACATGACAGCTTTCGCCAAGATGGAGGGAATGGTTTTTAAGCTTTCGGTGGTGTCTCAAAATTCTCACCCATATAGTTGGCTCACAAATATTGACCTAGTAGGCGAAAATCGGAGTAGATAGTCACACAATGTGAGTACCTGCCTGGCACGGCAAGACCCCAACTCTTCAAAACCTGCACATTTCAACCCAATGATTTCCAAATATGATTCAAAATGGCTTAGCTACTTGGTCTGATAACTACTGTTGCGTCCCATCCCCTCAGCACTAAAACCCTGAAATGTTTGAAACAACCAGGTGTCAGAACTTGGCAATTTACCAGCTAATGGTAGGCCCACATGAACAAACCACCATCGATTTAGGTTTAACCATAGCCGGTGATTTACCACCCAGATTTTTTTGGGGGTCTATGAACCAATTGATCTGTCTTTGTATTCTATAGTATTCCCCAGGCTTCCAGTCACCATTATAACAGGTCAGGTAACCAGCTGGTTTCTACCATTGTTGTTTGGGGTTGGTTACTTACTACAACGGTAACTGGAAGGGTAGGGATTGACATGTATTGACGCATTCGGAATTTCCAGCGGATCATCCTCCCACTAACATCACCTTCATCACTCACATGCCGCAGATCCCCAGCTGATCGTTTGGGGATCGCGGCCCCCGCCTTGGGTCAGGACTTGTTTGCTTCCAAGGCGAAGCAGGTAGAGCTCCAAGAGCTTCAAGCCATCCTCGCGCACCTCGCCACCTCAACCGCATCGCAAATCCCCGAGAAGTAACAACAACATGCCTAGAAGCATGAAGTGCGAGCTCAAGGATGGTCATTGGAACGCATCAAGAGAAATGGGAACAACAGCAGCAGCACCACCACCGACAACAACAAATTGCTACAGTAAGTAGACGAAGGATACAAATCACAATGATTGATTGAAGCAGGAGACTTGGGGTACACTGGATAAGAAGGGTCAATGGCATGCAGGTCCTCTCTCTAAAGCATTTCTCCCGCAACCACCAAGGTGGTCGCCAGGGAAGGCTGGCAGATGTGGGACATCGCTACAATCAGTCGGCTTGGAAGCCACCAACCTGGTACCCGCTTGTAGGAGCATACCATCTATGGATAAGCCGCTTTTACTTCTGGTCTTTAATGAGTTTGATGCATGATGCAATGTATGACCCACCTGTGCGACCAGGGGGTAAGGTGCAATGTATGACCCACCTGTGCGACCACCACATGCGGGATCACTTACCAATACCGAAGTTCATTAGTGAATCATCCCTGAGATTCCAAACTGCCATTGTTTGACTAAGGGATTTCATCAACCAAAAAGGATCAACTGATCAAATGGTTTGGTTGACTAACTTTCATCAACCATCAACCCAGGATCAACCACAATTGTTTGCATGGTGGGGAACCCCGGGGTTGGCTTCAGCGCAACACCAGCTGCCAAGGTGCTCACGTGAGAGATGGCCGACCGCACCTGCAACGCCAGTGTGGCCCCGAAGGCCCCCAGGGCCTCTGACGGCATGGCGTCCAGGATGTACGCCTAGAGCATCGGGGAGCGCTGCGCTGCCGGATCCATCAACTGCCACGTCATGCGAACGCTACCGTGGAACAGCCGCCAATCACAGGGTGTATATCTATGAAGTGATGGGGATATGCAGCAACCGTCATTTGTCCGTAGGTTTGGCATGTCCCATCAGGACCCCCTTCACATCTGGATGGTGGCGAAAAGCCATTTTGTGTCTCTGACTCTCTCACGACCTGTGTGCATAGCGATGGATGGCCAAAAAACACACACACACATACACACTGACCATCCCAGACTACTCCTAACACGGCGTCAACAGAATCAACCAAGAAGAGCTTCAATACCACGGACTTAAACCGTTGTCAAAACTCGTTTGATGGGCACATGTCATTCACCAATTTGAATTTTTGGAATGGCCGCGGTGTGAAACGATTCCAGCTATCCCTGGGACAATGACCCCCCTATGAAAGTTACATGATCAGCTAATTCACTTACCTTTCACCAGTCATCAACTCAATTCATCAATCATGATCAACCAATATCAAAATTACTCATCATTTGGCCTCGAGGACTCCCCTTGCGCTGCAAGCCATCAAAAACCAAATTGTAACATAAACAATCA
>VSDK01002792.1:224738-227238 GCA_009767595.1 Symbiodinium kawagutii | reverse complement strand
ATCACCCTTCCAACCCGCGTTGAAAGGCTTAACATATCTTTGAATGGCTCCCTCCCGTGGCAGGTGTGCGGAGAAGCGACTTTCGATGCGTCACTTCTTCACCTTTCTCTTCCAAGGCGTTTTGAGCAGGCATCTGGACCTTCTTCACCTGAACCGTTTCCAAAACTGGATATGTCTTGAGACTTGCTACTTGTAGGTTAGTCATGTTAACGGCTGATGAGACTACTGACTAGCTACTCCTTGCAGGTTAGTCATGTTAACGGCTGATGAGACTAGTGACTAGCTATTCCTTGCAGGTTAGTCATGTTAACGGCTGATGACAACTCCCCACCAGCAGAACTAGCAAACAAATCACCGATCCGAGCTGAACTGCTCTCACCTTGAAGTCGGTTTTCATCTCATTGGCTTTCCTGAGGGCCAGGTCCAAGGGGGGCACACCATGACTTCTCTCACCTTCCAAGGGTTGGATCTCCAATCGGTAAAATTGCGAGTCCTGGGCTTCCATTTCCTCTGCCAAAAATGGGTCATTTGAAGGCTAACACAAGGCTATGGGTCAGAACCCTGTACCCCTCACCCATCATTTAGCATTGTTTTCCCTGTTGTTGTTGGTGATTATCCCTTATTAGTTGGTCGATTAGCATTGACCCACCGCCACAGCAGAAAACGTCTCAAGAAGTAGCGCAATGGACTCAAATCATTCGCACCATCCCACCGTCCAACGAGGTACCAACGAGGTCGATCCGTTCCTAGTGGAGCCAGCGAATGATGCTGCGAAACTTATCTTTGGCCAGGGCAATAAGAAAGGGGATGGACCTGCCTTGCCCCCCATGAATGTGCCAAGATGTGCCGAGAGTTCATGAGATGCAGAAAAAACAGTTTGGAACCATTCATTGGCAATTATTAGCCTTTATATCCATATCAATTATGTATACCTATATTTTAATAACCATTGATCACCGACTAACGCAGTAATTTCTTTGCAAAAACATTTTCGCCCAGGGCATCCCAGCGTTCGCCATCACCCAAGGTCTGTTCCAACATGGTGGGTCATCTACCAAGTGTCTCTTGCTTCTTCTTTCCTTGGCAAGGCTGGATTTCACTGGCAAAATGGATCAAAATGAAATGGAAATCATGCGAATCATGGGGAACGTGCAGGACACCTATCAATGATTGAGAGTCACCACTGCATTTGCTCGGGATTTATGGGATCATGTACACTTGACAATGGCAACACCAATTGGCGGTTTCTCAAAATAGGGGACCCAAAAAATGGTTGGTTATGAATACACAATGATAACTATGGGATGATTTGGGGGCACCCCTTATTTTGAGAAACACCCATTTCATGGCAAGCTCTAAAATTTCAGTTGCCATTCCTGAGACCAGTTCCAGGAGAGCGAACTGGGCGCACAGCAAGGACGATCCAGTTGTGAACCAAATAAAGTTGAACGCTGCCAGCATTTTGGTCAAGCACAAAGACATGTGGCCATGTCACCTTCTTGCACTTCTATCTTCGCATTTTTTCTGCAAGCAAAACATATCGAACAACACAGGATCATACAGAATCACAAGCATCACCCACAGAAACCAACATCCACAAGCACCCCAAACAAATCGTGACATAAATCACCCACCAATTCCCCTGGTAAACATGCACCAGCACCCCAAAGTGACCACCAATTCCACCTACAGGTGGATATCATCCCCTCTAATTAGGATATCATCCCCTATTCTTATCTATTACCCGCACTTCATCCTAGACAATTCCATGGTGATTTCCCACCAGGAGATAATATCCACACCAGCAAAATCACAATGGAATTCCATCAACAAATGTGGATATATCTTCCGACTGCTGGGCCAGCCATGGCTCCAGTAAAGTAACTTGGCAAGGGAATATTCACCATTTATTGGTGGTTTCCCTAGGTTTCTCTGTGAGATATGATGAAAACCCATTGCCAGGTTAGTTTATCATCCCCTATAGGTGGATATCATCCCCTATTCTTATGCTATATCTTCCAACATGGTGGGCCACAAGCAACGGTACCACCTGGCCACCAGACTGGTAGATAACCATTGTTAACCACCTACTTCCTAGAAAAAATCGATTTAACCATCATTGAAACCTATCAAGTTAACCACCTGGTACTTAACCAGCACCAGCCATCTTAAGTCAACCAGCCAGCACCATGGTAAGCCATCCATGGTCCCACCTGACCACCGCCACGTGGCCCACTTTGTTCTTCACTTTGGCGAAGTCCTTCGGGGCTTTGCTCTTGCTGAGCACCTTCGACTTCCGCGCCATGGCCGTGCGAACGGCAGCGGCTACGCGTGCGGGACCATGGCGGTGCGCCGAGGATGGCACCTGCTGGGGCTAGCGCTCCTGGCTGTGCTTGGCAACTTTGTTGATGGTTCATGATGGTTAAGGGTGGTTAATGGTGGTTAATGGTGGTTGATGATGGTTGACGATGGTTGATGGATGTTCTGTAGGACTGTATAC
>VSDK01002792.1:189738-219738 GCA_009767595.1 Symbiodinium kawagutii | reverse complement strand
GTGGTTTCAACACCTACCAAGCAACCAACCATCCCAAAAACGGGGGAAATATGTTATACCATTGTCAACCATTCCTAGTCAGCTTTTGATCATTCTCAACAACAATGTGCAACAACTGTTGATCATTATCATTATTGGCCCTCCATCCGTCACGACAATAAACAAAATAAGGATAGCCACACTTACCCTCTATCAACCATGCGGGTCAGTAGTTTGGCAATATGGGTGGGTATGGGTCAAAATTAACCCACCAATGATGGGGGATAATAACCAACCAACAATAGGCAAACAATGGCTACTGGTGGGGGAAACAGGGGTACAGGATTTTGACCCAGTGCCATATGTTCTTAGACATTGCAATTGCAACCCATGATTGCAATTACCCTCTGGTGATCTAACATAGCAATGGAAAATCCACCAATCATTGATGGTTTCCCAGGGCTTCTCTGCAAAAATAGGGTGATTTTCCAGCCAGCTCCGTTAGATCACCTGAATGTACACAGGCGGTTAGAACCCTCCTGATAGCTCCACCGCTCCCTCATTCCAGGATGGGGACTCCTTGGCTCGCCCCCTTGGTACTGATTAACAGCGCTTGAAAGCATGAATTAGTAAACTACCAAGGGTGCTTCATGAATCAAATAGCTATGATGAGTTAATAGCTTCAGTTTCCGAATTAATAGCTTCAAACGGTTGCTACCAACAATGCAGGCACCGCGAATAATCGAATCATCAGCCGGTGAAGGTAACTCGTGAACAGCCACCAACCAGCACTGACTGTTTGATTCCAGGCTAATCAACGAATATAGTCATTAACCATCACTACTGACTACTGGTCAAAGGGATCACTAAAAAAGAGCTCTTCTTGGACGAGACAGTATGACATCAAACCAAATGAAACAGTTGCCATCAACCAACATTATTGCATCACTAGTAATTAACCTAATCCCCAACAACCAGCAGCCACATCAACCATGAAACATTAACGATCAAACATGATTTCTGCTGATTGATTTGGGTTTGCCAAGCCGGTCACCCAGCTGAAAACAAGCGGACCAAGCGAAGCATCCTCATCAATGGCCAACCGTTCTACGCGAACCAGCTGATAAATCATGATTTGGCGATGGGTCAAAATTAACCAACCAATGATGGGGGATAACAACCAACGATAATAAGGGAAAACAATGGTGAATGGTGGGGAACCAGGGGTACGGGGTTTTGACCCACAGCCATTTCACTGTGGATTAAAAGTCGTTTCAGCATGATTCAAGAATAACTTGAGCACACATTAAGCACAACCAAACCATGAATTCAGCAGAATTTAACCATGAATCTGGTTGGCGGTTTCAACACCTATGACAAATATGCCCTAGTCAACCAACCACTTGTTAATAATTACAATTGGGAAAACAAACGATGAAACCATCAAACCACCAACCAGTGAACTATCACGACAATCATGGTTACATTGGCAGTTACTGCCAATAATTTGTGCTTAATCAAACCATGTTGATTATAATTTGTTGGTTATTATCCCCTGTGATAAACCAGAGCAATCCCCTACAAAAATGTCAATCAACCACCGCCCAGTGAATTGATTGCCAACTACTCACGATCATCAGTCTTGGCCACTGCCTTGCCTCAGCAGGAAGCGTGGTCTCAACGAAAGGCGTGACCAGTTCGGAGATGTCCACCTGGGAATCATGGTGGATCTTTTAAGTTGTGAATGAATAATGAATACCTTATCTTTATGGGTAATGAATTTTGGTTAACAATGATGTACATGATGATGGCAGTATGATTGATTTTGAATCAATGATTAATCCTGAATCATCCCTATAAATGGTGGTTCGTATTGCTGGTTTTAATTGTCATCGTCATCACTCATGGTTAATCAATGGTCATGAGGTCAAATCACCCTGCTTTACGGTTCTGATTCCATGATTCTACTGGATATGTTTGATAGTGAATGGTCAATTTGAATGGCAATTTGACGAATATAACAACAACTTGATGGCAATTGAATGGCTAAAATGGTTAGCATGGACAACGGTAATACATGTAAGACGGTAATCAGAATGGCTACCAATTAGTAGAATGTGAATCAAGGTATTCTTATGGTTATCATTTCTGGGTCATGATGGTGAATTAGTCGGTCCAATGGCTATCACGCATAATTGAAATATACAAGGTTTCGAACATACTGAGTCATGGTAATGGCAGCAGCATGCAAAGTGAAGGATGCATGTTTCAATACTTTCCAGTGACACCTGTGCTTACAGATCCAAGCACCGCAGTGACTGGTGCTTGGTCACTTGCCTAGTAGCTTCTCCACAGCTGACTGTGTAGCTCACATGCGCCAACCATTCCCAATCATCCACTTGAACTCAAAACTATTCTCGCAAAGTCCAATCAAAAGCTTTGTATTATGAACAAGCAACGATTGAATCAAAGGAGCAGTTGAACAACATTTGCCAATGGCTTTGAGTAGCCTGTATCCCTAGCTGTTCACATCCGATAATCGACAGTGCACCAGTCCAAGCGTTGAGATACCAACTACCCATGGCATTGGATGATTGTTTTTGGTCCATAGCCAGTCAAGCAGAATTGAACAAATACAATATGATGTTCAAATTAGCTATCACTTAATTGCGTTGCTATTGTTTATCTATCTATCCATCCATCCATCTATCTATCTATCCATATATCTATCTATCCATCTATCTATCCATCTATCTATCCATATATCTATCTATCTATCTATCCATCTCACTCTGGGTGCTCCTACGGTACCTGGTAGAAGTACTGCTTCACAGCGATCCCACCGTGTCGTTCCCCAACGTGGTGGTAGCACCGCGTGCTAACCGACCTGGCTCAAGGTGTCGTCCAAGTGTTCCACCAGATACCTCAGCGACGGTGGTGCTGATTCATTGATGGCTACGGTGCCATGGTGCGAGTTGATGGTGCTAGTGCCAGGGAATAAGGCTTATTGAGGATAGTTGATGATGGATGATGGATGATGGATGGGATGGTTGATGATGGTTAATGGTTGTTTATAATATTTGTTATTGATGATGGATGATGGCTAATGATGGTTAATGATGGTTAATGATGGTTAATGATGGTTACTGATGATAGATGATGGTTAATTACTGATGGTTTATGATGGCTACTTGATGGTTGATGATGGCTAATTGATGATGGATGATGCATGATGCATGATGGTGATGGTCGATGGTCAATGATCTTGGTAGCCAATCGCCAAGAATCATGGACCATCAATTTGCTTAGAGAAATGTTCGCATAGGCCTTATACCGAGTTGATGAATTAAAAGCAAAAGAACTACACTTGCCAAAAAAAACGTACTATATACAAATTTAAAACCTGGTAACCGGTAACCTACATTTCTGTCCAAGTTAATGAATGCATGTTGCTGCATAAATGCCAGGAATGAAAGTGACCCTAACTCGGAGCCAGGGGGAAACCAACAACAACATAGCACCCAACACACAGCCAACAACAAGAACAACACCCAGTGACTGTCAACCAGCAAAATCCTACAGTATCTGCACCAACAACCACACGACCATTGCTTTCCCCACCCCCGACGCATCATCCATTTGCAGAGATGGTACAAGTCCACTTGGTCCATTTGCTCCTCGTTCAGGCTTTGAATGCATATCCTCGGGAGCGCTGAAATGACTGATTAGGTTTTACGTCAGTAAGAAACACAAGCCATGCACCTGCAGGACCTCAAGCACCTAAAGAAGTTCACGCAGGCAATCAAAGGTTGCCCCCGAGTCTTTTAGAATCATCTGGTGCCAGCTGCTGCCGATGCTTTATGCACTGTTCCAGATCCAACCTCTTGGTTGATATTGCACAGTTGATGGCAAAATCACTACAAACGACCATGTGGTTAGGGCACTCCTGGTAGCTTGACCTGGCACCCCCTTTTGAAGGGCTATAAAGATACCAGCCAACTACAAAGGTATCAGCCAGTAAGATAAGATCACGAACAGCAGCGGAAAAAGGTCACAACAGAGCGCCCATGAGATGAATTTGGACACCAAATTCGAGGTGTGCATGTGGGTTTGTCTGCAGCCATGGTGGTACCATGTAGTACCTGGGAACCATCCAAGTCCATAACCACTTTTAATACGGAAGCCACTAATAACTTGGGAGTACAGCATGAATTTGGAGAAACCAATTTCAAGTTTGAGGTGCACTATTTCCAGATTCTGTGTCTTCAACAAAGGAAAAAGTTCTGATATGCTGCAACGAGATGGGGTTAGAAACTACTGGAGCTGCAATGAAGAACAAAGGAATTTCGTTACTTGAAACGATGCTGAATCTGCAGGCTTCTTCTCTGGGTACATCAGCGGAGAAAACATAGGAAACCCAATGGGGGTTCCAGCTGAGCGAGAAAATCTTCACACGCCCAAGAGGTGTGATTCTTGAGTCGTTACAGTAATCCACTAGTTCCAAAATAACTACATACGTGGACCGCGTGCAACATGGGAATCGAAAACATACAGGAAAATCCCCATCGATGGGTTACGCACGCTGTCAGCAACACAACGGTGGTGTCAGTGTGTAAAGGGCAATGCGGTCATGAAATCTGGTTAGAACCCTCTTGCTAGCTCTTTGGCTCCCCCGTTAAAAGCCCGTTGGCTATCGGCGTACCGCTCCAAATTGCCCCCTCCCAACAGCCAGAAAAATGTGAAGCTTCGAAGCTTGCGATGTATCCTGCGTCTGCTGGTAGCATACTCACATGGTGCTGTTTGGTGGTCCATCATCGATTGATCCGGAGGTCCACACTTTCCTGAATATTTTTCTGGAATCAAATCCTATGACTGACGCTCAGCCAAGGAATGCAAGGTCCATTGTGCTAAAGAATGCTTATTTTTTGTTCACCTACGGATCTCCTATTGAAGATGTGGCTGGTGCCTTACTGTTCTCTTTTGCCTCGGGGTCCAGTGGGGGGACTGACGATGGAAGGTTTATGGCGGTTGACAGTCGCTTGGCCAATAAATCCAGTGATAAACCGTCAACAAGCTATAGCAAGCTACTGCAATTTGAGTAGACTATGAGTCATTTCACTAACATAGTTAATTAATGATAACCAAGAACCATAGCTAACAATCATATAACCTTTAAGCATCATAGTTAAACTATTCATAGTAACAGCCCACAAGATCTAACAAGCTAGTTACACAATGTAACTGCTACAGGATTTGTTTACCATGGTGGCCAACTCCCAAGCTATAGCTATGTCCCACGGCTTTTATCAGCGCCACCCTTCTTAGGCCAAACCTCCCCTGTAGCTCTACGCCAGGGAGCTGCAAAGAAGACTTGGACCCAGCCTCCTGGGCGGCGAGGCATGGCTGGTACATCCCCCTGACCTGCGAATGGGGATTTATTGATATGGATGGGTATGGAGCATTGGTGGTGAGCAGGGGGTAGTTCAGTGGAGGGTATCAGTAGGGGTTCATCACTTATGAACAACGATGGTTGAGAATGGCTAGTGGCACAGTAGTGGCTGAGTGTGTCGTAAATCATAGTGTGCTCAGCAAGCTGCAACAAAAGTTGTCAAGTTCACACTGTGGTTTGGTGCTTGCTCAGGCCCCAGGGCGTTCCCCATTTGGTAAAGACATCTGAGGACATCTTTGCCCCTGAATCGCCTCCCAAAAACGGCCGGCCTATCCTAAAGTGAGTCATCACCAAGTGCTCTTTGACAATGTGCTACGGTCTCATTCATTGATGTTTCTGCGATAGCTGAGAAAGAATTAATGAGAAACAACTTAAATTATCTTGAATTGATAATTTCACATTCAACTCTTTGGACAATTAATCAGCTGATGAATAAAATGCAATGAATGACGCCTTATAGATAACTTATAAAAACATATTTCATCATAACTGCCTGTAAGACTGCAATCCTCCAACCTGATTGAGCATGAACAATCGGGCTTCACCACGGGTAACCAGTGTCTGGCACCAACCCCTATTCTCTCTCTTTCTCCATCCACATCCCGAAGATTCAGTGTTCCAAGCAACCACAACCAGCTATCGGTAACTAAGAACTAAACGTGAACCAAAACGACCCAATAGCAAGAAATCAACCCCTACATGCATATTAATGCTACTAGCATCCGGTTGGAAACCCATCCTTGTAGCTCCTGGCACCGCTCCCCCTTTCTCGTTAAAGGGCTGTAGGGATGCCCCAACCGTCGCCCCTGGGCTCGGTGTCCTTTGGATGCTCCAGGGTCTTGAACTTCGCTAGGTTTGCGCGGTGCATGCCTCAGTTATGAATGTTAAGCCATTAGGATTGATCAATAAACCATGGGTTAAGATTGTGAAGCTAACCATGATCAATGGTTCATGGTTATAACGATGGTGAATGGTTATAGGAATTAGAATTGATCAATAACCACTATGGGTTAACCAGGTCATCAATATAACCACTTCTATAACCATCTTAACAAATGGACCATCTTAACAAACCATCTTAACTATGGACCATCAATCTTAACAAAGCAGATTGATCAATAAACCATAGCTTAACTCCAATGGTTCATGGTTTGATTGATGGTGAATGGTTATAGGAAGTGATGGTTGATGAATGAGTGGTTATAGTGATTGATCGATAAACACAAATGGCTATGGGCCAATATTAACTGACCAATAATGGAGGCTAATAACCAACAATCATGGGGAAAACAATGGTCAATGATAGGGGAACCAAAGGTACAGGGTTTTGACCCACAGCCAAATGATGGTTGTATGGTTGTGTTGATGAAAGAGTATAGGAATGTGTATATTGATAACCATAAATCATGAATAAACCATAGGTTGACTCCAATGCTTCATGGTTGTATTGATGGTTGATGAATGGTAGGAATTCATTGCTGATGAATGGTTATAGGAATGGTTTGCCAATGGTTAATGGTTATAGTTGTAGATAGTGATAAATGGTAACATAGTGAACGATAGCTTAATAGATTGGGGCGGTACCATTTTCATGGGTGCCAGTTGGCTTTGGGGGGATACCCCCTATAAATCAACCAGGGATTTATCAATCCGGGGTTAGCACCAACTATAACTCACAAGTATTCTACCATACCAAAAACATACCGCGGACGGATAAGCATATAGAATTCAAACACTTGGTTGCTGTGGAAAGCAACTATTCAAACGCCAACTGGTAATAACACACGGTCGTGATAGTAAGACATGGATGCACATCGCAAAGATTGAAGCGCATTTTTGCAAATCATTAGCGCCCGGCGGACCACGAGAAACATGTGGCCTTCGAAGCTCGAAACTATCCCAACAGTTCCCTCTGTTGTACCGCCTTTGTTTGATAGGGAACCCTAGAACAAGATCCTGGATGACCCTGGTCAATTGATGCATGCTAAGTCCATCATCATGCCAGGTAAGTCCATCACCTCCTTGCATAAAACAAGAAGAACAGCAGGAACCACCAGGATCCACAACTACGGATGGATGGTGAACCCGACTCTGCTCAGTTCTTCCCAGTGACATTTCGCAAGTCGTTTGGGATTGCTCAAGGCTTCGTTCACATCGGCCGGCGGCACCATGTGCACGTCCTCCGGCAATCAAAGCTTGGCAATGGCAATCCCCCAAGTTCATGGGGTAAGATGTCTACAAAGCGCGGAAATTCTGATTGCTCATCTTGCCTGGGGACATGGTGGTTGCGACATCCACGAAATGTTTCGCTCCGCCGAATCTCTGGTGTCAGAATTGCACATTGTACAATAGGCAGCTAGCTAAAGACAAGAACCTGAAGTTGCAACGCGTCTGCTTCTCGGTCCATCCCTCACCTACACCTCCCTCTAATATTGAAGCGATAAACCAACCAAGCAACCAAACCAGCCAAATCCATGTTGACTAATACGGCCTACAGCCTGCTATACTAATGCTTATGGACCAATATCGGTTACTAACTAATGCCCGTTGATGCCTCCCAATGGTCATCTGTGAATCATGGTTACGAACTGATAAATACTTACGAATGGCTACGAACTAATTGACTACCTGATGGTTCTAATTCAGAGTTCTCAATAAATAGTCTCCAATCAAGGTTACCAACTATTGGCAATTAGTTAATGTTTTCTCATTATCAACCGTAATCAAGAATATATGTTGATGAACCGTGATGTCCAACCATTATTGCCAACCATTCTTGCTAAATCCTTGAGCCATCATTGTTCGCAATCAGTACCATGAACAACCATCAGCAATCAGTACCACGAATCAACTCTTCAAGGATGTCCCAGTTCCGAGGCCTGCATGCGAACGTAGACCTTCATGAGTTTCTGCTGAAGGTCCTCGGTGTACCGTGGCAGGCGTCAGGCCGCCACGGCTGCGGCTTTGCAAGGCGGCAAAGGGTCCAAAGGAAGAGGCAAACGGAGCTGGTCAATGATGATGATAGCCATAATAAGCTAGTAATGATTATCATAATAACAATTAACAATCAAAATAAGTAACAAGATCCCCTTGCCTTACTGGGGGGTACCTTGGACATCACGATTCTTTAGTCAAAATGGTGGGACCCTAGCCTCCAATTAGAAAAACATCTCTAAAAAATCAAAACCCCCAACCACAAAAGTTTATTTTTTCACTGAAAATTCACAACCCCAGGGTATCTAAAATAAGCTCATGCACACACACAAACACTAAAGAATCAAAGCACCCAACGTTTTTTTTGGAGGTATTTTCCCTAATTAACATCCCTCAAGAATCAAGACCCCTGACCAGGGTACCCCTAACTACAACCAAATCACCTGACTATTTGAAGGGTTAAGGGTTGTGATTTTTTAGGGATTGGAAACCAAATGCGAACCAAGCCAAGGGTTTTGAATCTTTAGTGGGATTTATCTGCTTCATCCCCTTGTCTTACGGGGGGGGGGTACCTTGTGCATCATTATTCTTTAGTCAAAATGGCGGGCCCCTAACCCTCCCCTAGAAAAACATCTCTAAAAATTCAAAACCCCAAGTAAAAAAATGGCTTTGTTCACTAAACACTCACAACCCTGACCCTGATGTGTTGTTTTTTTTGATTATTTCCCAATAAACAGAAAAAAACAGATCTGACAAGGGTACCTTTGGCTACAACCAAAACACTTGACTGTTTGAAGGGCTAAGGGTTTTGATGTTTAGGGGTAGAATACCCAATGTCAACCAGGCCAAGGGTTTCGAATTTTTAGTGGAACTTATCTGCTTCATCCCCTTGTCTTAGGGGGGGGTGGGGGGTACCTTGTGCATCATTATTCTTTAGTCAAAATGGCGGGCCCCTAACCCTCCCCTAGAAAAACATCTCTAAAAAATCAAAACCCCAAGTAAAAAAATGGCTTTGTTCACTAAACACTCATAACCCCAGGGTATCTAAAATAAGCTCATGTGGACACGGAAATATTAAAAAAACTAGGGACCCTGAGGTTGAACTTCAAGTGTTTGCCGGGGCTGCTAACCCATCATCCATGATGTATGATGATGTTGGTCAAGTTGAAAATGTTGAAATACCTCCCCTATCAAACACGGCAACCATCACGATTCCACACTACAGAATCACAATATTTCCATATCAGACACAACAACCAGCACCATTCCACACAAAAGAATCACAACACCTCACATAGCAAACACAACAACCACCAATATTCCACACTAAAGGATCACAAACCTTACATATCAAACGCAACAACCATCACCATTTCACATTAAAGAATCACAATACCTCGCATCTCGAACATATCATCTGCTTTGATGCTCTACCCATCTATTCACTAAAAAATGGAAACTCCCTGCCTACATCTCAGCGAGCATCTGAGTACTAAAAAATCAAAACTCTGGACCTCCAGAAATGAATGCAAATGGAGCTAACACGTACAATACTAAAAAATCATGACATACTCCATGGGATATGAAAAGTGCCCCAGGCAATTCTATCACAAAAAGTGGCTTTTTAGAGCCCCCAACGTCCCTGATTTTTTAGTGGAGTGGGGCAGGGGGATGTAACAAGTAATTACTTATTAAACATTAAAAATCATAATAAGTAATGGTTATTCCTTATGGCTAGTTCATATGATCGATGCCGTCGATGCCTCATCACGCGTGTTGAGCGATCTTCACTAGCCCCATGGGTCGACATCTATGAGATATTCATCAGCAGCACTTTGCCATTCATCACCGTGTCCTGAAGGTCGCAATTAAAGCATAACGCGAAAAAATTCTTCGCACCTTGCCATTTCTTGTATCCCCCATGATTGAGACATTGTAGTGACAGTAGTTTAACCATGTTATTGTTGGTGATTACGCCCTGTTCTTGCCTATTGTCAAAAAACCAGAGTGAACCATATTTTACTATAGAAAATCCCATTCCCACCATTGATTGAACACAAGTGAATGCACTGCAACCACTATAAACCAAATGGAGGATCCGATAAAACCCCCTAGAAATCCACCAAAAAATCCCTAGACATCCCTGAAAAAATCCACTAAAATCACCATCTGTTGACCACTCATCTCACTCATCTCACTTGAAGTCTTCAATTTCCACAGGATTGTCCCAGCTTCCGGCCCGTACTTGTGGATGTTCTCCCCACCTTCTTCACGCCTCGGATCGGTCGGCACTGGGAACTGGGCGGTTTCTGAAGTGGGAGAAGGATAGGACTGCGCAAAGGGCGGCTTTTTGTTGCAACTTTGGCAACTTTGGGTAATCAATTCGTAATTGGAGTAACTATAGTAATTCTTTGTGTCTAATTCAAGCAATTGTAGTCGCTATGGATGGAATGGCCACTGCTTTTTTTGCCGGGGCGTCCAGGGGTTTGCCCTAATGCTGGAAAACAATGGCAACTCCTTGAATGCATAATTGCTTGAATGGCAACTTTGTAAGAATTGTGTAGGAAATTACTTAGTAATTATAGTCGCTATGAATGGCTTGAAATTAAATTGCTATAAACGGCTATGAATACTCATCGAACCTATCAATAAAAGGAATGTATGATGTGAACCCTTCATTTGGGAATGCACCATCATTTCTTGTTGATGAGTGCTCTCTTTTTGGGGGGTTCTCCTTGCGGAACTTTCCGCACAACGTGTACAGTAGGCAATTCCTGCCCCCAAATCGGCGAATCGGAGGGTGTGAAACCGCGCGGTTGCCCAAAAGTATCAGCTCATTCACCGCGGACGAAGCAATGTCATGGACAACACAACTCGGGACTGCATACAGTCCTAGTTGTGGTACAATGAGAGTTCTTGAGATAGGGAACCCCAAAGATAGGGTTGCTTTGGTTTATTACCATTGATTGTTCGTAAACAGGATGATAGGTGAGGGCACC
Organism: Symbiodinium kawagutii; assembly: GCA_009767595.1. Classification (NCBI taxonomy): domain Eukaryota; class Dinophyceae; order Suessiales; family Symbiodiniaceae; genus Symbiodinium; species Symbiodinium kawagutii. The sequence goes on along the minus strand of VSDK01002792.1, from coordinate 208,377 downwards.
CTATGGCTTGAAAACCAACCAGAGATGTGACATGACTTGAGCTCCCATCCCCAGTGCATCCCTGTGCCGCCAAAATGGTCTCAGGGTTGTGGCGCATCTTCGGTCAGGCAGCTCCTTGTCTTCCAAACGCATGCGCAAGTCCAGGTAATGCATCTTGGTGGTATCCTCTTGTGGAAGACCTCGCGCGACACAACAGCAACCAGAAACGCCTGGAATTCACGTCTTAGGGCAGCACCATGAGATTTATAGTGGTTATATACTAGGGGGAACTACTGTGGAAGGAGACATGTCGAACAAGCAACGAACTGCAGGATGACACCACGGCTGAACTAGGAATGATGAGGTTTCTTGGTGGTCTCAATCTCGTCTCAAAGGACAACACAAGAATGATCGTCACCAGCATCTATTTCTATATCTGTGTCTGTCTATCTATCTATCTATCGATCGATCTATCTGTCCATCGATCTATCTTTCTATCTTTTTTCATCTATCTACCCATCGGTCAGTATCATCACCCTTGGAATCAAAATGATCATAATCATCACCGACATCATGGCGCAACTTATCTTACAATCAGCTCTCAGGATGCTCGAATTATCCCACCCCGATATGAACCACGTCGCACAGCACCAACGAGTTAAGCAATATGGACTCCCCCAATGGTTTACCAAAGGGCATATGCATTTGCAAAAAAAAAGTCGGACCCATGCCTACTGTATATGTCATGTAATCAGCTCAATTCGCCCAGTGTATCCTGATCATGCCATCTTCACTACCATCTTGATTGAATCGATTATTATTGGTCATTTCCAGCTATGCTTTTGTTGCTTGTTGCTGCGGCTATAGCCATTAGCCAACATTCATCATCATCATCACATCATCATCATCATCATCCATCATCCATCATCATCATCATCCATCATCATCATCATCATCATCATCATCATCATCATCATCATCATCATCATCATCATCATCAATAACCCTTACATTTCCTAATATTGTTGCTTCTCATACCTTACAGTTCAACAATCAACCATTGGTTGATCATCATCCTGCCCTTGCCCCGGCCTAAGGACTCCAGCACAGTGTCAGTGGTTTGCACCACCATCTCAGGGTTGGCATTCACTTCCTCCTCGTTTTGCCTTGGGATGACTCCGTGGAGGTTGGGGACCTGTTTGATAGATGGATTAGGCATGGTGGCCTTGATATACGGTGCTTTCTCAAGACATTGGGGACCTCCAAAATGGATGGTGTCTATTGAGATAATGTTATTGATTAGGTTTGTTTAAGGACCTCCAAAATGGACTAATAATGATTAGAATTATGATTTGGGTTCACCCCCAGTTTGAGAAATATCATATGGGTTAACAAGCCGGTTGTTAAGGGTTGATAATAGGGGACAATCACCAACAATCATATACAATTAACTATTCAGAACAGGGGACCGTGGGAGTGCATAAAAATGTAATAAAAACACAATCCAAGAATTTAAAAGACCACAAAATGAAAGATATTTAAAGACAAATAAACAAAACCATACTTAACAAATAGAACAAACCAAAAAACCAAAAAACCAAAAAACCAAAAATCCAAAAAACCAAAAAACCAAAAAACCAAAAAAACCAAAAAAAACAAAATGTCAGAACCCAAGCAAACCAAAAAACCAAAAAACCAAAAACCCAAAAAACAAAATGTCAGAACCCAATCTCTGGTCCTCTCCCTCTCCTTGGGGTCTGTTTTTTTTGTTTTTTTTGGTTTTTTTGGTTTTTTGGTTTTTTGTTTTTTTTTGGTTTTTGTTTTTTTTGCTTGACTTGGGTTTTGGCAATTATTTTGTTTCCTGATTTTTTGTTTGTTTTTAATTTCCAGGATCAAAATGAAATGGACCTTATGAAAGTAAGGCATATTTCAATAATTTAAATTTAACCAGAGGAAAAAATATACCGGCCATAATAAGGTATAAGTACATAGAGCCTTTTGAAGTATTACATAGTTAAATGATTACATAGACTTTAGTAATTTATAGACCAGGGTTTATATTGGTAATCGGTATTTAGATTAGGTATACTTTAACAAGTTTCCAAAGTTAAAAATTTACTGCCATAATGGTGTAAAAATAAAATATAATGATAAGGTATAATTCAACCGGTTTCAATAAGCCAGAATAAAACCGGGCTGAACGAAATAGTTTTATTTCATATAAGCATGTTTAAATCATCTTTATTCCAACATTATGAAAGTAAATGAAATTAAATATTGTAGAATTAAATGTGCCATCAAATGATACGATTCGAAGAGCCTTAATAAGCTAAAATTAAATTATTTTTGATTAAATACTTTAAGTTTAATTTCAACATGTTTAAATAAGCTATATGTGGACATTATAAAACTAGGCACAATTAATTGACTACGTTTTTAAAAATGGGGCAGACTTAGACACACTTTATTGTGGCATTTGATCACCATAAAACAAGTTTGAGTATACCAAATCAAAATGTTATTTCCCTTGCCAAAGGTACCCAGATAGAAAAAAAGAGTCTGCCTCTGCCAAGACTTCCCTCCAAAAAAAGCAATATTTCCTCGACAAGTATGATGCCATATCAGCATGCTACGAGTATTTACTTTGCCAAAGATCTCCATATAGAAAACATTTTTCTACCAAGATTTAGGATTATCAGAACCTTTAGCAGTGAAAACATAAAAAGAATACCAATTTCAAGGGAAACAACGTTATTGACTGTAACACATACCATGCAGTCTGCAGCACATGCAAGATTTACTTAACTATGCACATTGCTCAATAAGACAAACAGTGCACAATCACAATACTACTTGAATACAACTTGTGAAGCCAATGTATTTCAGCAGGAGCTTCATATTTTTGAGAAACAAAGCATTTCTTAATCATAGTAAATAGTATATTATAGTTGTGTCCTTGCTATACAATATTCTCTTGGAAAAACTATGACATCTATAGAAATTTCTTTTGGACAGGTGCATAGCGATATAGCAGTCTATTTCATTAGGGTCGATTGTATGAAAACATTAATAAAGAAAATGTATAGAAACTTGTACAATAGTTGTCCCTGCAGTACCTGCCTTTATTTTCTACAATTATGTACATATATATCCTCATAACTAGGGGAACATATTTTCTCTCATAGGCATGAATACCTCAGTACATGAACAAAACTTTTAGATAAAAACTTTTAACATCTCTTACAAAACCAAAATCTTTCTTAACATTAACATTATCCATCTAAAACATGAAAAAAACGCACTCCCACAGTCCCCAGCTCTCTAACTATTTGGGATACACCAACTACGTCTATAAGCCGTGGTCCAGCTACTTTGTGGAGGGGTTCTCCAGCCATAGGGAACCCGAAAGCTATGGGCGGTTTATTGCCATGAACGATTATTGTACAGGATGATAACTGCGGGTACCCCTATAACCGAGAAACCACCAAATGCAGTATAGATGTATAGCCCACCTAGAAGGGATGAAATGAGGAAAGTGAATCAACTATATGTGGGATAATTGTAGAAAGGTTACAACTTGTAACGCCATACTCCATTGAAGAAATGGCTTCTAAATTATGGTATCAACATGGCTATGTTTACCACTTATGGGCGGATCATGCTTTTTGAAAACTTGTTGGCGTATGCTGGCGGCCAAAACTATATTTTTTGTGTATATAACACTGGTTGGTAACAAGTGATAGCCATGGATAGTATATGGGAAATTAATTCAATCAAAGAAGCACTGATCTAAGTTTGTGACCGGACCCCACCCGCGAATTCGCCCAGAAATGGCAATCTCTGTGATACTTGGATTCCTACATCTCCAGTGAGTAACGGGTTACCAGCCATTTGAACCAGAGATTCGTTCAGCCAGTTATCACCCATGTTGATCTACCTGAGTAACCACTCCAGCCATCACATGCCACTAAACCCACAGGTTAGTTCAGCCAGCTATATCACCATGCTGAACAACCCTAGCTACAACATATACCAGCCCCAGTTACACATCAGGTGCCTCCGACCAAGCTGCTCCAGGTACAAAATGTCCTTCCACAACTTGCTCTTCACCAACGCGCGCGTGAAGAGACACCTGGGCCGAGCGGAACGCACAGCACCAGTGCTGGGTCAGCTGGTCGACCTCTTGGTGAGTTCAACCCTTACAACCATGGTTGACTCGTGACAAAAAATGGTTCAGACTGGCTTAACGGCTTAATCATGGTGAATAATTGGTGAATGAGAGCTGTTGCTCAATATTGCTAATGGCTATGAATGTGTGAGATCAGTAATGGTTGGTTTCAAACCATCTGAAAAAAATCGTCCACCAAACATCCCAAAATATACCGACCCCTGCGGATGACGGATAGGAGATATAGCACATGTCTCACCTACCAGCAACAAATGACGTAGCACATCTTCAGTGCTCCACCCGCCTGTGAGTAATCTCCTGATCATTCTTGCATATTCTGGCTCACCCGTGAGGCATTCTTAAATCCAAAAAAGGTCAACGTGTACATCCATGCTTTAAAGCTGTGATCCACCCAACTATGAACCTCCAAAAGGGGTGACAAACTTGGCTGGTTGGTGGTTTGAACCCCTATGAAAAACCATTAGTCAACCAATCGTTTGCAAATAATCACAACTAGGGAAAATCAAAATTGCCAATAAAACCACCAAACAGCAACTATGAACCTCCAACAGGGGTCACAAGCTTGCTGTCGAAGGACACTTATGCAACTTCTTGGCCCCATCACGATGCTACGAAACATCCGCCACTCCGCCACCTTCCGCCCGCAACATTTGCAAAACTGTTGAGGAACATCATTGGCATTCACCAACGAACAGCCAAGCCAGTCACCCATCAAACATGAGCCACTGACATGGTGGTTTCTCAAAATGGGGGTACCCCCAAGTCATCCTTTTCTAACTACTTTTGGTATTGAACCAACCATTTTTGGGGTACCCCATGGCTTGAGGAACCCCCCACATGAGCGGCAACCTCTTGGCAACCTAGTGGCCCTAGGGTTTCCTTTGGCAGCTTCTTCTCATCAGAGAAAACGTCCTGGCCGCGCTCTGGCAACCTCGATGCCTAGTGGTTTTTGCCCATGGCGCGGCTGTCAGCAACACGGCAGCGGTTACTGGTTGGTGGTTTCAACCCCTATAACCATGGTTAATCGTGGTGAATAGCGGTTATAAATGGTTGATCATGATCATTCCTGGTTGGTGGTTTCAACCCCTCTTAAAAAATCGGAGAGCCAATCATCCAACATACCGCTAGGATATCAAAATGTCAATGAAACCACCAACTAGCTATAGGTCAAGTGCCAACAATGATGATTCATAAGCCAACGACTAGGGGGGTAACACGTAATGGTAAACCCCACGATTTCGTGGTAGTAAATAGTCCCGGGCTTCTCCATCTACATGTGCATCTGGAGGCTTGAAAGGAGAACAACACTCTCACGCGAAGGTCTGCAATGGAACCATCAATGAGAACACGTACCCTCCATCCCCAAACACTCCATGTACCCAGTGTGGCATGTTGGAACTACATTTGGATTATTGGTTATTTCATTGGACAAATGTTGGTAAATATGCCATACATGGATTATCTAGGATCTGTTGAGATCATTGGACCAAGCAAACTCAACCAGTGCCAATGGATGATGCAATCAAAACATGTGTCTGTGTGTCGGTCTGTGCAGCAAGTTGTGTGTAACTTGCACCATGAATTGCTCACACGGCCCAGTGTATAAACAAAGCGTTTCAAACACATATCACCATCTTCAGTGGCTGCATAGATGAGCATCAGTCCTATGATATGTATACTGAATGTAAATATTGTATATTGGCATCATGACCTTCGAAATTGCTTCAATGCCTTATATTGGCAATCTAGGTGATACTCTGGAGCATCATCAACTGGGCATGCAACGCTGAAACAAATGATTATCAATTGCACTTGTGGAGCTCATCATTTGCCTATGAACTGATCTCCAACATCATTCCCCACTTCCGGAAGGGCTCGGCGCCGTCCTGTTTGATGCGACCGTTGTGATCCAGCCGATGCTTCACATAGGCATGGGTTCGCCTGATTCTCCCGGCGACCAATACTTTGGTTGCCACTGGTGAGCAACCCCAAGGTGGTCCATTCAGAAATGATCCGTGGCTATTCCCATACCAGTGCCTTACATTTTTTTGCAGTGAATTCAGAGAACCCAAGTACAAGCTAGGCAATCTATCACTGGGTGGTTGATTGGAAAACTTGCGGGTAACCCCATAATATAAGGCGTTCCTAAGTAGACTTTGTCTCAACAATCAACCCAGTGAATATGTAAATCAGAAGAACCACTCCACTAAGTTGACACGGAGCTTTAGGCTGCTACAACGGCCACTTCACGCGTGGATACTTCCTGACCATTGGGTCACTTCAAATATACATATGTCACCATACATACAGACTAGAAACTGTTATAACTGACGCTCTCAAACAATTAAGAACACTGGTTGGTGGTTTCGACCCCTATGAAAAATATTAGTCAACCAACTAATTGTTAATAGTTACTATATAGTGAAAATAAAAAATGTTTGAAACCACCAACCAGTAGTTGTTTCACCATCTCATTGTTGTTTATTATCCCCCCTATTATTAACAACTACTAACCATGGTTCAAACCACCAACCAGTTTTGGGGTTAGCTATTGGCCATGGTTGGCTCATACTTCATGACTTGACCAAAATCCATCAGCTCCTCCAGCCATGGCTGGACCTTCATCCCATGTCGCCAAGCGTCTCTGCCAACTCCTCCTCGAGCTTCCTAGGGGCGCCCCGATGGGGTTGCCTGTGGAATCATCGCTGTTCATTGTGGTACCCCCCAGCAGCTGCGAACTTAGGTTAGTTCACGGTCAGTTTGGCAGCTACCAGTTATGGAAGATATATAACTATGATATACCATATACTCTACTATACTGCATGGTGGCGAATCGAAACCAACTCAAAACCAAGGGGGCACCACTCTGTGTTCTTCTTCTGGAGTGGTCGTTGTGAACAAGCAACAAAATTGCAAAACAAGATCCCGAGTCTTACCATGGACAAAAAGGATTATTAAACTACATGATGCCATGAGGTTCGGTCATATTCTGGGATGTCTTCTTTTCCCTTTATGATTCAAGTTGATGATAAGACATATCATTGATTCCCTTTGAGGTAGCATCACAATTGGTTGAGGTTCAGAACATCACAATCACCAACAAAAGGGCTGCGTACCATGGCAAACAATGAATGATTAATGGCTAGCTAATTGCCAGTAATGGCTTCTATTGCTTCACCCTGAATCAACCCTTTGACCATCTTACCAGGTGTTTCAGCTTGATATGTCGCGGAGCGGCGCTCGCCAAAATAGAGTCTTCTGACATAGTTTCCGCTAACTGGCTGACAACAACATCCAGCATAACTAGACGTAACTAGCGTTCTTGGCCATAGATTAACCGCTAACTGGCTGATCGCAGGATTCTTCTTCCCCCCTCCCCGGCCGCTGCTGCCATGCGACAAATAGGTGGCACTGACACGTTTGGAGCTTCCCGAAGAGATCTTATCATATTGGTCCAAGAAGCTGTCGCACACCTAGCGTTGTGGCGGTGCCCCACCCATTGGGATTCTCATGAGCTCACCAACTGATGGTTCCAATAACAACCCAGCAAAGTACTAAGCAAAGGAAGCTTGGAAACAATCAACCACTCAATCGGCTGGTGGTCTCCAGCCCTTTTGAAAAATATCAGTCCACCAACTAACCATTTGTCAATACTGGGGAAATTAAAAAATGCCTAAAACACCTAAAAGCCATCAGCCAATCAACCAATTGCTGGATAAAACCCCCATGTTTTGTTAGAGGCGTCACTGCCCCTTGATGAATCAAACGCTTCTGGAGCCCAACCATCCGTTTGCAGTTCACCAGAACGAGCTGTCTGCATCATCGTTTCTTGTTGTTTCTTGTTTGTGGTAGCCATACTCTACCCTTATTGGATAGAAGCAATGGCTATATCGTTTATCATCCATCGCTCAATCAACCAATCTCTCTCTCTCTCTCTCCATCGCCGTCTCAGGAGGCTGGCCGGAGGCTAGTGGCGAGCTTGTGGCCCAACTACGAAGAGCAACAGTTCAGCCAACCAATCAACCAATCCACCTATCGATTTTTCTACCAACGAACTTTCTATCTATCCATCTATCTACCTATGCCTTCAGACAAGTAGAACAAAAAATCACACCAGCTGAGCGGCCAATTCCAAGACTTCCGGGATTTCCTCGTGCAGCATCCGTTCCAGTTCCTGGGGCCCAAGAGAAGGCCACCCGTTGGAACCAAGCGACCGGTTCCAACCACCGGTGATCAAAAACTGAGATCACCATAGTCACAGACCAACCAACTGAGGTTTCTTAACTACCATCTGGTTTCACCACTCCCTGTAGCTCTTTAGCTCCCTCTTTAAAGGGATTTAGGGATATCCCTGGCTCCTTAGCTCCCTGAGAATCACCAGCTAGTTAAAATAGGGAGCCCCCCAAAATGGCCGGTTTATGACTATGAAAGGTTTATGTTGGATGATTCCAGGATACTTACATGTGTCAAATTCATTTCAATAAAGACTTCACAAGGCGGTGGCGGAAGTTTCCCAAAAAACAAGCCTGTAACATAAGAGAATTGTTTGAGATGACATGATGGTGTGGAAAATGGTAGGTTGTGATGGTGTTTTGTTTTTTTGTGTTGGCATTTACTTTTTTCTCTGCCAATGTTGTGTTTTATTTGTGTTTAGCTTTTCTGTTTCTGGTGTTTTTCTCTGGTGTCTGTTCTCTGTTGCTTTTCCTTTGCTGGTGTTTTTTGGTGTCTGGGGTTTCATCTTGGCTGGTGTTTTTGATCTGTTCTTTCTTTGCTGGTGTGTTTGCTCTGGTGTTTTCAGTCTCTGCTTTTTTGTTATACTCACTTGGCTGTGACATTTACTTGCCTGGTACACTTATATACTTGGCTGTGGCACTTACTTGGCAGTTGATGGCAGTTGCAATTATTTGGCTGTTAAAATTACTTGGCTCTTGCGCGTAATTGACCCTTGGGATACTTACTTGACTGTCAAATGATGATGATGATGATGATGATGATGATGATGATGATGATGATGATGATGATTTTGCTCTGTTCTCCGTGGAGCCTCCAAACACGTTACAAAACCAGTAGTTTGAAGATTTTCACTTGCAAATGCGCGTTTAGCTACAGCGCCATGCACTTGTTCCACATCTCATCTTCCAAAAGTGGCGTTTCCACTCAACTGCGTGAGCAAAAAGCATGATCAGCCATCATTAAAAATCATAATTCATCCACCATTACTTATCATTCTCAACCATTGCGATATGACAAACGTCACTTGCAGCATTGATGTCAAGCATCATCCTTGGTATTCTTAAGGCCCGTCAGCATAGTGGTGAAGACGGCAGCCAGACCGCCAGCACATGCCAAGGCTGTGAGCATCTGCAGCGCACCGTTGGCTCGGTCGTTGGATGTCGTTGGATGTCGTTGGGTTGCTGAGCATCGCCATGGAGAGATCTTGTGGCTTCAGTCATGGTATTTCTATGACGCTTCTGGCCATGATCTCCTTGAAATGTGGCCATTACTCCCTAGAAATACTATGATCCACCCGTTAAGTAATGCTATTTCCAGGGCATTTCATCTTTACGCCTTGCGACCGTGTAACTGTGACACCGGTGAAGATGCGATTGGGCTCTTATAGTGATGAGCTTTGGATTGACCTTGACGATGATTAATTAATGATGGTTGGCGAGTATGATTGTAACATGCTGAGCCATGAATCATGGACAACTAGTCATTGGCTATCACACCGCAGTTGGCTGTGCAGTAAGCAATCGGCAGTGCTCTCAAGTGCATCGATGCTCGAGCAATTCATCGTACCAAGTGAAGCCTCGAATGGCTTAAAAAACAGCATCACTATGGGCACCAGCGGAGACCGAGAGGAGGGCTTCCTGACCCTAAAACCATCCCCAAACAATCAGTTCTATTGGGGGCTTCAATCATCTTTGGTAACTGGTTCCACTTGGCCTTTAGTCAATAATTAATTGTGGTGGTGCGTGACGCAAGGAAAGGCTTCTCATTTTCTGACAAGTGGAATTTGGAAAAGGCCCTAGATCAATGAAATGATCAGCCATTGACACGGGAACCATTCGATCAAGCATTGACACGAACCACTGATCCACCATCAAAAAACCTACAATTACATTCATTAGCTCGCCAATTCTGGTTCCCCTATCATTTACCATTGTTTTCCCTATAAAATGGTTGGTGAACTTATCCCCCATTATTGCTGGTTAACTGCTTGACCCAGCTCGCCACATCCTCCCAACAAACAAGATCCCAAACAGCCCCGAAACGGGCCAGCCCGCCACACTCCTGGCCTGCTCCGGGTAGATCACCACCACCATGGCAAACCACAGGACGCTGGAAATGGCGAAGCTGAAGATCACCCACACATAGCTATTGACCAACATGGACCCAGCGGCATTCATCAACCTGGCATCTGGTCACCAGCAAGGTCGAAGCAACACTGCACCACTCTGGGCCAAAGGTCGGTTCAAAAATGCATGAAGCGTAACCCTTCGAATAATGTGGGCTGATGCATGCATTTCAAGACAGGTATATTTACACAACGAAAGAAACATGGTCAGTGCAACAATGGTGTTGAAGGGTTTACTGACCAACAAAAACTATCCAGTTGCTGTCAACTGTTGCGGACATGGGCACTCCATTAAGATTCCTTTCCTTGACGGAGCCGTTCAACAAAATGGACGACAATCTCCTTGTGACGAATACGACCCTGGTTTTGATGATGAAACTCATATGTTCACTACTTGGATGGTCATGCCTTTCAGGAACCTAGGAGCGTCATTTCCACGAGCTTTTGCTGCGATGATCAGCCCTCCCACAGCCATCAAGTTCCCCAAGTTTTGGCGAAAGCAACCAAGGAACCACCAGAGCAATACTCAACCAACTGATTTATCGCCGAAAGGTGCCAAATTGCTGTGGTTGTCTTGCTGGTTGTGATTTTATGCGCCCTTCAAGCTTCTGAGCCTCCGGCGCCCTCTTCGCCATAGATTTTTTCGAAGCAAGTGTTATAAATGCTTGATGATGATAGATAACAGTTCATGATTACCAATGGTTAACGATCGGTTAACGGTCTCATCACATTTGGCTCCAAGGTTCTTTAGGATTTATCTATGACCGCCACCTCGCCAACCAGTGGCTCACAATGGTTATAATATTTTGGTGTTTCTGGAAATAGGAGTCTCCCCAAAATGGATGGTATATTACTGACAATGGCTCATATTGGATGATTTGGGGGATTCCCTATTTCAAGAAACACCCATTTGAGCGCCAGTCTGTGAAGTGCGGGACACGTGAGCCACTGCACAAGCCACCGGAATCAATGGTTTGGTGGTCTAGACTGCCCAGCCAGGAAGCTGGTGAACACCATGTTGGACTGCTGGGGGAGGCAAATTCCTGGCACAAACACCATGACGCCAGTGCCACCAGCGTTCGTTTTCTGGGTGTCTGCTCTAGCGCCGGTCATTGGCTTCGTATTCTGTCATCACCAGAGCATGCCGCCTGTTCCAGCTAGGCTTCATGAAAACAATTAGCCAATTCTATGCAATCATATTGCGACAATCCTTCTGTGCTAGCAACAACTGTATGACAATCTTGATTAGTTCTGGTTAGCCATATCTCATCATCATCAGCATCAGCATCAGCATCATCATCAGCATCATCATCAGCATCATCATCATCATCATCATCATCATCATCATCATCATCATCATCATCATCATCATTACCCTATGGTTTCCCACAGTTTCCTCGTGGTTTCATCATGCTTTATATAGCTATGATATGCTGTATTTGCACCTGCTGCCTGGCTTTTTTGCCATCAAACCCACGGCGTCCGAGTGAGTTTCGGTCCTCAGAAAGTTGGACTCGCAAATCAAAGCGATCATGGCGAAGGCCTGCGTGGCTGCGCCGACTTCAATGCTTGCAGCGGGATCAACATGGGTCAACTGCCATGCCGTGTCACATTCATTGAGTCACAGAAGCCTTGGAAATGACAACTGAACATAGCTGAAGTCAAATTTGTGGCTGGTCTACTGGTTGAAAGATGTTGGGAAAATGGTGCAAGCGAATTGCAGCGATTTCCAGCAATATGATCCAACTGGGTTGTCCACTTTTGTTTTCGCTTGTGGTCTTGTACCATTTGAGGAGGCCATGTGGACCTCAGTGGCCCTCGTCAAAACATGCTTATTGAACGAAACCGTTGCCAACCGGCGTCAAACACCAGTACCTATCCGCCTATCCGCACAAGTAGCCGTCAAACCAAACATCCCAGCATCCAGCAGCTCAAAGATGTGAAACCATCCGCACCCATCCAAGCACCCTTCTGAACATTCAATAGCCATAGTAAGTAATCATCGCTACTCATCACTGCCAACCGCTACTCAAAATCAAAATCCATAGTTGATAATTAATAGTTGTCAAAGCCATCACCAATCTTTAGGTACAATCAAAGATACGACATAAATAAATCACAAACTATGAATGACCATAATTCACCAAGTAATTAACCAAATAGACTGATAAATAGATATGAACATCTATGACCTTTATCAAAACCTATCCAGAATCATAGCCCTTGACCACAATCCACCAGCAATTTGCCACACTTGCATCGGGATCTTGGGCCCAAGGCGCTGTAAACATGCTGCCAGTCAGGGCGATCGAAGAGACACTGGAGAGACCCTTCATCCAGTCCTCCATGGAGTGTCCTGATTGGATGGATGGGTGGTTGATGGTTAAGTGATGTTGAAGTGATGGGTCAGTGATGATTCAGTGATGGTAATGGTAAAGGGATGATTGAGTGATGGTGAAGTGATGCTTAGTAGTGGTTGCTAATGATTGACGGGCGATTATTTGGTGGTAAATTGGCCGACAGAATCAGAAGCTGCTACTTTCCCAGAAATGTTTTTGTCTTTGCTCCGGGAAGATCGAGGTTGGAAACCCAACCATGTAGCTAGTGGTTTCAACAAGGGTTTCGCATGAACAAACCCAGCGATGTGGAATCAGAAGTCGCTACAGTACTCAGCGTTGAGGGTTTAGCATAGAGCTTACTCACCACCATCAACCATCACCAGTTGGGCTTAACGGGATCACTTTTTCAGGGGTCACCCACCCCCATGACACTTCTTACACATTGAAGCTGCTCATATTGGCATGTTCCTGAATTTGAAGAATTGAGTCATGAGAGAAATATCAGGCACTGGTTGGTGGTCTTGGTCCCTGTCGAGACATTAGTTGACCAACCATTGTTAAAGTAAAAATTCAAGACCACCAACTATTAACATGCTACTGGGAGCCTCAGCAGTGTTCAAATGACAGCAGCTGGAAATATCTGAACAATTGTCCTTGTGAATCATGTTGAGGAGTAGTCAAAATCACCCGCCTGAGTACTTGTCACTAATGACAACTGCCAACAATGATTATCGTCAAATGATCACTAATGGCCAGCATCATGGCCAAATACTTTGAATGACCACTATAGTAGTGGTCAATGATGGTCAAAAGTGGTTAGCCGGTCGGGGAATGACAATATTTAGACTTCTTGCGAGTTCTACTGGTTGGGTGTCTATTTATTAGGTCTAGCCATATCATTGCCAGCTTCAGCATTATTTGTGTCTTACTAATGATTAGGTCTTGCTTTGTCTACTATATTTCATGCTTTGTGAATTGAATCGATGTTTCTTTTCCTCTTACTAGGCACTCCTGTTGAGGAATAAGTCCTCCACTGTGCGAGTAGGACGGGTACTGGCTGGTGGAGTAGGCGTCAATTGATGTTTCTTGAATGTTGATCTACAACTTATCATTACCAGCCATGGGCCATCATTGGAATCAGCTTTGATCATCACATTAAAATGCTCAACTATCATTGACCAGGTTGATCTTGCTGCAGGGCAGTTTCAGAGAGGTGAATAGAAACAAATAGACATTCAGCCAAATGTACAAAGAGTCAAACACGGAGATTCCGGTCGCCTGTCGCTCTTTCAACGGCTTGCTCTGCCATCCATGCATCGCAGCCAGACTCCCTTTTCCACTATAGGTGTGCTATGTTGGAAACTTCGGCCACCGCCGAATGTGCGGTACTACTGACAAGACATAAATTAAAAACATCGTGGCTCTTGATGATCTATCCCTATAGTTTTACCCAGACCACGTTCAAGACTAATTGGCTTCACCCGCTTCATTGTATTCTCATGGGGTACTGTTCGTTCACCAGGGTTCCATCTCAAATATTGATGGTCTATTGAAATGGACCTCTCATTCGGCGAGGTCGCCAAAGATTTTGCATCAGGTGTTCACTGACTGCCCAGCGGCTCCCTCACAGGCTATAGCCTGGAATTAAGGGGCGTTACTTTAGAATGGATCAAGCATTGGTTTTATCGTAGAATTCCAGGCTAGAAGCTCTATAGGATCAAACTTCACCTGGTGGCTGAGTGGCACCACTTCCCAAAACCGACCCCCTGAATCACACTATCCCATCTTGGGGACTCCCAGTTCAGCTGGCCTGACACCACTGCGGAAAAGGTCATGTCTGGAATGTGCGATTGAGTTCGTGAGTCCAGGGAATACTCCTCAGGGTATGCCACGTTGGCAGGTTGTAACCCTGGTTGCGTTGCCAACAAGCAACCGTGGTCGGGTCACAACTTACAATGGTTCATCGATGACGGTGACCACAACAAGTTGGCGGGGTATGATCTCCAAAAAAGTAATCATCGAACCTGTAACTGGTGGATAAACGATCAGGTTGGGGATGCATCCTGCATGATCTTTGCCATGTTGACTCTCCAAAAGTTAACGCATCGAAAGTGGAACTCAATCAACGCAATTTTATGACTTCAAGGTTGGCGACACTGGTGAATGATGATCCAACCAACAGTACCGCGCAACTGGCGGAATTCCAAACCGGAGTCTCTTCTCAAACGTGAGTGCCAAAGGCATTACAAGGCAGTACCTGGTTGTAATGACACCCGAAAATCGAAAAACTGGGAGTGTTTCCAAGAAATCTTTCAGATTCAAGCATCCCTACACATATTTGTTGAACTACAACTTGTCCTTACCTGGCTGGTGCAACTGATGTGGTATGAATACCCGATAAAGGTAGGGTACCAGCCACATGCTTTACATCTTTCCCACATGATGAAAATCCTGGGATTCAACATAAGCCACATATATTTCCAGCATTTCGCCAAGGCAGCCTCGGGATTGGCAGCGAAGAACATGCCCACAAACTCATAGCCTTGGGGCGCAGGAGTTTGGACAGCAAAGGTTTTTGAGTTTGAAAGGCCATTCAGTTGGAGTATGTCCAGGATTTCCTGATGTCGATCAGTGTCACTGTGCGCTAGCTATTTTGGCTGGTTCGGATTCTCCCCTTTTTGTCCTTGGCGCATCCACGTGGACACCCCCGCCCCCTATCGATTGCCATACATCAACTCGGCCCAATGGATACTGTAGCAAAATCAAGCCAGTAGGGGTCTCCAACACAAGATGTGGGTTGTCAGATTATTGGTGCTACAATACACCCATGATAATATGCGGAGGCTAAGCTAGTGTTTCTCAAACCGTTGATGCATTTTGTTATTCATTTTGTGAACGAAATCTTACTTGCTAGAATGTTTGGAACAAATACAAAGACCAAATTGTTTTCTAGCAAGCCAAATGAAGCCAGACTATCATTATTCCCGTGTTCAAATCAACTATTCCTATTTCTCCACATATCGCACGCAGTTCACCAATGCATGTAGCCATTTCTGTTTTTCCCTTTCGTCATACCTTTTTCTATTGTGACTAGATGGAAACCAACCACACCACTTGCAATCCAGTGGCACATCCCGAAGAACAACAGCAGGAAGGGTAGCATCAAAAAGGAGAACAGCTGCAGTAAGTACCTGCTGCAAATCGATGACTCAGGTGCTGAGAACTGGCTGAGTTGGCAACCCCAAACTATTGCCTGGTGGCTTGGAAGCCCAGGGTGCTGGCTTGTAACTGCAGGGGAGGAGACGGGGGGTTAAAGCCGATGTTACTTCCATGAAATCCGGTCATGATTTCCTTGAGATTGGATGAGAATGCTGCGTGATCCTGATCCGAGAAGCGATCAACAGTAAGATGTATTGGTGCATGGTCAGCCCGGTCCCCAAAGAAGTATCAACCCGCTCTCCTACAGAACACCTGAAACATCCTCCAAACGCCATTTCAATGATGGCGTCATCATGGCAGCTCGGCAGTTCACCACATCCTATAGCTTCTCAACGAGCCAAGGGACCCCCTTCCCCACTGGAGGGCGGCCAAGGTGCAGAAAGGCTTCGCACATATAGGGGACCAAGCCATACAGCGGGGCCGTGGCGAAGCCGAGTAGCCCGTCTGCCTATGGCGGTCATGCCCGGGTGTGGGTCCCAGTAGGGGGGTGGCAATGCTTGCTGGGCTGACCCGGGTTTAGCCATTGCCAGGGCCGAGTGTAATGGCGAATTGTTCGTACTTCATGGCTACGAGTCGATTAGTTCAGAGTTGTTGGGGAATGGTCCCAGTTAAACATGCTAATAAATCACATGTTTTGGTTTATCAGATGCATCCCCGACAGCTGATTGGGGCACATCGTGCAGGATGAAACCCACTTCTTTAAGAAAAGTGACTTAATTAAATACGGTCCTGTGCAAAGAATCACGCACCAGTTGATGATGATGATGATGATGATGATGATGATGATGATGATGATGATGATGATGGTCTCTTACCACTCTTGGAGGCTCTCTCTCCCTCTATCGATCTTATCGCGCACCCCTGGTAGTTTGCTATGGGATCATGGTGTGTTGACTATGTGCTGCGCAAAAAAGGGACAAAAACCCCATTAGAATGCCCTGTGGTGAAGGAACCTGCCAACGGAAAACTACTGTTGTTAGCACAAAGGAAAATCCTAGACACTAGCCGGCTGAGGTAGCACCAAAGTCCAAACGTGCATAGCTCGCCAGACTTCGTTAGTGATTTCAGCGCATCCCAAATGTACTCAAATGCGGTCAGCTACGGTCAGTTTAACCCATCATCGGATGTATGTATGCATATGCAAATGTGATCAAATGTGGATACGCAGCACATGCAGCATATGCAAACATACATCTATACTGGACATGCTTCTCACTGCTGGAAAACAAAAATCAACAAACAATGGTGGCTGAACCTCCCAACCAGGATCATCAAGTATCATCACATATCATCGCCATCATTCAAACTTGCAATGACAATCATGGCCCCTTGCTGCTTGTTAGCCATTTTACTTACCACTATCGACCATGGGGCTCTGGGTGTTACCCGTGGCTCATCAATGATCAGTCACTAGTCGAGCTGGATGTTCACCTCACCTCTTTTTTGGGATGGATCACCCACCTTCTAGGCCAAATAGGCCTTTTGGATAACCCACCGTGGAAGTAACCCACGTGTTTGACCCGCAGCAGCGTGTCAAACATCAAAGATGGAGGCTGTTGGCCCAGGCACAAAACCTCGACCACCGATGGCCTGCCAGTGAATAACCCGTGTCAAATCACAGTCAGCTTGAGACCGTCATGGAATGAAAGCCGGCAACTCGATTCAGTCACCTAAATCTTCAATAATCTAATGATCTAAATTAATCATCTCAATCAATCAACTAAATCAATCAGCAATTGCCTAAATCATCTGCCAACAATCCAAATCATCAACCATGAGTGGTGTAGCTGATTTCTTGTATCACCAACAGCTGCGCTTGGGCGCAACGACTGCCACAACAGCTGATGTGCTGCTGGTGATCCCCTCCTTGGTATCTATCTATATCTATCTATCTATCTATCTATCTATCTATCTATCTATCTATCTATTCATTCCCACTGCCTGTAACTGGATACATTCACCCTGGTTACGGGGTTCAAACATGTTCTGAACGACCTAACAGGCCTCTCATTGACCCAAATCTGATCTATAGCTATGAGCTAGCATAGTCACTTCACTCTTTCTGCCCGATCTCTTCTGTTTGATCTGCATGCTCTGCTCTCTGAAACCGATGAGGCCTACCGATTTTCTACCCCCACAGCTTGTGGGAGGGCCTTCTTAGGCTTGTCTCCCATTCTGCCCAGTGGCCCCGCGGTTCTCGGGCTTAAGCTAACACAATTCAACGAATCGTGGGGTTCTTCGGTGTGAGCCATTGACGGATAATCTCCCTGTTAGGGGGCTTGCTGACCATGGAAAACCACTTGCAGATTTGGATGATCCAAGTCTCAAGAAGTAAACAATTCATTTGAACCACGCACACCCGACAGCCAAACAAGCAAATACCCACCGCCCAAATGGATGGATTCTGCCTGTCAATCTGGTCTGGTCAAAGCTGCTTTTTGTTTTTCTGCTGGGTCCCAAGAAAGGCTTCAGCATAGTAAAGCTACTCCATCTAGGGATGTCTTAAAGTGCTGCATCTCCCGAACTATCAATTACAATAGCTTCATTTTCCCTAC
>VSDK01002792.1:166406-189417 GCA_009767595.1 Symbiodinium kawagutii | reverse complement strand
CTTGGGGGAGCCACAACTCACAGAAAACATAAGTCTACACTAGAATCATCTATAGAATATGTACAAGTAAGGTGGTGAAGGGACTGCATGCCAAAAGCACGGAAGGCCAAATTTCTTTGCAGGGCTGTCTCTTCAACAGGAAACGGAAACATGCTGCATTACGAAACAGACATGCATGAGCATACATGAGCTATTACCCATAAATTAGGCCATCCATACCTATGGGCCCGTGGATTCCACCTTGAAACGTCAGGTAAAAAGCTGCGGCGCCATCTGCCTGGCCATAGCCATGCGCTGCTGCATGACCTCTTCGTCGTCGCCTTCGACTTCACTGGGCATGTCCTCCTCCTCACTGTCGCCCGTTCGGCGCCCCATGAGCACCGGCATGGGGCCATATGGCGATGCAGTTGCTTCCGTGCGTCGCGACGAGAGGCGCCAGGCACAGAAGATCGCCACAGCAATGGCCACTGCTGCAAGCACAAGGCCCAAGATCCACAGCCAAAGTTGCGAAGGTGCTGCTGCTGCCCCTGGACCCATAGCAGTCGTTGTAGCAGTAGTGGGAGCAGCTCCAACCTCAATCTGTCCTTAGTAAACGTGTCGGGTGGTTTCCGTAGTTGGGCAAACCTGTCATTTGCGTGTCAGATTTGAAACGATGGAACATCTTGAACTGAAGTTAGTTTCTGACAAAAAAACGCCCCTTGTATAATTTGGGATCCAAAACTCAAAAACGGCCTTTTGAGGGTGCTGGTTGTGGCACCTGCTCCAGGAATAGGGATGCTAGAAGAAGTAGTAGCACCCGAGGTAGTGCAAGTAGTAGTACTTGGGCTTGGGCTTGGGCTTGGGCTTGGGCTTGGGATTGGCCATCGCCTTCGGCTGGGGCTTGGGATGGGCCGTCGCCTTCGAAATGGGCTTGGGCTTGGGCTTTGGCCCGTGGTAGTTGAAGTGGTAGCATTTGGGCTTGGGCCCCTGGTGGTAGAAGTAGTAGCATTTGGGCTTGGGTTTGGGAAACTTCGCCTTCTTCGCCAGTGCGAGCCCCAACCCCCCCACCCCCCATGCCAACCACCTCCATAAGGGATTCGCCTTCGGCTTAGGCTTGAGCCCATGGTGGTACTAGGTAAAGCAGTAGTAAGTTCTGGTGGCCCAACATCCTCGTCTTCGCTGCTTGAACTTGCCATGACAATGAAGGGAATGGAGACAAGACAAACCAAGACAAAGGCCAAGGACACACAGCATAGCATCCACTTCATGCCACCAGTGCTACCCCGCACCCTAGCCATGACAGATAGCCCACCTGTGGCCAATTGTGTCACAGTTGCTAGCCGTGCGAACCTTTGAATCTCTGAGAGGAGCTGCTCTCTTGCAGACTCTTCAAGTTCATGCATCATCTCCTCGAATGCCCTCACGCGAAACTCAAAGATGATGGAGTCCAATCGACCGAAGCCACCGGATTGCTGAACCTTTTCGCGGATCATCTTCTCATCTGCGGGGTCTCGACAACTGGCACGCGAGGTTTTCGCGCGGAGCATTTCTTCAAAGGTTCCGTTGCGTGTCTCTAAGGCCAGTTGGCTGTATGCCATCTTCACTCGTACTTTAGCACTCATGGCTTCCGCAATCTCATAGACACACCAAAGTCTGGTGTACACATCTGCTAAAGAGGTTTGTATCAGCACCAGCCCCAAACTGTTTGATGTGAGGTTGCGAATCACCGAGCCAAAGGGATCCATCGACAATTGCTCTGCGACCGTAGGACCACGATCGCCACTTTCATCTCCTGGCTGGTACTGAGCAAAGGCACAGAACCACAAAATCACGGCCTTCTCTAGCTTCTGCCGAGTACAATACTTGTTGAGGGCCTCTGGGCACTGATCCATGCATTCGAGCCATGAATGTGACACCATGAGTTTTGCCACCTGTGGCTCTTCAGGATTCATCCGCAGGGCGATGCTACAGCCTGTGTTGCGAGTCCAGGGTTTCACCAAAGAGGTTACCACTTCGTAGAGGTTCACATGGCCTTTCTCGCATGCGAAAGCCCAGCAGGGAGTCATGCGACAAGCAGCCACAAAGTCATTGAACTGCCTGAGGGACATGCCCCAGGACACAGGAGATATTTCAGCATTGCTCCAGCGGACTTCTCCTAAACAGCTGGGGACCGGAGGTACTTCCATGGCCCTTAGGAAGGGAGGCACCAGGCATGCACTGGTTGCAATCGTGCCATGTTCAGAAACTCACCTAGGAAGAAGGCAGGCACAAGTGTTGATTTTCTATGGTAGGGTGGGGTAGGGTTTCAAGGAGGATCAAGATGCCTTTCAGATAAGAAATGGTTTTGGATGGCACCAACCCAAAAACTACTACATGTTTCTAGAAGAGACTCCAAACATACTACATAATTATTGCATATGAAACCTATGCTTGAACGCTGGGCCGAAGAGCACATGAATGGCATGTGAGTTTTCATCATTCCCATCTTTGTACAGTTTCCGGCAAACTCAGCACATATTCCGCAGAATGCTCAATGAGCCACTTTTTCGTGGCTGCAGGCTCAATGACGCTGATACCGACCCCAGATTTGATCAATATAGATATTGCACGTGCCATTGAAATGATATAAATCCATATCTGCATCCGGATTTTACCTTGGTTGGTTCCAAAGTCTTAGCCCAAAAAAGCAGTTCCACCGTGGAACAATGCAACAGGCCAACGCATCAGCACCTGGCATCTCGCATACTGATCCAGTAGCCCCAATGATTTGACAACGCCTAAGGTGAAAGAATCAACCGATTATTTTGGGACAAAAAGTTGATCACCAAGAACTGCAAAACTATGTTGTCCAAATGTTTGGTGATCCCAAATGTTTGAGAATCAAATGTTAGTTTGGCGATTTCCTCAACTAAATGTCTCAGGTTGCCCCAGTGGCTATTCCAAAGACATCGAACAAATCGAAAAAACTCGAAAACAAAAAAAATGGACAACCATAGATTTCCTGACTTGAATCATCCATGGGCGCGCGCGCAAGCAAGAACCCTCAACGGTGGGGCACCTGAGCAGTGGCCACGGGGAGCTCCAATGGTATGAACCACATAACAAGCCCGATAAAGTTAGAAACTTACTATGGTCATATCCCAGTCTTAACCCCAGCTGCACATCAAAGTGTCATTATCGATGTACCTATCTACCTCTCTACCTCTCTGCCGGTCTCTCGAAGGGGCTCAACATCAGCAAGCTACTCCATCGTCTCAAAATGCGGCATCTCCGAACTATCAATTACAGAAATTACAGTTCAGTAGCTTCATTTTCCCTAGAAAAATTGCCAGTCAGGGAACTTCAGGGGATCCATAATTTTGAGATAAACCTGAGGTTGATCAATGTCCGGGTTGAAGCAACTCTTGACTGCCGACATCAGAGACTCGCAGCCATGGCATGCCCTTTTAGACGACTGAAACTGCGAGCTTGCACCATGAGGCTGTGCCGTCCATGATGTCCATAGTTTCAGTGGTGGGCAGCTCCCTGAAGAATCAGAAAGCCCAGGGAAGCGAGAAGATTTCAAGATCCCTGGGGTAGGCCGAGGCGACATTGGCCCAGCCTAATGGAGCTACAACTCACAGAAAAGACAGGTCTACACAGTCTACACTGGAATCTGTACAATGATAAGGCGGTGAAAGGACTGTATACCGAAAGCATGGAAGGCCTAAATGTCTTTACAGGGCCGTCTCATCAAAGAGAAATGGCCAAAAGGCCGAATTAAGATCTGCAAATTTACATGAACTATCATGAGCTACTACCAGGTACTGCCAACCTACGGGATCCTCTGGGGCCCATGGGTTCCACATGGTTCCACCTGTTGCTGTCAGCTGAAAAGCTGCGGCGCCATCTGCCTGGCCATAGCCATGCGCTGCTGCATGACCTCGCCTTCGTTCTGCCCGTCGTCGTCCAAGCTGCGCCCCACGAGCTCGGGCTCTGGGCCCTGTGGCCCAGCTGTTGCGGTCGCCGTGCGACGCGACGAGAGGCGCCAGGCACAGAAGATCACAACAACGATGGCCAAGGCAAGCGCAAGGCCCAAGATCCACAGCCAAAGTTGCGAATCAGGGGCTTCAGCTGCTCCTACGGGCCAAGTAGTAGTTGTAGTAGAAGTCGTAGAAGCACCCCTGGTAGAAGTAGAAGCACTGGTAGTAGTAGGAACACCCTTTTCATCGCTAGCAATAGTGGTAGAAGTAGTAGCACGCATGGTAGAAGTAGTAGCATCCGTGGTAGTAGTAGTTGTAGCCGTGGTAGTGGTAGTTGTAGTAGCACCCGTGGTAGTAGTGATAGGTTCTGGTGGCCAAACATCCTCGTATTCGCTGCTTGAACTTGCCATGGCAATGAAGGGAATGGAGACAAGACAAACCAAGACAAAGGCCAAGGACACACAGCATAGCATCCACTTCATGCCACCAGTGCTACCCCGCACCCTAGCCATGACAGATAGCCCACCTGTGGCCAATTGTGTCACAGTTGCTAGCCGTGCGAACCTTTGAATCTCTGAGAGGAGCTGCTCTCTTGCAGACTCTTCAAGTTCATGCATCATCTCCTCGAATGCCCTCACGCGAAACTCAAAGATGATGGAGTCCAATCGACCGAAGCCACCGGATTGCTGAACCTTTTCGCGGATCATCTTCTCATCTGCGGGGTCTCGACAACTGGCACGCGAGGTTTTCGCGCGGAGCATTTCTTCAAAGGTTCCGTTGCGTGTCTCTAAGGCCAGTTGGCTGTATGCCATCTTCACTCGTACTTTAGCACTCATGGCTTCCGCAATCTCATAGACACACCAAAGTCTGGTGTACACATCTGCTAAAGAGGTTTGTATCACCACCAGCCCCAAACTGTTTGATGTGAGGTTGCGAATCACCGAGCCAAAGGGATCCATCGACAATTGCTCTGCGACCGTAGGACCACGATCGCCACTTTCATCTCCTGGCTGGTACTGAGCAAAGGCACAGAACCACAAAATCACGGCCTTCAGCAGTTTTTGCCGAGTGCAATACTTGTTGAGGGCCTCTGAGCATTGATCCATACATTCGAGCCATGAATGTGACACCATGAGTTTTGCCACCTGTGGCTCTTCAGGATTCATCCGCAGGGCGATGCTACAGCCTGTGTTGCGAGTCCAGGGTTTGACCAAAGAGCTCACCACTTCGTAGAGGTTCACATGGCCTTGGCCCTCGCAGGCGAAAGCCCAGCAGGGAGTCATGCGACAAGCAGCCACAAAGTCATTGAACTGCCTGAGGGACATGCCCCAGGACACTGGAGATATTTCAGCATTGCTCCAGCGCACTGGTCCTAAACAGCTGGGTACCGGAGGGACCTCCATGGCTCTTAGGAAGGGAGGCACCGGACATGCACTGGTTACAATGGTGCCGTGTTCAGAAACTCACCTAGGAAGAAGGCACATGTGTTGATTTCCTACGGTAGGGTGGGGTAGGGTTTCAATGAGGGTTTTTCAAATAAGAAAAGGCTTTGGATTGCACCAAACCAAAAACTGCATGTTTACAAAATGTGCTCCAAATATATTGCATATGCAACACTGTGCTTGAATACAGGGCCGAAAAGCACATGAATGGCATGTGAGTTGTTGATCACTGCCGGCTTCGTCAAGTTTCCGACAAAAAAATCCGCAGTTTGAATATTGAGCCACTTCTCATGGTTGGCTCGAGGAGGCTGATGCCAACCCCAGATTTGATCAATGGATATATTGATGTGCGGTTGATTTGGTGATAAATCCATCTGCATCCGATGTTTACATTGGTTGGTTTCTTGGCCGTCAAAAAGAAGTACAGCAAAAACCAAGGAAGGCGTTAGCACCTGGCCCTGGCAAATCAGGCAGCCCCAATGACAACATGTCAGCTTGGGGCCCTGGCTACCCAGGATTAATAAACCCTAGGTTTTCCATTAAAATGGGAACCCCCCTAGTTAATCAACCAGGGGTTTATTAATCCTGGGTAGCCATTATTGTTGAGGGAGTTGCTGGATGTACTCGTGATCAACTGCCTCCACATGATTTGTGATACTTCAGCCTGAGGAAGTTGATCACCAAGAACTCCAAAGATGTTTTGCCCAAGTTTGTTTGTTGATCCCATGAGCGCAAATTCTTGAGAATCAACTGTTTTGCGAGCTGCACAAATGTCTCAACTGATGGTTTCTTAAAAAGGGAACCCCAAAAAATTGATTGGCTGATTAGTATATAAATGGTTCATATGGGATTATTAGAGGCCACCTATGACTTGAGAAACCCCCCAAATTTGCCCACTGGTTCCCAACCATTTCTTGAGAGAAGCCTTGGATGCATCCATGGGCGCGTGCGCGCAAGCACCACTCCGCCCTCCGCCCCAAGCCCTCAATGGCACCCGAACAGTGTCGTAGGCCACGGGCAGCGCCAACCAGTTGGCGCCTGCAGGAAAGCAACTGGTTGCAGTGACTCATGGATAGCAAATAATGGTAGATCCCTGTGGTTCATACAAGGTGGGCCCCCCACAGTTATAAGTTGGTCAATAGGCTATTTAAATGTGGTTATATCTACCATTTGCCTAGTAGTTAATTAGCCTAGTTATGAACCAACTTAGCTAACAAAGGGGGCCCACCTTGTAGAGGTTAATACTGCGTAAGCACAGGGGATCATGGGATTTGCTATGGTTAACTATGGCTCATGCTGGCTAACCTTGGTTAATGATAGGAGATACTTGGATTTTCTATGGTTCACTATGGCTAACAGAAGGCTAATAGTGGTTAATGATGGCCAACAGTAGGGAATAGCTTTTGGGGAATAATCACCAACAGTGGTGATGGCTCATGATGATCCAGCAGTTGAGAAACCCCTAGTTTACCTTAGCTGCTCAACATGACACAAAGAATGTTCCCTGCATACAACAAATGTGAAAATGATCCATCAAAATTCACGATAGCAAATGCATAAATGTATATGTATGCATGTATGGTGTGTATATACCTAACGTGACGAAATGGCATAGTATGCGTTGCATTGTGCCAGCTAAGGTTCTAAGATTTCGGCTGCCAAAGGATGCATGCATCCGCAACATGCAGGTGGATATTGCCACATGCTCGATCAATCACCACACCGTTTTCTTGATGAAAAAATGGTCAAAAAGGAAGGCAAACTTCACCATTGGCCAGGATTTCTGATGAATGTTTGATGGATCCTGAGCAATAGGAAACCCAAACGTGGTCCTTGCTGATGCCAACAGCGCTCACCTGCTAGATACCGTTGAAATCTGCGCATGTTGGTCCTCACTCCCTGTTCCCGCGCCTGCTTTGATGGTATTCAAGATGTTATCCACCGGATAGAAGGAGTTCAGGAGCCTTGGACGTTTACGGAAACGTGCTGGAGAATCGACCCGCAATCTGGGACTGGAAAAGGTTTTCTGTTCATGCCCATGATCTCCCCAACCAGTATAACATTGGACAACCTTTGGGTATGGGGCGCACCATTTATGAACTCTCACTCTTTTTCTTCCCTAAATTTTGGGATCAACATATTCTGCAGCATACACACTCCGGAGTCATAAGTCCTAAGCTGTTGTACCATGGGTCTGTTTGTTTCCACCCCGGTTGTTGCTTTGGAGCCATTGAGCTCGCTAGTGCTAAGCTGTGGCGGACACCTGAACTGGTTGGCGGTTTCAATTCGAATGAAAACATTAGTCAACCAACTGGCTACTATTAATTGAAAAAAATCAAAACCACCAATAAGTAACCATGATCGTTGGTTATTGTCCCCCATTATTAGCCACGATTAATGGTTCAAACCTATAGTTCATTTTTTCTTTACCCTATAATTAGTTCAAATATGAAAGTACACAACTTGAAGCTTTTCAACTCAAGTACCAGGGCGAAGCCAGCCAGCCGGGCTCGATCCGGCTGATGTGTTATACTTCTTGTGTCGGGTGTTCAGTAGGTGGCACCCGTGGCACCCTAGAACTGATGGTTGTCCAGTCCAGCATCGGCATCGATTTGGCAACGTTCCAGTCAGCAACCCCTGAGTTTTGCGGGCACTCTGAATTGATAACTATTTCACAAGGACCTTGGGGATGAGCATCCGTGTCGTTGCTACATCGCTCCCTGAAACTGATGGCGGAGCCGCATGTTTCAAACCGGCATCTTCAGCAAACACAATGTAATGACCTAATTATTGATCCTAGCCACTTTATCCACTTATAAAAACTTCCCAGAATTCCAAAGTGTTTAGATCACCATCTGTGCTCATGCAAAGGGGTATGCTCTGCAAAAATGACCCGCTGTCTCATGTTCAGTGGAAGCCCGGGTGCAAAAAACTCACCACACACATTCGGCAGTGGGTCAAAAACCCTGTGCCCCTGGTTCCCTATCACTAACCATTGTTTTCCCTATAGTTTTGTTGGTTATTATCCACCATGATTGATGGTCAACTGCTTGACCCATAGCCATGCACTTTTTGTTCATGTTCTCAAGCTCAATGTTCGGCCCAGCCGGGGGCCTCCGCTAAAACAGTTCACGATTGCTCCTCCCTGCATTCGCAGGCGGAGTTCCGCTGAGTCTGCAATTCCTTCTAGGGTGCTTGCACCCTAGAAAATGAACCAAGTGCATTTCCATGCATTTGCCCTAAATTAATGTAACTTCCCTGAGTGCAAACAATGAGACATGGACAAACTTGTGATTGCAGAAACCTTCAAAATCTACGGTGAATCGCCGAGTTGTGTAGGGGCCATGTCACTGATCCTTGGGACAGCGACCGGCGCTCTCAGTGGTGTTTGGCCAAAAAGTGAATCTCTGGAGATATGGATCCAGGGGTTGACGCGGAAAGACGGTTGTCGTATTGGATGCGCTGAGCGTTGCGCCAATCTGCTCGCTTCAAATCTGTAGACCACTTTGGATCCACAGCCTTCTGCACGGGCACCCAGCATTGGGAATTGTAAGTGGTGGTCAACTGCGGTGGGAGCCCCATGTTCAACGCACTCCGTCGCAGTTCGGCTGCCGCATCTGGTTGCACCTTCCTTCTGCCTAGTTTGCCAATCTCCTGACTCTCTCGTCTCAGCTCCGGTAAAGATGTTGAACCTGGTTGGTGGTTGAAGCACTCCTATGAAAAAATATGCGCAAGTCAACCAACCCACCAACCCAACCCAACCCAACCCAACCCAACCGAACCAAACCAAACCCAACCCAACCCAACCCAACCGAACCAAACCAAAGCCAAACCAACCCAACCAACCAACCATTTGGTACCAAGGAAAGTTTTAAAAAACTTGTCAATCAAACGGCCAACGTTTCACCGTTAAAGTTGGTGATTATCCCCTATGATTAACCATCACTTATAACCCCTATATTCAAACCCAAGCAGGAAAGTGTCAATCAAACGACCAGCCAAGAACCTTTCAGAGGTTTAGGCACCTCCAGGAGCAAAGTGTTCCGATCCACGTCAGGGTGGAGGTCGATCTGCGCATCTTCCACGGCGATGTGCGCATCCACCATGGGCGACCACATCACGAACCGTTCAGCAGCGGCCGTGCGAGGTGGGCGGACTGGCAAACACGGGGCCACCGTCTGGCACAGCTGCGGCTTAGCCAGTGCGGTTCTGGGTCTCGAGTCCAGCTGCAGTCCCAAGCCTTTCTCGCTCAAGGAATCGATGGCAACCAGCTGCTCGTCGATACCCTGGATCTTGCCCAACGAACCACAGATGCCACGCCGCGTCTCCCGGTCATCGCACAAGACCTTCGCAACATGGTCGGCCAGAACGTGCGCTGCTGCCATGGCGTCCGAATCTTGCAGCTCAAACGTTGCAAGATGCCCTTGATGTTTTCCAACGAGTTTCCAACTTGTGTTCTGGCTCTAATCCGGACTTTTGTAAATATTGTATTTTTTCCGAACAAACTGTTTTCCTGGAGAAGTTTTCTAGGCCACTGAATGGTTACAGCTATATGGTGACTTTTGAGGAATTTTCAACCAGGCCCCCCAAAATCATGTGACATCATTGGCTGCGCGCCCCGGCTGTGCCTCTCCAGAGCTTGGGCCGAGCAGCGTGGGCACCAAGCCGAGAATGACCGAACCGAGAACATGACCAACTGATGACCAACCATCATTACCTAAGATAGGTTTCTTGTGGTTCTTCGTTATCCCTCATCATTCACCACATGACAAACCAACAACGTAGGCCCCAAACAATGTATAATTTTTGTTTTTAGCTAACTTTGAAAGGGTTAACTAAGAGGGTGAACTAACCCAACTTGTAACTGCTGGGGGCCCACCTTGTAAGATAAACAATTTTTGACTGTTGTGACTATTGGTTCTTGGTGGTTCTTCGTCATCCCTCATTGCTGTCTTGACTAGTTTGTTGGCAACTGTGTTATCCGGTAGTCAACCAGCATTCACTGTCGACTGACCACTCAGTGATATGGCTGTGGGTGATTCTCCGTTCTTAAGAGTCATCACTTGTCCATCATTAGCCAGCAAGTGACCATTGTCAAATGAACATTATTGGTTAACCATCGGTTCACAATTTCAAAACCTGTGGTTCATGGACCGCTCCATGGGATACTGTAATCATCATTGACCATCTAACGAAGTGTCAGACCAAGGTTATACCCACAATTCTGCTTGTCATAACCAGCTCTATAGTCTTGCTTAGTGGCTCACAAAACGTCAACACCCATGAATAACGGCTAGTCACTTGAATAAGTTAGTATGCTTGATCGTTGGATTTATGACTATAATTCTTCATCATTCATAGTTCATCAAATCATAGCCATATCCAAATGACTACAGCTGAATTCACTCATCAGTATGTATTCAACATTGAACTATAGTTCACTAACCGCTGATAATTACTACAGATATTGACTAACCATCCAGTTAGTGAGTTAATTTATATACAGTCGAATTCACTTGTCATTATTAGCAACCCTTAGTTCTTCATTCATTAACCACGATTGACCAGCCATCCAGCCCATCCAAAGCCCAGGCACAGAAAACTGGGCATCCATCCGGTGCCATAGGCCATGTCCAGGGCGTGTGGGTACCGCGGCCAGGCGTTTCTGGGCGAGGTCGGCCATGAGTCGGCTGGCACTTGCCGATGTCAAAAATGATCGGTGCACAGATTCACGCAAACAGATGTAAGGTTGGTGGGTTCAACCCCTATGTCGGTGATTAGATGTCAACATGTCAAGCAAACAGATCTAGATAATCTGGTTGGTGGTTTCAACCCTGTGAAAAGAAGGGAAAAAACTCTTTTTTGCCTGGTCTTTTTCACCACTGGTTGGTGGTTCAACCCCTATGATTAATACTATTAAACCAACCATTTGTTCATAAGTACTAGTGAAAATAAAAAATGTTTGAAACCACCAGCCAGTAATTCTAGATACATAAATCAACATATGTAAACTGCCAAGTTTGTAACTGGTAATTTCACACATATATGTTCATAACTGATAATTCTAGATACTCATTCATTCAATGATGAACATATGTGTAGAAAATATTCATGCATACTGATGTATCTATATGTGTTTTGCCCTTCTAACTGTACAACTTTTAGAACTAAAATATTGTGTTATACAGAAAGCAAAAACCGCATATGCATGTAGATGGATGCACATTTAGAAAGACAAGCACATGTGAGGAATTGATACCTAATATTGTCCATGAACATCTTGACAAAAAGCAGGCTGCTCCTTCTTAGGACGCTTAACATTGTTACCTAAAAAACTGGGGGTTCCGCCCACAGCCTACCCACAGCCATAATCGAAGAAAACATTGAGGCCCTTGTCAAAGCAAGTGACCCTTGCAATGCTCAAGAAAATGTTGAATCGCTATAAAATAACGGATCGTCCAGCTTCATCTTTTGATCATCACTTAGCTAAGGAAGACACACCGCTGCCACCGCAGGTAAAGTGATACCTTCTCTTTGCAAACCGGCCGCCAAGTAGCCCCATGCTAACGGATCAATATAGGTGCAGTCGGGAGCCCAAATCAAAATGGAGGTATGCAGGGAACAGATTGCAAGCCTACCTGATATTAAAATTTTCAGATTCTTAGATTGAGATATTCAAGTAAAAAGACAAATGCAAAATTATGTCCACAGGAGTGCGTAAACTAATACATGTGAATGAAAAGAGAGGGACAGATAGATAGATAGATAGATAGGTAGATAGATAGAAAGATAGATGGAAGGATGGATAGATAGATAGATAGGAAAAAAACATATATATATATATATAAACAGAAATACATAGACAGACGGATCGAGAGATATACAGATAGATAGATAGATAGATAGATAGATAGATAGATAGATAGATAGATAGAAAGATAGATGGAAGGATGGATAGATAGATAGATAGATAGGACATATTTATATAAATATAGATAGATATATTTAGATACAAAGGCAGAAATACGTAGACAGACAGATCGATCGATAGATAGCTAGATAGCGTAGATAGATGGATAAATAGATAGATAGGACGGGCATTTATAGACAAATAGATAGATAGATAGATAGATAGATAGATGGATAGATAGACAGACAGACAGACAAACAGACAAACAAACAAACAGACAAACAAATAGAGAGATTAGAGTGGTACGGTATAGAAAAGAAAAGAGTAGAATAGAGTAGAATGAAGTAGAAGAGAGTAGAAAAGAATCGAGTAGAACAGAGTCGAATAGAGTAGAAAAGAATAGAAGAGAATAGAGTAGATAAATAGATGGATGGACAAATGGATAGACAAATAGATACATTGTCAAATAATGAGATAGGCAAAGAAAACCGCACAAAATGTAGAGAACAAACAAATCACAAAACAGCAAAGCATAGCAATGCAACACGGCAGCACTGCGTCAACGCTCCGTTCTTCGGGTTTAACTGCCAGCCCAGAAGCTCTAAAAAGCCGATGCTCTGGAAAGTGGATCGATATTCCTGGACAGCACCGTCACTGGGACAAGCATCATTCCAGTGGGAAACGCCTCTGATTTACATTGAAACATGGGAAACCATTAAGATTCCAGAGGGAACCTCCTGATTTACGTTCTTCAAACAGTGGGAAGCCATTGACTTGGGATGGGGGTACCGCTTCGAACAATGCGACTTCCCCATGTCCGTACGCCAAGAACTGGATCAGCCGAGGCGGGGATTTGGAACCCAACAAGCCTGGCAAAAGGAGTGCTCTTTGCGCATCATTTTTGGCAGGTCCCAAATGACATGCAGAAAGAAAGGCATCTGATGATGATAACCTATGGATCTAATAGCATAATTCTTGCATGGCAAATGCCGATTCATAAGGGCTCATTTTGAATCAAGCCTCTCAATAGAATATGTCCTTTCATGAATACATACCTTCAATCAAGCGATTGAGACGGCTTACGGTAGCTTCAAGGTGGCAGTGATTTGATTCCGAATGCTCTAAAACGACGTGTAATGGTCATTAGGGTCACGGACAACGAAACCTTGTCACTCCAAAACTACCATGAAGTTACACTACTCCTGGTACCTGCTTTGCTCTCCCATACCTTCCCCTTTAAAGGGATCTTCAGATGCCCCTGACTCCAAATCGCTCCCAACCAGCCAGAAAATGCCACAAGACTTCAAAAGGTCGTCGCTCTGTTGCGAAGGTCTTGTCATAACACAAATCTCTCAGGTTTATCACTGCTGAGTGCAGCCAAGCAACTCTCTTCTCAATGACCTTGGAAGGCCGGTGGAGGCAACTGTCTAAGGCAGTCCCGATCGGATCGCTTGCTTCAAACGTTGGGTCCAGCATTTTGGGACGGACTCAGAGGTAGAGAAACCAGCCTTTTGATGCATCTTAAGGGTTTAATGCTATGATTTGCCACTGGCTTTAAAACCTTGGCCCAGGGAAATTCTCATCGCTGCACTGGCGTCACATGGATCGATCCGTGAGACATCAACTGAAGTGGATAAAGACCTGAATGCGGGTATCAACGGCTAAATCAGAAGCAACCGGGAAAGTAGTCTCTGTCAACTTGTCAGCAAAACATCATCACTGGCTTAAGCATAATCATGAAAAAGCATGGTGAATAATGAGTCAAGAACTGTCATCATTATCAAAACTCACCTTATTCAATTTTTTTAAAGCCATATATTGCCAATCCTTAAGCACTTTATCATTGATTCAGCGTGAGAATCACCACCAGTATTGACATCATGGCATTTTCACCATCAATCTAAGCACTGAAGGGAAACAAATGAGAATGCTTCATCGTTCAACCACGGGTTCATCACCACTGGGGCACCAATGGGGGATAACTAATTGATGTTCGACAAGGCCCAAGCCTTGTCATATCGCCCAGGCAGCCCAGGCGCATCCATCTGCGGACCGGTTTTGCGTGTGGGGGATGCAGTGCTACCGCCCAGGAAAGGTGACTTGTTGGAGGAAATGGTGCGCAAAATGCCTCAGCTGCACCGGAATTCGGGCCCACTGCTCAATGTCAAGCTGCAGCTTAATTCATCAACGGACGTCATACTTAGATTAGATGGATAATGATGGACAATAAAAGCTAACAATTGAGGGTTGATGATGGCAAATGATGGTCGATAAAAAACATGTTCGACATGGTCAAGAATTGCCTGAAGGTCGATCATTCAAAATTGATAGTGGCTGGTAACGGTTGGTAATGATAAATTACCAGTGTCGACGACAACGACCAGTACAAATGGTTGCAGTTGATGGTTGATCAACAATGTCGAAAAACCGTTGATGACAGTGGCTGATAATGGGCGGTGATTCTCTCGTGATGGTTACCAACCGTTGGTCTCATGGCTGAGCACTACTGTTTAATGATGCTTCATCTTATCTTATGATGGCTCGTGACCGTTTACCCCAACAAGCCCTGCTTGAGATTTGAAGGCGATGCATCCTAGGCCCGTTCTTGCCATTACAAATTCCAATTCTGAAACAAACCAGCCACATAACATCTATCATCTAAGCACATCAAACCAAGCTTCACCCTTAAAATCACTCAAATAGTTCATGGATCTCAAGCATAATGGTCTCCACATGTGGCAGCCAACCATGTGACCAACCAGTTGCCCTATTCTCTTTCTATCGCCTTCTCAAAGAATTCTGCTATGCTTAAAGCGAGTGAAAACAATCGTATATCCCTATCATTGTTGCGGCTGCTTACTAAGCCTTCTTAACCAACTTTAGCCAACCAAACCCTACCAACCCTCCCAACCAACCAGCTGTAGTTGGTATATCCCAACTTTATTGTTGCTTAAAACCATCCAACCAACCCAACCCCACCGCCCAAGCATATTAACCAACCAAACCAACCAAACCAACCAAACCAAACCAACCAAACCAACCAGCACCAAGCCTCCAACCTTAAGCGACCCCTTGGCCAACCAACCCCTCCACCCACCTCCCCACCACTCTGCATCCAAGGTGCTGCCCCCAGCGTCCGAGCCGCCCCCCGTGAGGTCCAACCCGCCGCCCAGCGCCGAGCGCGCGCTGATGTTGTCGCCGCTGACCATGATCCTCAGGCGAAGCCAGCAAGAGATGCTGGGTTTATGATGGGTTTGTGGTGGAGAAAAGGTGGTTATATGGTGGTTATATGGTGGGTTTATGGTGGTTTTGTACCGGTTGTATCTTAAGATGGTGGATGTATGCTCGAATTGTTGGTGGTTATTTGGTTGATTTATGGTGGAATTTTCGGTGGTTCAATGCATGGATATGGTGGGACTACAGCTGGAAGTGCAGCTGGCCTTGTAGCGCTTGTGTATGACAAGCTATAGTTGTAAGCCCTTCTTCATGGGCTATAACGATTGACCATAAGGATGGTTTTATTGCAAATATGTGGTAGCATTTTTCTGGTTAATTGGAGAGATCATCCATTTGTAGTAATAAGCATCAGTACGTGAGTGTAATACTGCTGATGGTTTAGATAGGTATGATCATGAGTTGACTAATGGATCATGATGATTTTTATATGGTTCATAATGGGTATGATTTGATGCTTGATGAAAACAATGCGCCATGGTTCTTAAATTTTAATGGATATGATGAGAAAGTACGAGCCATTTCTTATTACTACCATCTGTCAACCTTCAACAAACGTCCATCTTGTCATGGACTATAAGTTGGGGTTCTCTTTAAATGTTAGCCATCTACCAACAATCAAATTCACAAGCATTTTTGCCAACATCAGCCATTGCCGATTGGCTGAATCTGAGGTATGGCGAATGGATTGACAAATTCTGGACATGATGGTTGACAATCAGGATGAACATGTGATATACGGGACATGGTATCATATTGTTAGTTGATCCTGGCATGTTGGCCAATCACATAAGATTAGTGATATATGGTTGAGACATGGTTGATATGATGGTTTGATTGCTATTGGCCATTGATGGTTCATCAAACCAAGCTCCCAATATCCTGGGGGCAGTGCCTGCAAGGTAGTTACTCGCTGAAGGAGTTCATTTTGTACAGAACGACTACTGCCATTTGCTTAGGCAAGTCCTCGTAGCTGTAGGGATTTTTTGTGCCTCCTTAGCTCCCTCCCAACCACCAGCCAGACTAAGTACTGGTAATTACTCGAATTCATATCTCTATTCTACTAATTCATGCTAGTAGTATACTGAATCACTATCTAATGACCATTCTATTTTGTTCATTTTTCTACTTACCATTCTTAAGTCAAAGAAAACAAAAGACAAATGTGGGTGATGCAGTTGCCTCTGATGATGTCCATCATGAAGAGTATGCCTGGCAGTGTCTTACTATACATCAACATGATAACATGTGAGGGCCGCCAAACATGATGGATACATCAAAGATGGGGGGCAATCCATGACAATTACGCTCGATTGCAGCCAATTCGGATCCAGCATGATCCTGCCCCAACTGACTTGTTTGCTATACCCCCTAATTCCTAAGCCAGCTAGACAAACCTGGCTTATGAACTGCATTATGCAATATTATGCATCATTATGCGAACAGGATTGCAAAAAACAAGGTTGAAGAAATGCAAACGTATCGGTACAGTGCATCGTGCATCTACAAAAAATAGCTTACACATGCACGCACGGGTATTAAGGGAAGACCAGGGAAAACTGATTAGGTCTGATGAAATAGGTACAACAACATCTGACGTGAAGTGACGTGACATGCAGCCAAACATCGAAAAACTATAATCAAACACTTACGATGTGGCAATATAGTTTCCTAAAGCTAGAATATTTTTAGTCCTACGATGTCCTACGTGCGAATGTACATGCCAAGAGTCAGTCCAGGGCAATCAATGACCTCCTCCTCCGCGATTTCTTCGTAGATCAAAGGCTTCCGAAGTCCGCTGCACACCTGGACCGGGGGACCGGTTGCACATCCGAAGCTGCGGCGAGGCTCAAGAGGAAACCCCTTAGTGCAAAGCCCAACTGTTGGCAAGCCCAACTGATGGGTACGCAACAGGGACAAGAAGATGAAAAACCAACGAATATGCCATCTGATCAGCAAGCAAAAACAATGATTGACAGAAACCCACCAGTAAACAGAAACAGAAACAAGACTATGAGAAACCCACCAGTACGCCATCTAATCAGCAACCACGAACAATCATTAACTGCAGGACTGAACAGGTTCGTATTGCCTGTTTCACAGGCTGTCCTGCTACGACATCTTCAGCGCAATGCTGGCGGTGCCTGTACACTTCCATATCTTGTGGCCTTCTTCATCGAGCAAGTGGCGGTGTGCAAGTCATATATAAACCAATCAACCACTGGGTCTTGATCACTTCACCGCTGGGCATCGCACCTTTGCATTACCTTATCAAACCTGTGGTTAGGCACCTTAGGCCTTGGGCATTGGATAGTCCAGGGAGCGGGAGCCAAGGGACGAAGGGATACCTTCGGGGACCAAAGTCGATGAACACTCAGGCTTTGCCATCGCTTCCCGTCCAAGCAGGATTGAATGGCAACATTCATGTGGATGGGCTTGGTTGGCGAATTCATCATCGCCAGTAGCCATCGTCATTCGATATCAACCACTATTGAAGCTGCCATTAGCCTTTCTTATTGTAATGCCGAGTTAAGCCAATACTAAGTGGGTGGTAGTCAAAACTCATACCAAAACTAATCGCAAACCAAAAGCAACCATCCCAAACATGAAGGAACATGTAAGGTGTTTGAAACCACCACGTAGATCCAAGTAGTAGAGGTTTAATCCCTATAGCCTATAATTGTTGGTTAAAATCCACTGTGATCAACCAGTACCTTCATTCACCAGCGGAGGCTGGTTCCATTAAGCTGCTCAAATCTGAATGTAACTATTCAAAAGGCATTATGAATGGTTAATCAAAGAAAATCATATATGGCAGTGGGTCAAAACCCCGTACCCCTGGTTCCCCTATCATTAAGCATTGTTTTCCCTATAGTTGGCTGGGTAATAACCACCATTATTGGTTGGCTAATTCTGACCCAGCTCGCAATAAATCATGTATTAGTTCATTAAAAAATATGGTTACCATTTATGAATCAATGGTTCATGATAAGTTTATAGTTTAAAAACGATGGTAACCACATATGGTTCAGGGTTGAATGTCGTACCATTTATGGTTAATCAGAGAAAATCAGAAATGGTTCAAATTCATAGACTCATATATGGTTCATACATGGTTCATATATTTATTAAACATAAATGTCGTACCATTTATGGTTCGTCATCGAAAATCCCATGAAATTTCCAAGATTTTTCTTCGCGCCTTGAGCTGATCCTTGGCCAAGACCATGCCTCGGATCGAAGCTTCGCACGGCGACTGGTGCTGCGGAGCTTCAGCATGTGGCTATGGTGGTTACAAGCTATTCCAGTTACCTACCAACATCAGGTAACCAGCTGGTAGAACTACCAGCTCGTTGTTTGGGGTTGCTTACCTACGATTTCATGGTAACTGGAAGGGTAGGGCCCACCAATGATCATGATTAGCTTTTAACCACTACTAGTCTATAGTGGTATTAACTAAGGATGATTCATAGTGGTACTAGTTCTTAGTGGTACCATGCTACTCACCACTACCAGTTCATAGTGGTTCATTTGGCCATGGTGCTTTTATCATGCTCACTAGTGCTTTAAAAGCGGTTGATAGTCGTCACTAATCAACTCATAATCAAATACTAGGCTTAACCACGTTAAGTGGCTAGTGATGGATGATAATACGGGATCACAATAGAACTTTATCCACTAAAAGTGGTCACATGTGTGGTAAATTGTAAGGGGTAATAACCAACTAACTATTTTTTTGTAATGGCTAATGATGGCTAATGATAAGGGATAATAAGGATAATATCCAACAGAAAGTCATGGTGAAACAACTGCTAGTCATGGGTTCGTCCATTGCAAAAGGAGTTACCATGTGGTACCCATTAACCAACCAGTTTCAAATCCTTTTGAATGGTTACAATTAGGTACGACATACATAACATTTAACAATATAACATGTTTAGCCACAGTTGCTATGTGGTTGCGCATGTTTGGCTGATGGTTAAACATTTGATAGTTCCTATTGTTAGCCCCTGAGGGCTACAGCAAAAGAATAGAAAAACAAAACAAAGAAAACAGCAAACAATAGAAGGCGAGCAGCAAGAAAAGAAACAACATAATATAACAACAGCAACCACAATAATTAGCGGCAAGGACAAGGTCCAAAAAAACGAAGGCAACATCAATGACAACCATGGCAAAAAAACCTTTTCCAAGTCATATCTGCCTTTGCAAACATCATTGACGCACGCCGTGCTAGCTGAACCCTACGCTGAATGGGACAATGAGACTGGGGTAGGCCCAAACTGAAGACTCCAAACACACAGAAACATACAGCCAATCAGGGTCAATCATAGCTATCATTGGTAGAAAAAGACAAGATAAGTGAACAATTGATAATGAACTGCTATCCCGTGGCTTTTAGATCGTCAGTGCTGATCCTCCAATAACCATCTCAAAAGCGAAATCACGAGTAATTTCGGGGTATGCACCAACAAAGCCCAATAGAATCGGCATAGAATCGGCTAATAACGATATTACCCAAGATTACCAACGATGATGCAAGATTCAAACAGGTTGCGTACTGGTTGGACCTGGTTGGATTAGAAATCTTGCTCCTTCTCTGCGCGCATCCGCAGCCGGTGCTAAAAAAACAGCCGGCCCTATGCCCTGCAGAATCCATGATCCCGAAAGAACACCATGATTCACCATCAAATATTCATGGAACACAAGCTTTCTAGTGATGATACAGGCTTGTGCCAAGTATGACGGAGGGCTCATGTGGACACGCGTGGGCTAATCTCCGAGCAGAGTGTTGACCATCACATCATTAGGACATCTTGAGAATGTTTCCAGGGACCCAACCAACAGTTGCCAATCATGTGCGAATGACAACGCCATGCGACTTATTGAGCATGTTTGGAACCACCAGTGACAAGTCGGCCTGATTTTATGCTACCGCCACCCAACCGGTTCTTCACAAAAGACCCCAAATGGCCCACTGCACATGGCCGTTGGTCGTTGATCCCCTGACCGCCACCTTGGATCCTGGGTGCCGTATTCTTGTAACGCCTCCTCCGTGACTCGCTCCATTTCCATGTTGTTCATGCGGCAGAAGGACCTCCGGAAGCTTCCACAGGTCCCACAGCTATCCACAGCTAGTGGTGGGCCCTGGATTCTCGGCATCCCACAGGTCCCACAGGTATCCGCAGCTAGTTGTGGGTTCTGGATTGCCCCACATGGCCCTATAAAGCTCAAACTTAGATACCTTCAGCCGGGTCAAAAAGCTATGGTTGCACAGGTGGAAATGCATGGCATCAACAAACGATGAAGAGCCGCAGCATTGTTGCCATCCACCACGGATTTTTTAGTTTCGACCTGGAGCATCCCTTTCCGAAAAACAGAGGATGATTGTTGGTATTGGACACTGCCCAACGTTATTATCGTACATGGTGCGAAATATGTACATACTTTTTGCCGTGTGTGTAGCCAGGTTCGGTTACTTGTGCCAACATCTGGGACACACAAAAAAGTGCATTCACCCATGTTCTAGCAGTAGTTTCCCATTTTTGCTTGTCGCCACGAAAAGGAAAAAACGAACAAACAATTCTCCCAAATCCATGTTCGACATGGTTGTTCAACAATTTTGAAGCAAATGCCTCAAGTATCCACAAACGTGGCTGCGAAGGAATTTCCATGTGCCCAAACTGATCAGAGCTCAGCACTTGCTAAACCATCTAGTTGCTAAACCATCCATCCCTGTTCTCCAAGCGACGCGTACATCAACTCGAAGTCGGCTAGGGTCCAGGTGCGACAAACGATGAAGCGATGAGAAACACATGGAAGCTCTTCGCTATCCAAGGAGCCTCAGGTGGCCCCAGCTGGGAATGGTCAAAGGCACCGGCCATGCTTGGAGTTTGAACCTGCTTAGCCCATCAGCAAGATTTGAACCCGCTAGCCAACCAGAATCGAAATAGACCAACCATCAAGGATCATGATGGCGGTGCATGGAACTCGCATTTTTGGAGGGGGCAATGTATTGTTTCTTGCGGTTACCCAGGAATCTTGTGAAGCCTCAATTGTCCTGGGATGGCCCCATCTTGCTGTACAAGATAACCTCGGCCGACCACCAACCAGCTTCGATTGTTCTTACTGATCTACCGACCTTGACGTTCCGTCAGCACCTGGCGAGGGTTGCCATCTGTTGCCATCGCCCTCCCTTCAGCCAGGCACTTCGCGTCTTCACGCATTCACCGCGCTCGTTAAAGCCTCGGAACCCGGAACGGTTCAACTGGCTCCTCCCCATAGAATCCAGCCATACACGTGGGAAGCCCATGGGGTATCACAGAGACTTTGGGCTTGGGACCCTTTCGTTGGTCACAAAGAAGCAGCTGGATGGAACTTATCCAGCGGGGCTGGAGGATGCTGCTCCCCGCTGAGTGACCTGTTCTGGGGACCTGAGGCTCTTTTGCAAGGACATGAGCGGCTCTATCAATCTGTTTTTAGTTCCAAGGATAGTTGGGTAATTGAAAGGGTCCTTAAGATAGCAATCTTAATTATTGATGGAAACGATCCATTGAATAATTATATAATTCAAATGATACTCAGCTTAACAACGAACATTCACAAGCTCACCATATTTCTCTGGGATACGTGAGAATCGCATTGAACATGGCTCTAAGAATCTTAAATGCAATCTCTTACAATCCTTGGTGAATACGAATTCCCGGCGTTCCCATCACGGATTGTCA
The DNA here is from genome assembly GCA_009767595.1 of Symbiodinium kawagutii. Lineage (NCBI taxonomy): Eukaryota > Dinophyceae > Suessiales > Symbiodiniaceae > Symbiodinium > Symbiodinium kawagutii. The sequence continues at coordinate 167,162 of VSDK01002792.1, read as the reverse complement.
TCCATCCAGAAGACAGTGCACTCCCCTTAGTGTTGGTGATTTGTCATGGCAAATGCATCCGTTTGTGGGCCACCCAGCAGGCACTCTCGTTCACTCTGGTGCCGCTGCAGGGCGCCCTGATCGATACCTGCCCTGTAGGTTCGTGGCTGCCATGGCACCTTCCACTGCAAGTTGGCAAACGACATGGTTGGCATTGATCGCTTCCTGACACCAGCACGCTGGGGATGAACATCAACCAAGGGATGATTCCTACCACCGGCGGAGCACACATTGGTACTGGGATAACCGGGATGAAACCGGCATCTCTGTCGGTAGAAAGCCTTGTTCCAGCATGTGTTGGGTATCACTCATCAATGCGTCTTATTAGGCAGTGGATGTTTGCAACGCCGGTTTGGAAGAAACAGTTGGCCACCATCTTGACACAACACTGACTGGTGGGTGGTTTCAACCCCCATGAAAAAAATAGTCAGCCAACTCCAACCATTTGTTCATAACTACTAGGGAAAGTAAAAAAATGAAACCACTATTAGATCACTATTAAATATACACACATACATACATACATACATACATACATACATACATACATACATACATACATACATACATACATACATACATACATACATACATACATACATACATATATAATATAATATAAAAATAAATATATATCTATAAATTATATATATATATAAATAAACAAACAAATAAATAAATAAATATATATATATAAATAAATAAATATATATATAT
>VSDK01002792.1:154095-166367 GCA_009767595.1 Symbiodinium kawagutii | reverse complement strand
GGGCCCGCCCCGGTGGACATCGACATGGCTGCCATGCGCCCGACACAAAAGTGGAGGCAATTGCCCATCGCTAATCATACATGAACAAGCAGGCATGAATATATAATATATTCAATATATGTATATATATATATACATATATATATATATATATATATTTGTATGAATATATGATTATATGGGCATATATTGCCCATTTTGAGTGATATATATATATATATATTTATATAGATAAATCATGAATAAATAAAGAAACGAATAAATCAGTCAATGATGATTCATGCATTGATGATCATCATCTTTAATCAAGTTTCAATCGTGTATTGATCATCGATTGAGGAGAAGTGCTAATTGAGCATGTTAGACCTTCAACCAAGTGTCACTAGCAACCTTACCATGCACCACGAAATTATGTTGTCAACGAATCAGTAGCCTAGGATCAACCATTCAAAAGCAACAATGAGTTCCAGTTATATGCACCATTAGAATCAGGACTGTTACCATTAATCAGCCACTGTATAACTATACAATGAACCACCATCAACCATGATGAACCATCAATGGGTAGTATTTACAACAATCAAATCACACTGTTTCATCATCATCAATCATCAACTGACCTTCAACTTCTATCTATGAATCCATCGTTCAACCATCCGTTTTAAAGACAACACATCTCATTCCTGACCATCAGAAATGCTTGGAGATTCAAGAAAGATTGCTACTGGTAAACATCACACCACCCATGGGGCCACCACAATCGCTGATCAACGAACAACTGGACCATTGCGATCTGGTATTGTATGTTATTGAGCCATCCCCTTTTTTCAACTGTCATTGATGAGCTATTGCTAATCATCAACTGGCCAGCATTGAGGATCCAGAAAAGGATAGCGATTCCATAAGGACCTTTAAACATCATACCATCCATTTGTTGGAAGCTTACCTATTTCCACACATCCAAAATCCGGAGTCAGGTCATCCAGAAACCACTCATGACCCATCTTAAACCATCAACCACCAAATCATCAATCATAGGAAAAATGAGAAATCACCATGACTCATAGACAATAACTCATCTCATAGACCATGCTGATGATCCATGATGATCCATTCACCATCAACCGGCGACCCGGCCGGGACCCGGCCCGGTGAGTCGCCCACCCCGAAACGCGTCGCGTGGCCCACCCCCCGGCACCGGGAAGGTGATCATCACGGAGACGCCGCCGTTGGTCACTTGGACGTTCTCTGCCAGCAGCAGCGCTTCCAAGTTCTCGGCCGCGCGGCGATGGCTGGGCACAGCGGTGCCCGGGGCACAGCCATGGCCACAGCGAGTCGCCACGGCGAGCCCCACGAGTCGCGGCTTAAGGATTTGAGGATGGATCTGCGTGGCTTTTGCGTGAGGTGTTCATTCAACTGGTTGGATGATGAAATTGGTTTTCATTTAAAATTCGCATGGCGCCGGTGATTTTGAATGGTTGGCTGAGAATGATAAGGTGCATTCTGGTTAAGCTATGGTTCACCGCGCTTATAAGTCCCAAATGTTGATTGTCAATGGTTAGCACTGGTTCAGAACCATGAATTCAAGAATGGCCCAGAAACTGGTTAATAAATGCCAATGTCGGTGCATGATGGTGAAGGACTCATTCGTCCAATGGTGCATGCATAGTTTAGCAATGGCCAAATACGACTTAATCATGTTGGAAATGGTTCTAGGGATTGGGAGGTATGATGCTTACTGGACAGTTATCCAGTGGCAATGGTTCGAAATAATATAGCTGAACAGAATGAATGCCTAATTGATGGCCAGCGCTGGTCGCAATCGCTAAGAATGCTTGAACATATTGATCATTTCTTACGCAAGTCAATATTGATGGGTAATGAAGCATTACAGTGAAGGAAACAATTGTATCTGACCGAAATGATACATGAATCAATGGTTATGATGGCATGGTTCTGAAAAACCATGAGACACCATCGATGATGGTTGTTGATGGTAAATATTAGTGAAACCTATTGCGAATATTGTGAAGCACATGAGTTCTTAAATGCTTTGAAGGCTCCTGACATTAGTACAAATGCCAAACCAATGGCTAAGAATAGCCACCACCAAAAATGAGAATTGATTACAGTAATGTCAATGACCAACAATGGTACATGCCAACTATCAATGACCAATAGTGGTTGATTGTAATGAACAATAGTACTGGTTATATAGCTTTAATCAATGGTTAACATTGGTTGACTGTTGGAATCATGATCAACAATCTGGTTGGTGGTTCGAACCCCTATGAAAAATATTTGTCAACCAACATGTGTTAATGTTCCCAGCTGGGAAATTAAAAAAACATATTCATCAAACCACCAACAAGCAGTAGTTCATGTCAACGATCAAGAGTTCTGTTCAGCACCTGATCCCACCTGCACCAGAAACAAGCATTTCTTTGCCCGATCATGGGAAGAAGTGATGGACCGGAACTCACATGGGTTTGTTTGTCAATGAATATCTACAAGCCATCCAATAGTAGGCAGCATCAATAGGGATACTCACCATCTCCGCCGCCGTACCAACTGCAAAACTACCCACGTGACTGCGACAGCGTTTATCATCCACGTGAGCTAGCACACGCTAGCACCAGCATCATCCAGGGGGCCAAGTCAAAGAGCCACTTGCCTACAAGATCAAGCTGCCTGAAGAGCTTGCAAAATCACAGGTTACAAGCATTCGCAAACCATATGTGACTTAAATGAATCCAACATGTCCGCTTTTTTAGAGGTGAGCAATTTAGCGTCTCATCTGGAAGGATTAGCCAAGTCGCCGAATTCTCGGGGTAGGTCATGTAAATGTCAAAGGACTTCATCTCCTGCCAGCTCCATCTCTTAAACATGCCCTGTGATGGTGGAGAATCTTCCTAATGACTTGCTGACAGTGCTGCAGTTGAAGGTGCTCAACCTACCACATGAACATGCAAACATGAACATGCATCAACCACCCTTTGTTGGTCATTCATGGCTTTTTTCTGGTCATCAATCATGATATCCATCATATTTTATCATGGTTTGGTCAACCATGACTAGTAAACATGTCTGGTTGGTGATTACAAGGCATTCCAACAATTTTAATCAATCACTAACATCCTGTCAGAAGGGCTCCAGACCTCCCCTGTCTGCCACATGGCGCACAGTCCAAGGAATTGCGGAAAAAATGCAAAGAAAAAGGCTGCACAAGCCATGCAAGCTGAAATGGAAAAAATCAAGTTTTGAGATTCCAGGGTTCTTTCCCCTTGAAATCCACAGTGAGATGCTGCAAGTTGCAATGGCATGGCCATGCGTCCCCCAACAGTGAGCTCGGCCATTGGTTTTGGGGGAAATCCCTGAAGGGAAAAGGGGAGTCAATCAACCAGCTATCCCAGGCGTCTGGGAAAGTAAAAATAAACATGCTGATCCACGCTTAGATCTGAACAACCCGGCACAAAAAAAGTTGCAGTGCTTCAAACGGTGCCAGTTGATATCTCCCTTGGAGGAAGGATCATGAACCAACAAAAAAAATCATCAAGAAAAACATCAGCAACAACAACAACAACAACAACAGCAGCAGCAGCAGCAGCAACAGCAACAACAACAACAACAACAACAACAACAACAACAACAACAACAACAACAACAGCCACAGCAGTAACCACAACGACCATGTCAATGACAACGAGTCGTAAAGCAACCACTGCAGGCACCAAAAGGCGTCAGGCGTCTCCTCATCTCCTGTCTGAGCTTGGGCAAGACCTAAGCGAGTGACACACCCTGTGATGCTTGGTGATGATCCAGCTGTTCAGAAAGCTCAGTGACCCAATAAATCATGGTTAATAATAATCAATTAGTGATGAATTAGCCATCACCCAGTGATTAATTAGCCATGATTAATTCCAGTTGATACTGATTCATTAGTTTAAATTAATTCCGGTTGGTTGCTTGAGACTGGTTGGTTCATCGAATCGAAGGGCGCCCACAGTGAAGCCCCAAAACAATATGGCCGACCTGTTGCGGATCATTTCACTGGCGCATGTTTAAATCCTGCTCATGGATTCAATCAATTCATATCCCACTCATGGATTTTCATGGACAAACCAATCTACCAGAAGTTTAATTAAGCATTATTGTTGGTTATGACTTCTACTCACGACTATTATTCACCACGGCTGTGGATTTCAATGTCACCGGCTGGCTTCCATGAACTATTCCTTGGACCATTTCACGGATTGCAAGCATCAACCACACCACCAACATGAAACAGTCTGACATCAGCATTAACCAATGTATGTGAACAACGATCCTTGAGCACGTACCATTGTTCCAACCATGATGTAACCATAATCCATCATCAAACCAAATGGTTCAACCAATAGCAACTTGAAGCGCAATAAACGATCCTTGAACCATATGAAAATGTATCCAAATGCTGTACCGTTACAACCGTGAGTTGAAGCCCATATCAATATCGTTTGAGCAATACTCCCATAGAATCCCTCAATCATCCTTAAACCATATTTGGTGGTTCTTAATAGCTGAGGGTACCCCAAAATCAACCAACATTAATCATTTCTAGGCTAAAAATTCTTTACTCGATCAACCAACTTGGGGACTTCCCTCACCAACAAAAGACTCCAACCAATACACTCCGGTGATCTAACATAGCAATGGATCACCCACCATTTGTAGATGACATTCCTATTGGAAATGGTGAGTTTCCAGCCAGCCATGTTAGATCACCAGAGTGTAACCATAGGAAGGTTCCCATGCCATGGCTTGGGTCCCCATGTTGGTGGATCCGCCGAGTGGCTGGTCGCGTCCCATGCCATGAAGCGCTCCATGCCTTCGTAAAAGATCTGCCCGGGAGGGTCCAACTGAAAGATGCCTCGGTGGCACGGCACCACCGTGCTGAGTCATGGGAGACAGCAGCAGCTGGTGGGTCAGGTGAGGTCCATGGTCAATGGTTCACCTGAAGCGATGTCAACTCATGTAGGTCACTGGTGGTGCAAAACTGGTGCGACACCAACCATTACATGGTATGGGATACAACTGGTGGTTGATTGAAGTGAGAAGTTTCTGGTGACCTTGGTGGTTGAATGGTCCACCGATGGTTCGATGATGGATAATTAACAATCATGAGGCTTGAGTGATGGCTTTTTGTGATGATTGGGAAATGCGTAATGTGGGGCTAGTCAATGATTAATGGCTGATTGATGGATCAAGAACCGTTCACAATGGGTCTTATCATTATTTTATACCCATGTGAATGGTTTACCATTGTTGGCTAATCAATAACGATAAGTCTGATGGTTAAAGTTGATAAAAATCTTGATGATTGTCAGGAAAGGGTTTGATGATGATGATGATGAATGATGATCAACAGCCATGGTTACTTATCGGTTAACCACCACAGGACAATCACCCAGAATAGGGTATATCATGGATCCCTTATTGTTTCAAATCACTAAATGAACGCCTTGACCCACTGAACCGCATATCATTCCACCCCCCCTCCAAAAGCCAGGTGCGCTTGTGGTACGGCATCTCCACACACTGCGGGTCCAACCTAAGAAGACGCGGCGTGAGATGCGAATCGGAGAAGGGCGCAAGCCGCGTCGTAATCGCGCTTCAGCTGGTGGGTGGTTGAACCATCCTGTGGTTAATAATGGTTGATAATAGTGAATCATTATGGTCAGCAATAGTTTGTAAACTGGTTGAGTGGTTGAACCACCGCTGAAAAAATGTGTTAGTCAGCTCGTATGTTAGCTTGGGAAGACAAAACATGTTTGAAACCACCGGCCAGTCATAATGGTTGTCTACTGGCTCTCTTTCTCTCTTTCTTACCATAAGAGTGGGGGCATACATGCTTGGAATTGTGGTTGGCATCGGTTCATACCAAATGTTATCGATTCAATGTGATTCAACCATGTGGGGTTCTTGGGTGCACACCCAGGATGCATGGATGTGACAATGATACGACAAACAGCTGCCATCATTCGTACCATCGTGGGTCAACCTGGCTTACCAGGTTACGAACAAACATCCCACGTCGAAGGCGATCTACGGGGAATATGTGCTGTACTGCTGTAGGCCAATATTTTTGCCGCCAGGATTGACACAAACATCTCAATTTAATCTTGGTGGCTTATAGATCCCTTGCTAAAAATATATTTTTAGTGGTTATTAATGGTAAATCAATCATATCCCAAAAACACTAAAAAGCTAAGAATTCGTGGGTATAAGCCATCGAGTAATTGTGAACCAGTTGCGCAAGCATCCCCGCTGCTGATAGTGATGCAACCAGAATCCATTGTTGACAATTAATGGCTACCCAGGATTAATAAACCCCTGGTTGATTAACTAGGGGGGTTCCCATTTTAATGGAAAACCAAGGCTTTTAGGGGATACCCCCTATTAATCAACCAGGGGGTTATTAATCCTGGGTAGCCATTAATAAGCTCAATCAACAAGACACCCACCATAGCTCACATAAACAGCGCGTCACTAGTTGCTAAGTGGAGGGCCTGATCACATCTGATCATCCCAATCACCTGCCTTTACCACGACTGTTTGGGGCCAAGGTCAAGGACATATTGACGGAATTCGATGGACCTGTTGCTGCAAGAAGTCCGGCGTAGCAACTGGTCTGAAAGAAACCCTCAGAAAAACATGGTTGTAGAAACAAGTCCTGCAGCTATTGAGATGGTTTGAGGTGGCAAAACTAACGGTGGTTGATCAACAAGTATAGATCCACTGTCAGGTCGATGCACCCAGCCTTTCAAAGTGCTTTTCAATGGTGAGCTCCACCGCCATGGTGTCATTGTGCAACAGGGCATGCATCAAGTCCAACTGTTTGGTCGGAAAAAAGGTGCAACACCTAGACATGGATCCTACCATCCAAACTGTGCACTAGTGTATCAACAATGGCTACCGATGACTAAGCAAAAATAAACCCAATTCCTTCTCCCATCTTGTCTCCAAAAATCCTGGTGGCACTTACTCCTTAATCTCATTGAAAAAGACACCCCGCAGCTACACAATCACTGGCTGTAAATGACATACCTAAGAGCAAATGTGGGCACATCAAGGGTGCCCCAGACCCCTGATGTGTCCCTGCAAACTTTGGCTGGTGGAGAGTTATCGAAATGCAGGAAGACCTCCCTTGACGGAGGGCTTCCACATGTTCGTTTGCACTTGGTTGAGGCAAAAAGCTCCTGGTTAATTAACAAGCGGCCATCTAAGCCTTACTCCTAGAGAACACTTCTGTCAGTTGGTCCGGTGGTTAGCGTTCTGGGCTGATCATCTAGCAGTTGCAGTGCCATAACCGTGCTTAGCACCCACGAGAAAACAGTGCTAGTACCCCAAGATGGCTACGGCTAGGGAGTTACAAGCGGCACTGTCACCATTCACCACTTCAAGCTGCTCACCACGTCGTGCCAGACTTATACACGACAGGATGGCAAGATCTTCTGCCCCGAAGCAATGAACAACAAGAACTACCACTGCTGAATCCACAAAAACCATCTGCTACCTCTGCAGCAGCTCCCCTGCTCCAATCGAGGGGCTCGTTCTTGAAGGTGACCCTAGCCTAAACACACACGAGCCATTCTTCATCAAACTCTCCTTCCACCTCCGGTGCGGTTTTGCTGCACCAGGATGGGATCCCGATGGATACCATCACCCTGACATCTCACAGTCTCACAGTCGCAACTGGTGGGTATGTTGAGCCATCTGAAAACCACCAGCCAAATATAAAGAAATCAAGAAGACAACTTCTTGCATCACACAGTGATGCGCAAATGCGATGTCTCTTTCGTCGCGAAGGGGGGGGTCTTCATTCAATGGGTACTGTACTTCCTTCAAAAGTCAATGGTAAATTTCACCGCTTCCAATTTATCGGATTTCGATGGCTGGTCACATAGGTTGTTCAATAGGGTAAACTAACCTGCAAATGGAAAATCCACCATTTAAAGATGGATCACCTAATATCACCTATTCATAACATGGATTTTCAACTTCCAAACCAGTTTACTGGAGGCGAATGGTGATGCCACGTCGCCACAATCTGGGTCACCCCTCAGCACCACCAGCCGGTCAAGGACAACGAAAGGCGGTCTTTTAGCCCCCCAGTTGACCCCCTCATGCGACAGGGATTTGTCATCCATGCCAGCGTTTGTTGTCTCTTCACTGCCCTGCGTTTGTTCAACTCCACAAATGCCATGTTTGTTTCGACCAACGCGGCGCCTTATCTGTGGCCAGCTCCACGAAGATGGATTGGTCCTGTGGCAGTTGGGCGGCCCCAAACCTCGCAATTCCAAGTGAGCTGACACGCTTGAGCTGCGTAAAAAGGCAACCATCTCTGACCCAAAATTACGGTGGAACAGCAGTAGAATCACACCAGCCGTCCACAAAGACCCAAGATCAGCCGGCCCCAAAATCCAAGAAATTGTTGGCGATTCGTTGGTGAATACAGAATGCCACAGACCTTTCGATGCCAGGCGGCAATCAGCGCAAAAGGGAAGAACAGCGAGCAGTTCATCTGATGATTTTGAGTTTTAGAGGTTAAGATTAAGATCTTGATCAACTACTGGATCCTGATCCAAAATGTTCATCAATTTTCGGTGTGTTGACATATGGCCCTGAATGCTTTGCCCCACCCCGCTCAGCCCGCGGTATTGCCTGTGCCGTGTTGGCCATTCTGATTTAACGGTTTCATGATTCCACTCAACCAAACGAGGTGTCAAACCCCATGTAGCATGTTGGCCCATGAGCAAATTGTGGGGAGGGGGTATCCGCTTAATGACTGAGTATCAAAACCCTGAGCATCAATACAGCTGGTCTCCACCACTGTTGTAATTGGGGGTGGTTACCAGCCCCTGTTTCATGGCAACTGGAAGCATAGTAGGGATATGCTATGAACATCTTGTACCACATATTCATCTTGGTCATGGGGTAGGGCACCAGTTGGATAACAGTTTGATCGCAAACATCTGGTGCAGATTGCTATCCCCCACAGATCGCTAACTTAGGATTGGTTCATTAGGGTAACTATATCACTTATAGAAGATGCAATTATACTAAATGGTGGCGAATCTAAACCAATCTATAAGCCTTATGAATAATAATAAAGCATAGTTACCCATACTTAGCCATGAGATCCCATGAGTTCCATGGCTTATCAACCAACGCATCGGTCACTCCGGGGGGGCCCCCCACTTCCAGAAGTGGACGCGTCCGGCCGCGCTCCTCCGACACGTCGTTGGACTGCTCGTACTTGTCGAATGCTTCGATGAGGTCGTCCCATTCCAACTTGCCTGCGGTGTCCAACAGAACCAGCGCCCAGCAACCAGGTGTGGTTCCCAAGGCCCAGATCCAATGGAATGTGATTTGTTAGGGCGAAAATAACCATCCGGCCCTGGATGGGGCCTAATGTGGGGGAAATCCTAATATGATGTTATTACCAGGTTTGGGGGACAATGACCAACAGTAATGTTATCCTGGTAGGATTCATAAACTGTAGTGTAGCCATTGATCATGGTTAGGGGGTGACAATCAACAGTAATGAGAAGTCCAGAAAGCCCAAGAGGTATTTGATTCACGAAGGGATCATTGACTTGTCAACATTTAACCAATATTTCTCAGATTTTATGGGCATCATCAGCCTGGAACAACCTTCAAAAACATGTTTTTTTCCGTGGTTTCTAGGCGTTAATTCACCTACCTCATAGGGCTTGTAACCGTGGTTCTAGGTGACATTCACCACGGTTATAGGAGTCTTGAGCTCCCTTATGGGGACATCTCGCCATGGCTCCCCCAGGCGCCCAGGTGCTACCGCCTGCCCTTCATCATCCGTAACGGTCCTTCGGCCACATCTTCGCCACTGGATTTGCGCAAGGTAATGAAGAGGTCGCAAAGCCTGCCGCTCGTGATGGTTAAGGGATGGTTGATGGTGGTGAATGATAGCTCATGGATGGTTAATGATGGCTCGTAGTGGTCAATGATGCTTGATAATGGCTCATGATGGTTAATGATGGTTGATAATGGTTGATCAATGGTTAATGGTTAGTGATGGCTAATGATCAATGATGGTTGATAATGGTTGATGGTTAATCTCTCTCAATCACAATCTCAAGGAGTTCAGCGAGGCTGAAGGTGATCAAGTGACCCAGCCACATAGCTAACTCTGTGGTTAGCGGCTTCATGATGGTTACTGGATAGTGATTTTTTATTGGTTGGTCAATGATTTAGATGGTAAGTGGATAGTTCATGGATGGGTAATGATGGTTAATAATGGTTGATGATGGGGAAATAACCACAAGATCTTTACATTCAATCTCGGCCTCCATGTCTCTAACCCCCCAAAAAAACCTGCTTGCAACCCCCAAACCTGCCAACAACTCTGATGTGACAGGCCCGCGGGGATCCGTATCGTTGGAAGGGCGAAGTGTGCGCAGGGATAGTTCTTACCATGGACGCAACCCTGCATTTACCATCATTGAATGGCTAACCATCAAATGCCCATACTACGCATCATTGAAAACCATCGTTTTGACCATCAACTCACCATCAACAACGCCATCAACCGTTGGTCAACCACCATTCTAACCATCGCTTTTAACCACTTGATACCACTTGTGAACTCGAACTTAACCATAATTTTGATTGATTTTGAGTGGTTAAAAACGACGGTTGAGTTTCACAATGGTTAGCCATTTCAACTTCCTGTGGTGGACTTAACCAGTTTAAAGATCATTTGGCTGTGAGTCAAAACCTTTAGTCCCCCTGGTTCCCCATCATTGACCATTGTTTCCCTTATTTTTGTGGGTCATTATCCGTTATTGGTTGGTTAACTGCTTGACCCATAGCCATATAGTTGGTATATATCCCCTATACTGCCTATACTTGTTAGTTATCATCCCCTATTAGTAGCCATTAACCACTAGTTGGTTGGTGAACTGCTTGACCCACATCCATTTAACCACCAACCATGACTTCACCACCAGGCCGTCGGCCACCTGCGGTCCGCACCGCCCACGCAAAGAGTGGGCCGGCCAGGTACCACATCGTTGAGCTCCTTCCGTAACGAGTCGGGGTGCTGTGAATGGTGAAGGAATGGTTGGCTTTACCAAGCTAAATTAATTCCTTCACCATGAATGGTTAAATTGGATGATTAATGGTAATGATTAATGATTAATGGTGAAGGAATCTGGTACGACAAATCTGGTACAAACGGCTACCATGACAAATCTGGTACAAGGTGGGCCCCCTTAGTTATCTAAGTTGGTTCATAACTAGGGTAACTACTAGTTATGGTAAATATAACCAAAGTTAAATGGCGAATCTTAACCAACTTATAACTAGGGGGCCCACCTTGCAGAATGATTAATGGTTAAACCCAGTTGAATTAAGATTAAGGAATGGTTGGATTAATTTCATAATGGTTAACATTAGTTCAGTTAAGGAATGTGAATCAAGCATGCTTCAAAATGGTTTCCCGAGTAATGATTGAAACAAAGGGTTTCAAACTATGAGCAACTCAATGGTTGACTTGACTTAATGGTTAAATGACGTTAAATAAATAGTTGACTATTGGAAATTGTTACTGTAATCAATTTCCCAATTAAGTAACTAGTGAGTAAAAATGGTTGGTGGTCAACTAATGGCGGTTAGAATGGCCGTCAAATCAGGCGACAGCACTGCCGCGGAAATTGAACAAATCACTGGGTTGATGGAAAAATCTACCGGAAAGCCTTGTTGTAATTATCAATCAAAGGGGCTCAAAAATGGTGCTTTACGCAAAGATCTGGAGACCGGGGGTGGGATTTGAACTGCGAACGCCTGCCTGGTGGAATGCGCTTGGCATTGCACCAACCATCACTTTCTTGCTGGATGATTATATCCCTTTGAGCTGTCTACACATAAGGATTCATATCTAAATTGAAGGGAACGTGCGCGTATCTATGCAAAGATCCTGAAATTACACCATGATGGATGGGGAATCCGACAATTCCAAATCAACATCTGGTTTCAGCCCCTATGGAAAATATTAGTCAACCAACCAATGATTTTTTAATAATAGAGAAAATAAAACAATGTTGAAAATCACAAACCAAACATCTTCTTTCAGTGTGAAACTGCCCACTGCTGGTCTTCCAGCTTGCGCGGGGCCTGCGTGCGCTTATCTTCCTCGTCATCCACATCTCCTTGGACCTTGCCCAGTCACGCAAACGGGCGCCGTCAATCGCGGT